>CM040458.1:4205135-4261290 GCA_022758105.1 Pangasianodon gigas
TGTGTGTGTGTGTCTGTGTGTGTACATGTGTATATATGTATAGGCTAATCTTAATTAGTTTAAAGTTTATTTATGCAGGATATATTGAATGCTAATGCTAGTTGCATTAAAGTTTTTCTCTGTTTGTTTTATTATTTGTTTTTTTTTGTATGTATATATGTATGTATGTATGTATGTATGTGTGTAATATATCACTCACACACACACACACACACACAAAAGATCACTTTAGGGCCTTGGTAAATGAACTATTTAAAATAAAGGTGTGATTTTAGTACTGCCCATTCATTTGGGCTTGTTTTATTGGCCACTTACCTCGAAACCCTGCAGCTTAGAGCTTGCAATGAGATTTAAAAGACTGGGAAGCGATTAAGAAGCTAACCAGGACATTGAGGTTTCTAGAGACCTCTAGAGGGCATGATGTTTATTACCATGTGCCTATGTGACACAGTGCGAACACAGTTTGAAGTCTCCTTTCCTGGGTTTATTGTGGAGAAGACTGCACATAGTAAAAAGATTCTTGCTGTGTAATAGTGGTGCTTTGCATTAATGACACTGTGTGTCTCCTTGTTTTCTGAGGGGCTGCTTAATTATGAACGAAGCTATCAATCAGGGTCTTTAAGGAAATGCTGAATGGGACTTCTATGCCAGACTTCATGTCTATGGAGTGTTTTTACTGAAATGTCAGCCCTATGCCAGAGCATGTAGATTCCTGATAATGAGTGGTATTGTGAGCCAGAGGGAATCTGTGTATTACAAATTGTGGCCTTGCGTGTAATGAAATAAAGTGTAAAGTTAGCTATATAATTTTGTGATGTACACCCAGGGGTCATAACTGTTTAACATTTGGTCCTCTGCTATGTTTGTTAAACCTGTCACTACACTAACTACTATAGACTAATTAGACACACGCGGTATGGTAATTAAGCACTGGCCAAAAACTAATTACATTCAGCCTTGCTGATGAACATTATTGTTTATTCAGTGTGACATGCAGTCAGTGGATGATAAGGTGAGGCTTTTTTTTTTGCACCATTTAAAAAAATATATTTACAGAAATTCTAAAAGAAATATGAATATTCCTTCAATATCACTTCACGAAAATAATATTTTCTTCACAAGGCAATGTATGTTGCATCTTTCTATGAAACTACACAAACAGTTATGACTGATAAAAATACATTTATTTAACAGCCAAACAGTTTGAACATTTAAGCAAGTAAATGTTGTCATAGTGATTCACTTCTATTAAAATCTATTCAGTATTCAAAACATTTCAGTACATTAAATGATTGTTATATTGCATGTTAATGTGAATGTGTATTGTATGCACTACTAATTTTGACAATTAATGTAATGTACTGTGTAAGCCTGAAGCGTATGTGTTTCTCTCAAATCATAGGTAATGGGTGTGGAAATGCAACTTTGTTGTATCTGAAAATGTTTCTTCTACTTGAAATCATTTACTTGAAAAGGGGAAAAATAATTTTTTGGGCACTTATTACATGAGTGTCCAAGAATTCTTCCTAAAATTCAGTCACTATTTTGTATAAATATTTGGCGTGGCTCATCACACTCTTACAGTAGAGGTCTGAAAACAAAAATCCACTACCAAGAACTGTTTTATCACTGATCAATAATGGATACAAACTTTTTTTTTCAGTTTGTGCTTAAAATCTAAGAATAGATTATATGAAATTGAATATTTTTAGCTGTTTACAAAGTCCAAAAACAATCCTATATGTGTTATGTATGTTCTTTCAATAAAAACACAATCTTTATACATAAATTAATGAAGAACAATATAAGAATTTATAGGAGTCTTATAACAATTATAAAATCAGTTATTAATATCAGGTCAATTCTAAACAGTTCTTGATAGCTGGCTTTGGTAGTACTTGTTTGGCCTAGTTTTTACCATTGAGCTTTTTAACCCACGGAAGCATCCAAATGTCTGTCATGAAATAAAAGAAATGTACAGTGTAAAAGCTTAGTGTCTCTCATTTACTGTCTTCTTAACCAAATTTCAAAGCACGTTATAAAACAGGTGAGGTAGAGACACATTCCTCCGAAGAGGATCCACCGTGTGATGCTCCATATTTTGGGAGCGAACGACTCAGTGACATTAATCTGTCTGAAAAACAGAACATGAGAATGATAAGAGTTAAAATTTACTCAGGCTTTGAATGGCATTTCCAAAATTACAGCATCATGTTTGACATACTTGGGCAAAGCTTGGGTTTCATGCTTTATTTCTGTCAAATCTGTGGCTTTCAGTGTCGTGTGTGATGTTACTGTGGTCGTCCTGAAAGTTGTTAAGGCGGTCGTTGTCAATGGTTGAGTAGTTGCCTCTCTGACGTTTTGTGGTGGCTCAGGCACAGAGCAATGCTGCGCTTCTTCTGTGGAAAAAAAAAAAAAAGATTGTTCCATTTAAGAATGGAAACTTCAAGCTATCACGCCAAACACCACAAGACAAAGTTATTTCACTGGAGGTTAAACTGGCCCCTAGAACAAACTTTATTGTTGGCTTGACAGATTCTGCAAAAATAATGTTAATTTTTTTAATGTTAAAAAATGTTAATATAACGTTATGTTTAAATGTTAAAATGTTACAAGGTATAATCATGAAGAAGTTGGTATGTGGTTGATATTTTATGTGGTTAATAAGGGGGTGCTAGGTGGTGGCTATAGTATTTCTAGTTGTTGCTAGGTGGCTGCTAGGCAGTTGCTATGATGTTGTTAGGTGAATGCTATATCATTTCAAGTGGTTAGTAGAATATGGGTTTCCTATGTGGTTGTTCTGCAATCCCAGGTGGTTTCTAGGTCGTAGCTAAGCAGTTGCTATGCAATCTCAGATGGTTGCTAGCATGTTCCAGGGAGAGGCTAAGGTGTTTGTAGGCAGAGCAATGCAGTTTTAACTGCTTCCAGTATGTGTGGATTAACACGGCCTCAAATCATGAGATGGTAGAACCAGTGAAAATTAACCTTATGGGAAAAAAACAACTTTGGAGCACTGCTACGTGGCAACCGTAATTCCAATCTTCCCCCAAAAGTACAAGCACACCGTTCCCAAATGGGATCTACGTCTCTGCTGAATTTTGTGGTTCTACGCAAAAAAAAATTGCGACCCATGAAAACGTTACAAATTTGCAAATAGAAGAAGCAGATTATGAAGAACAGAATGTTGGATCTATCAAGCCAACATAATTAAGATCTTGTGGTTACACTTAATGATAATGTTTACAGGGTTACATGACACCGGAAAAGTATTTCATTGCAACTGATCTATAAAATCTACATAAACATTTATAAAGGCTTATTCCAACATGGCAGCCGTATAGACTGAGTTTATTAATTCTGATATCAAGTTGACTTAACATCTGAGTCAACAGACAGCTATTGGCTGATACAAGGTTGTTTTCTGACATCCACCATGCTGACTTCTGCTAGAATATGAATATTTAATACATCAAATTAACATAACCCTTCTAGATGATGTGACAACTCTGTCATTATGGTGTGAAGACATTTTCATGAAGTAGTCACTAAAATTTGACTTTTTATATTTATAGTTAGAACCTTTACACTGTGTAATCTTATAGTGATAATGTAGTAAAAGTCCTGGTGTACATTTACTTTTCTGATGACCAATAAACATTTTTATTTAATATTTTATTAAAGTTTAATAAATTACTCAGCTAATATTTTTGTAATTAAAGAATATTATTTAAAATGGAAACAAAACTCATTTGACCTGAAATCATTGTATAAAAAAAAAAAAAAAAAAAAAAAACATTGCTGTTTTTTTAATATGGTGACACGTTATATTTTATTAAGATGACATGCCTTAGATGATAACAATAATAATAATAATAATAATGATAATAATAATAATAATAATAATAATAATAATGATGATGATGGCTTAAGACTTTAAGGTTAACTGTTAATACCTGAAATTGACTGTTAGTACACTCAAGTCATTGCTTTCAGGAAACAAAAACAAACATTTGAAACATATTTCTCAAACAATCTTTTAAAATCATTTTCCACGAAAGAATTTGTCAAAATTGCATTACTTCCTGATAACTGATGAGATAAAAACAGATCTGGATGATGGACTCATCAATTCTGTCTCCACTACATTATACTTAATCAGAGGAAAGTCAGCTTACCTGCAGATATGATTAACTGCATGGCTTTGCTTACGTGACGACTGACTCTTTCAATCGCACACCAGTACCATCCACTATCCGCTGTTTTAACATTCTTCATGTGGATGGTGAAAAACCCACCTCGTTTATCATCACTTATCTGCAGAGATGCATAGAAAGGCTGAGACTGACCCGTCCGTAAGAGAACCGTGCAGTAATTAAAATAGTAGCCTTTGCACCAGTATTTGACATTGTCCCGGTAAAATGGATGATAGCGACAGACAATGTGAATGGATCTGCCTGCACATTGCTTCACTTCGTTAGGTCCAGTGAGCGTATGATCACCTGCAACTAAATACAAATAGCCATTACAGTACTATAACATGCAATGTAATGTTGAATGATCTGTATATGGCATGACTTACCCTTTTCTAGGAAAAGCAGAAGAACTAACATCATTTTTGAGACCACTTGCTCATTTCAGATGCTGCCAAATGAGGCATCAGGTGTAGCAAGGAACAAAAAAAAGAAACAGAAAGTTCATGCACCTTCCTGTTGTTATAAGTAAGGTCAGCAGTGTTGTGGCAGCCAATTTCACACAGGAAACAGACGTGCAAGCAAAGCACCTTTAAAAGACTGAAACAGGAAGTGCTTTATCTTTTGAGTAACTAGAAGGTGTATCACAGAAATGGACTTTCTCAACAGCTGTGGTTGAATCTGAAAAATCGAGTCAAGAAAATCTCCATAATGGCCATTGTGTTATGATGTTAAATATACAATGGATATAGAAAGTCTACACACCCCTGTTAAAATTGCACCTTTTTTTGTAATGAAAAGAAAATGAAACCAAGATAAATCATGTCATGTCTTTATCCACCTTTAATGTGATTATAGCAACCAATAAAATTCAAGTAAAAAACAAATAGAAACATTTTAGGAAAAAAAAGACAATAACCTGGATGAACAAGTGTGCACACTCTTTTATAGTGGGTCATGTGACTGTGCTCAGAATTAACCAATCACATTCTCAGTCACACATCTCATGTTCAAATGTAATTATCATACACCTGTTATCAAAGAAGTAATTCTGATTAACCCCAAATAAAGATCTGCTGTTTCTGAAGGTTTCTCTTGACATCTTCAGTGGTAGCTTAGTGGTTAAACTGTTGGTCTACTGATCATGAGATCATGAGTTCAAATCCCAGCACTACTAACCTACCACTGCTTGGCCCTTGAGCAAGGCCCTTAACTGCTCAGTTGTGTAAAATGAGATAAATATAGGTCACTCTGGATAAGGGCATCTGCCAAATGCTATAAATGTAAAGTCTTCTTGGTTTTATCCAACTGCTGAAGCCATGGTCCACAAAGAGCTTAAAGCATGAACAGGATCTCATTGTTGAAATATATCGATCAGGAGAGGGGTACAAAAGCATTTCCAGAACAATAGATATACCATAGAACAGTGTGAAAGCCATCAGCAACAAGCAGAGAAAATGGGGGACCACATTACCAAGAACAGGACGTCCCTCAAAAATAGACAAAAGAACAAGAATACTCAGCAGGGAGGCTGCCGAGAGACCTACAGCGGCATTAAAGGAGCTGCAGGAGTATTTGGCAACTTCTGATCACGCCCTGCATGTGACAGCAAGCTCTCATTTTCTTCACTTATCTGGGCTTTGGGGTAGTGTACCTAGACAGAAGAACTTTGTCATGAAAAAGAAAAAAAAAAACATCCAAGCCTGCCTAAATCACCACAAACCATGTGTCAAAATGTGTTGTGGTCAGATAAGACCCAAATAGAACTTTTGGGATATAATTCTAAAAGATACAGTATGTTTGAAACAGAAACTAGACAGCTTATCTCTCAAAGAACACCATACCAATGGTAAAGCATGGTGGTGGCAGCATCATGCTATGGGGCTGCTTCTCTTCAGCTGGGACTGGGAATCTAGTCAAGATAGAGGGAATCATGCATAGATTCTCAACTGTTAGACAGTTGAAGATGAAGCAATACTGTATTTCACCTTCCATCCTGATAATGACTCAAAGCATAAGTCCAAGCCATCAAAGGAACAGCTTCAGAAGAAGAATATCAATGTTTTGGAATGGCCAGTCAGAGTCCAGATCTAAATCCTATTGAAAACCTGTGGAATGACTTGAAGAGGGCTGTGCACAGGAGATCCCCTCGCAATTTGTTAGATCTGGAGTATTTTTGTAAGGAAGGGTGGAATAAAATTGCCAAATCAAGTTAGTAGATTCTCACCCAAAAAGACTGAGTGCTGTATTACAAACAAAGGTACTTTAACAAAGTATTAGTTAAGGGGCATGCACACTTAAGTTTTTTCTTTTTCTTTTCCCCTAAAATGTTTCTTTTTTTTTTTTTTTTACTTGAATTTTATTGGTTGTGGTGTCACATTAAAGGTGGGGAAAGATCTGACATGAATGATCTTAGGTTTTTTTTTTTTTACATTACAAAATACTGCAATTTTAACAGAGGTGTGTAGAATTTAATATCCACTGTAAGTCTCAAAAAAGGTGTTGAATTTTAACCCACCTTTTGTTGCCAATTATATTTAGACCTAAATGTCTTAGTAACAGTAAAATGAATGACAGAACATCTTCACTGTACAAATACGAATGGTGTTATCTTCACTGTGTAAATATTATTGGTATCAGTTCGGGGTACCTCCGCACTGTGTGCGCAGAGTTTGCATGTTCTCCCCATGTTCCTCTGGGGTTTCCTCCGGGTACTCTGGTTTCCTCCCTCAGTCCAAAGACATGTGTTGTAGGGTGATTGGCATTTTCAAATTGTCTGTGTGATTGTGTGTGCAATTGTGGCCTGCAATGGGTTGGCACCCCATCCAGGGTGTCTCCCGAGTTCCCTGGGATAGGCTCCAGGCTCCCCGCGACCCTGTGTAGGTTAAGCAGTACAGAAAATGGATGGATAGATGGATGGTATCAGTGTTGCATAGAACGATACTGTATATCTTATTTAGCATAAACTCACAGTGCATTTTGTTCTATAAAGAATATGCTATAAGAACTGTAAAGGATATTATTCAGTAACTGCTCTGAATTGTTCAGTGAAACTAGTAGGAAAGGCATGCAGTGTGGAATGTAAGTTGGGAATACAAGTCTTAAAAACATACAGGTTTCACAGAATATTATAGAAAAAGAAACCATGTCTCAGATCACACCTACTTTAAATGATTATATTCTAAACACCCTGTATTGCTACACAGAGACAATGATTAATGGATGATTAATGTTTATTATTAATGAATGTCTTTTGAAAGATTGTGAATGACATCTAGTGGGCATGTTGTGGCAGCTCAAGGCCTGTAACTCTCCGACCAAACCTTTTTTTTTCTCGGAAGTTCCAGGTGACTCAGTGATGAGGATGAGAAGGATCACAGTAAGACTTTACCGTCACCCTGCCTCAGGCTGTGGATTGGGTTATGTTGGACATATCTATGTGTAATGTGTTGTAATAGTAAGAATTATTTCAGAAACAGGAAGAACTCTTTTTTTCTTACTGTTAAGAACACTCGCTGATGGAATCTTATGACAATATTATGTGACACACCTGTAATAAAATATAATAACTGATTAAATATACACAGTACACTTGATAGTGTACTGATAGTGAACAATAATTTTGGATCAGGTCATAAAAGAAAATAAACTAGTGAATAATTTTTTTCACTTAAATTGTGGATTTCAATATATACTCACTGTCCACTTTAATAGGAACACCTGAATACCTGCTCATTTATGCAGTTATCTAATCAGCCAATCATGTGGCAGCAGCACAATGCTTAAAATCAAGCAGCTACAGGCCAAAAGCTCAAGAATGGGGAAAAAATGTGATCTCTGCCAAGAACAAAAACAGAAATCACAGAGATTGTTTTTCCCATTCTGATGTTTGATGGGAACATTAACTGAAGCTCTTGTCCTGTATCTGCATGATTCTATGTATTGTGCTGCTGCCACATGATTGGCTGATTAGATAACTGCATAAATGTGCAACTGTACAGATGTTCCTTATAAAGTGGACGGTGAGTGTAATCATGAAAAAGATCCAGTGCCGTGGTCCATTTATATTGTGTTTATACTGTGATTGTTACTGGAGTAAAAAAAATATATTTCATAAAAAACATAACATAAAAAAATATATTTCATAAAATTACCTAATTATAATATAAGTTCATCCAGACCAAAGGGAAAACCAAAAAACATTCCATGTGCATTTAAGCAATGGAAATTATTTGTAATAATGATTGGAATAGTGAATAATGAAAATTATTATCTGTCTATGAAAATGATCTGTCTATACATTTTGACTTCTCTTGTAACACTGAAGGCACTAACTCTAAATCAGAAGCAACCTTTGACTAAAAAAACTTTTTCCAATGTAGTGACATTAATTTATTCATTCATACATCTTCAGTAAACACTTTCTCCTGGTTTATGGTGATCCGCAGCCTCCCAGGAGCGCTGGCTATGGGTTGGAATACACCCCGAATGGGACAGCAGTCTATGGCAGAGCACTATGCACACACAAACTGACACCAAGGGGCAATTCAGTCCACCCACTGACATATTTTTGTACAGTGGGAGGAAACTGGAGAACCTAAACAAAACCCACACAGACACAGAGAGAAAATGTGAAAAGTCAGCTCAGGATTGATGACAAAGCATCCAGCATCCTTTCTATGCACACAACCATCTACTATTTCTCTGCACTTGTACGGCATATCAGCAGGTTGGCAGGTCTGAGACAGCTTCAGCAGGAAAACGACGGTAACGTCAGATACTAATATGGGAATTCTGTTTCATGATACTCCCTGATTTATTTATTTATTTATTTATTTATTTATTTTTATTTATTTTTCTTGGGGGGGCGGGATCTGTGACCACGAGAGACATATCTGTATCCCCAAACTTCCTGAAGTCAATAAATAAGAGCCTGCTGAAACCATTTATTATATATTTATTATATAAACAATTTATTAAATATTTATTATATTTCTGTTTATTTGCTTGATGTCCACTAGAGAGCACTGTAGATACTATTAATGCAAGGTTTTTTTTTTTTGTTTTTTTTTTTTTAAAGGGCTTAGTCAAATTTTATTTGCCTACCTCTCAGAGTGACTTCATAATAAAATATATTATTACAGTTAGATTTGAGAATATAAACTAAGACAGAAGAGAGAGTAAGAGAAGATTGTGAGTTTTAAACAGATCACTCTTGTCGTATATGTCTAATTAAAGAAATTGTATTGGGGTTTGTCTCATTCGGAAAATGGAAATTGTGACTTTGTTGTAAATAATGTTATGCATGATTTTGTATTATGTATGAAAAATTCCTCGTTCACGTTGTAAATCTAAGGGAGACCAGGCTTTTTCTGTTGCTGTCCCTAAGCTCAGTCTAACTTTTAACATCAGGTCTTCTCCAACACTGTGTGTTTTTAAAGTTATTTTTATTCTTTAGCTTTTGATTGATTTAAATGTATTGTTGTTATTGCTGTCTTAGTTGCCATTGTCCTTGGATACTATATTTCTTAAAGCACTTTGGGTCAACTTCTGTTGTGTTAAATGTGCTCTATAAATAAAGTGTGACTTGACGTGACTTGAAAAAAAAATGTGTTCATGTTTTAGACTTAGGTCTACATTATAGATAATAGGTCTCCATTTTATTATTGCCCATACATTTTATTTTATTTTATTTTTTTATTTTTATTTATTTATTTATTTATCTATTTATTTATTTTTAATCTTTCTTGACTTTTACTTCAGTATGTAATTTCACACCTATTTACATAACTGTTTTTAAAACTTGCTGGGAAAAGTCACATATATTTAATGCCATTAATTTGCTGTTTAGTACACTAAACGCTGTGGCTAGATGCCAGGAGTGGGCGGGGCATACACCGGTTAAACTGTCAATCACTTTTGTCGGGAACCAATCAGGTAGCTTCAGGTCTGAACATGAGGAGCAGCAGGGGAGATAGTTGCACTGGTTTCAGCTGAGCGGCGCGTCTGTCTGTGTCTCCTGCTGATATTTCGCCTGAAAAGTGGAATTTGCTGGAGTGAGTGAACTTTTTCTCTCTCTCAGTTTCAGTGAAGTGATGGTAATGTATCTGGTAAACAGGCTGTTGTTGCTCTTGGCGCATTGTAACAGTGTGGAAGTGCTGGGGTTGTGTTGGTGTTGTGGTGTTGAGCTCGCGAGCTGCTGATGCTGTTTTAGTGTTGAAATCCTGCAGCTGGAGTTTTACACAAGTCTAAACTTTACACCATGACATTCAGCTCAAGATCCATCAGTAATGGAAATCTTACAGGTAGGAACTTACTGTTCCTCGTGACTAAACTACCTTATGAATGAGTAATAATATAATATAACATAACATGTGGATTCAGTTATGATTTTATTTATTATATTTATAAAAGAAAATCTGAGAGCAGTAAAACATGCCAGTTTATCATGCTTCAACAAATTACAAAGCTTTTATGTTAATGTTAATTTGCACATGAATAAGAGTTTAAGAGACTTGACAACTTACAGCTTATTTATTTTTGTTTGTTTGTTTATTTGTTTGTTTGTTTGTTTAAGTAAGAGAAGCAGCATATGATAACCCGTACAACCCAATATCTAAACCCAGGTTTTATGTTTTTAAACAGGATTTCATTAAACATCATGTAACCGTGCAGGGGCAATGTGATCTAAAATTATTCCTGTAATTAATATAATTTTCTAATATTTATTATAATCCTAATATTTAATATTAATAATACATTTTAAAAACAGACTGGCAGCTATAAAACATAAACCTGTTCTCTGAGTAGACTAGCAAACTAGTTTAAAAATCTTTTCACAGGATATGGCACACATTAATAGCATTATTATTATTATTGTTATTATTATTATTAGATATTATTATACTTTCTGAACTTGTCTTAACATCAACGTAATTTCATTTGACTTGTGGTTTTGGTAGTGTGGCTATGATAAAGGGGAAATAAAAGAAAGTGAAACTAAAGAAACTACAGTAAAGAGTGAAGTTATGGTAATTATGTAAGTATTTACATTGAATATGAATAATACAATTTGCAGAAGAAAGTTTGATGGGTATCTATGGGTCATTCTGCTTTGTGCAAATCTCCAAATCCATATTCATCTACTTTGGCACGTGGTGTGACTTTAGTAGATAAATATCTATGTGCTTCAAAGAGAAAGAAATTAACAGTGAATTATAATATTTGCACCTGCTTTCATCACATTGTATACAAAAGACATGAACAAAACATCATAAATTTACCTCATTATATTTTGTACACTAAAGAGGGCTGTGTGTGTGTGTGTGTGTGTGTGTGTGTGTATTTGTATGTGTGTATTTTGCTCTCTGGAGATGTGGAAATCTTTTCAGCGGGTCAAAGTGATTCACCCGTTATAACTGTGCGATGGCACGAGGGGAGAGTTTTCAGGAACTCATCACAAAGGCATTTCCTCTGTGTTTTCCTGCCACTTAGCCATTCATTCAGACTGCAGAGTATCTGTCACTTTTATTTACATTTCACTGTCATTGTACTTTATTATTTAATGTATGATTTTGTATTGGATTATGTTGGAAATCAGATCTCCTGGCGCTGATGTTGTCATGATAATAAATAGTACACAGATGTTCACTGGAACGTCCCAACATCTAGCGGATGGCTGTCTGTAAGGCTGAGCTCCATTTCCAAGCATCACAAGAAAATTTTCAACACTGTCAGTCATTCCATAGTGAAATTTACACATGTAAAGCTTCATAAAGCACTGTCATGTTGCCCTTTGAAAGAGAAACCAGTTTGTAACGAAATCAAAAGAAACCATTTGATGTATTGTTTGCATCCTGTAGTGCTCCTACTACCGCTGCTATTAATACCAATGGTGCTTCTATTAATGTTCGTAACCCAGTTCAGTTGTGCTACATTGTTTAAGTATGATATCAGTGCTTGAGCTGGTTTCATAAATCATTTTTTCAGTACACACACATCATTGGAAAAATGACAGCGTTGACTGAGTAGTAGTTTCCTCAACACACAGTTGTATTTAAATTAGGAGTGGAAAGGTATATTGATGATACAATACCTGAACAACCCAATATCATGGTTACGGCAGAATCTGCTTACGACTGCTTTTATGCCGTAAAACACTGACGTGACAGTGCAGGGATTAGTCAGTTATGAAAACTGATCGAATATGAAATGATTTCATTTCAGTAGTTTATTAAGACAAAACAGAAATGCAGTTTTCTCTGACTGTAGTATCAACTATTTCAGATTTTGTCATCACAGTATAGATTCATTTTCCTAACATTGCCCAAAGACTCCCTTTTAGCAGAGTACTCCTTCATGTGGGAGGAAATCCTGTCACTCTAAGGAGAACTGTTAGATTGATGGGCTTTAAACTGGCTTTAAAGAGATTAGCACCTCTAGTTTTCTGATCATATGACCTAATGTGCTCTTGCGCAGTGTTGGAGAGTCCTTTCTCATTTAGTCATTTAGCATTGGATAAGAGGCAATGAAGAGAAAAGCCATCATAAAAACAACAGCTACGTGTCCTGTTACAGCTTTAATTATTCTCAGATATGGCACATGCTCATATTTTCTGTATGAGCATTTATATTTTTGTCTTTTGTAGTTATGTCCGCTTTTTTGTGTCCGAGCCGTACCCGTGCGCATTTGAACGTATTTTACAAAGTAATATTCTGATGCAAATGTTTGGATGCAGAGTATCGATCATTTCCCTCTGTTTTACTAAAAAACATTTTGTTTAATGTATATCTAATTTATGTAGTCTTTGTTTATTCTATTATCCTATTGTCAGATGATATCCATATTTTTACCATTTAGGCTTCAGAGGCTTTTTAATTCTGCTGAATGTTCAATTATTTTCATCTACATATCTATAGCTAGATATGTCCATATTTTATATATATATATATATTTTTTTTTAAACCTATGCCTCTGCTTATTACCTAATGTGTTCATAGATCAGGGTATGAACAGGTTATTTCTCATAGGTGCCGAAGTTACTTAGATTGACATTAAATATGTTAATATTTGTTTATTAATATGATTAATATATTTTCAAAGCATTAAACAGACAGTATACTATAGTAGACTTTTTTTTCCTTCTAGTTCTTTGACAATATGCCATTGTCTTACATATGGTTATGACTGAAATACAAATATCCCAGTACAGTACACGGTAATATATTTTACTTGCAACAAGTTGTTTCAAAGCACTTGCAGAATTTTAATTTCAACAGCCTTACACATATTTGTGCGTCTCTTGCCCTCTAAGTTCAACAGGCTTAATCTGTGTCTAGAAAACTTGCCTATACAGTTACAGCGCGTGCAAAGAAATAATAAAAGCGTGTTTGTGCGAGTCCTTCACACTGCTACACTCGGGTATTTGTCTGAAGATCCTCTCATCGAAATGCCTTTCCTCGGCACGGCGGTACCCATGGAAACTGTCGACATGTGCTTCTGAAGAGCTTGCTGAATCTGAGATCAGGCTTAAGAGGACACTATCTTGCATCTCAATCATTTTGCTTTGTAATTCAGTGGTAATATAGACGGCGAATATTTTTCATGATTTACTTAAAGCTTTTGTTTTCGATGCACCACTGATAACAACGTGATGTCTTCCACTTTCTTATGACACTGTTGTACAACAGATTTGTTGCACAGCCGGTCTAACCTAATATGAAATTTAAAGTTTGTGCTGCATTCTTCTTTCACGGTCTGCATTAATCTCATTGTGGTGTGAATGGTTCTCCATGGTTCTGCATACCACAGCTAGAACAGGTTTGCAGCTTTGCAAACCTGCGAAAGTTTGTTATAGCCCTCTAATTCTAGCTGCAGTATAGTGTAGTGAACAAAACCATAGCACGTGGTCATTTCCAATGGTGTCCCCTATTTTCTGATCTGTGTTGCTGCATATGTTGTTATCTAATCTGTGCAATTTGTTTTCTCACCTATCAAGAAAGGTTGGCACAAACTGAATCGTGTTAGCACACTCGCCACAGTGTCATCAGAGGATAAAATGAAACAGATCAAATGAACAGAAGGGTTGAATCACTCCAATACAGAGAAACACACCACTCCTGTTAGTCAATATAGCTGTCATGAGCTCTCTAGCTCAACTGGATTATGATACAAACTAGCTTCCCATCATTCACTAGCTTCCTATCAAATTAGAGAACAAGTAAACGCCTTACCTGTTTAGCAAGAAAAAGTCTAAAACTCTGTCAATCCTGAAACCTTTTTTCTTCTTGTGCTGTAATATCGGACTTTGTTTGCTTTGTTTACATTCTTACATTCTGTCACTCTCCTGATTGGCTGTGTCTCCTGCCAATTACTGTGAAGCCAGACTTATTTCGTGCCTGAAGTTGAGGCATAATGGCATTTGAGCTGTTGTATGACTATGCGTACAAATTTCCTGCCAAATCTGACGCAACACCTTCGACACAGAACTAATTACTATTACAGAATTGTCAGAAATGACACACATCAGATCAGGAACATCTCCTCTGATGAATTAATCTCACACACACACACACACACACACTGACCGTCACACCCATAAGTGGGTCTTCCCGAAACTGTTGCCACAAAGTTGGCAGCACACAATTGTCTAGAATGTCTTTGTATGCTGCTGTAGCAGTAAGATTTCTATTCACTGGAAGTAAGAGGCCCAGACCTGTTCCAGCATGGTCCATAAAGACAACGTTGGAGCGGAAGAACTCAAGTGGCCTGCACAGTGCCCTGCCCTTAACCCCATTGAAAACCTTTGGGATGAACTGGAACGCAAACTGTGCGCCACACCTTCTTGCCCAACCTCACTAATGATCTTGTTAATAAATGGGCACAAATGCTCGCATCCATGTTCCAAAATCTAGTGGAAAGCCTTCCCAGAAGAGTGGAGACTGTTGTTAACAGTTGTGCGGTTGTTTAAATTGTCAGCAGCTCCAATGAAAAACAGGCAAGAGCTTAAAATCAAGGCTGTGTGGTCTGGGTAAAATCATACTGAATTTAAACATCAGGGATAAGTTTACATATCCAAAACAAACCTCAAATCTCTAATTTATGCTTAAGCATGTCATGATCCTGCAACAAAACAGGGACTATGGCAGCAAATTCATTTAAAAGCTAGAGATGATTCAGAAGGCTTTTGTTCCTGTTCCAGTGCAATCGTGAACTCCAGGAATGAGACGAGGAAACTTGCCTGGACTTGGGCATACATTTTTTTCCCTTACTGTTTTAGCCCATGACATGTCACGACAGAATATCACACCATTTGTGGTTATGGTGCAAACAGCATTACGTGATACAATAATATAATTTTTATACCTGAAAAGCTTGTTGTCATGATAGTTGTTCTGATAGTTCAGAAACTGTCAAAATGTTGTTTTGTAACCACATTCCTGGAGTATCACTTTAAAAAAAAAATCACAGCACGTTGTCTTGAATCTTTAATTTTTTCAGTTGTTGAATGCCACCTGTATCATTTTACACCAGTAGTTTTAAACACACTGGAAGATATCCATGCATCTGCAGTTGCTCACACTAGATGTAGTCAATTCACTGAGCCATGCACACTTGGATGAGCAGTGTGTGACAGTGGTTAGTCGTTGATCTCTTTGGCAGTTTTGAAAAATCTGAGGAGTTTCTTCAGTGCTAATACTAGTGTGCACTCAGAGTTAGGGTTCTGAAGATATTAGATAAACCATAGCTTTTCACTGCACTGTTGTAGAGGTAAATTTGCTATTGTGTGTGTAATTAACCATGTAACCAATTTTGTGGATAAATCTGTAGGACTGATCTATTTGAAGTACTGGCACCCGTGCAAGTTGCTGTGGTGGTTAAAATGTGTTAGCCTACACTGAAAAAAATGGAATATGTGGTCAGTCAGATTTAAGAGAACATGTTATGTATGGTTTACATAAATATATTATGTTTCTTATCAAAACATGATTTCATTGATTATCTGAAACTTAAACAAGTTTCTAATGCCTATGTTAAATTATGTAGAGTGAGTGTGATCAATTCACATAGTATTAACGTAAAGCAATTACATTAAGGACGTTGGCACTGACGGGAACTATAACTATAGAATTAAATTAACGCGGTTAGAATGTGCGATAGAATAGCACAGTGGTAATGTGGCTGTTGCAGAACAGCAGCGAACTGAGGTATGAACTGATGTTGAGGTTTGAACATCAGTTCAGATGCGGAGTTCAATTTTATTCAGGATACAAATTTGAAGCCAAAACGACACTATAGCTAATAAATATCTGGCCTTTTTTTTGTTTCCCAAGCAGATCGAATGAAAACCCGCTGGTCACATTTGGGATTAGAAGATGGGACAAGCTTCTTGACAGAGAAAGGAAATATGCAGCAGGAAAACTAAGCATGGCTGCGCATCGAATTCGAGCAACAAATAACAACAATGCAATACCTCGCTGCAAGTCTGAGGGCACACTTATTGAACTAAGTTCTGGAGTGTCAGATGCCACCCTCTCCGATGTTAAAGGTTTCTCTCATGTTTCTGTTCTCTTCATATTTTCTATCTGTCAGTATTTGTATTGACTTAATTCACTCTTTATTTTCAGGGCCCAGTCCTAGCACTTTACGACTGGAAGCTACTGCCTCAATTGAATCTGCTAGAGAAGTCATTGCCATTAAAGATTACTGTCCATCAAACTTCACCACCCTAAAGTTTTGTAAGGGAGACCATCTTTATGTTCTTGACACATCTGGTGGAGAGTGGTGGTATGCCCATAATAACACAGAGATGGGATACATCCCAGCAGCCTATGTCCAACCTGTCACACATCGAGAATCTTTATCCTGTGACAGTGGCATGATTGACAGCCTAGGAGACATTTCCAATGATGGGTCCAAAGTGCCAGAGCAACGTGGAGAGTGGTCAGAGCACATAAAACCTACCGTTCCTCAAAAAGGAAACCCTTTTGGAACTAAGCGGATGTCTCTCAACCCATTCCTTGAAGGCTCCTTGCTAACTGATCAAAACAGTGTCCAGAGTTCAACGGACCGCCTTGGTTTTGATACGTCCTCCTCTCCAGACTCAAAAAACAGCAGCAGTATTAACGTCAACAAGTTTGGAAGTAATGTTTTGGATACATATTGCTTGAGCCCTGGCACAGAGAAAGGTCCAGTTCTTAGAAGGAACAACCCATTTTATAGGAGCAAGCGTTGTTACAGTTTGTCTGAACTGTCCATCTTGCAATCACAGGCAGATGTACCTCCAGAATTCTCGGGTTTTTTCAGTAGCTTGAAAGCACCTTCACCTGAGCAGTTTCAGAGTAGAGAAGACTTCAAAAATGCCTGGTTAAACCACCGCAAGTTTACAAGGTCCTGCCATGACCTAGATTCCATTGGGCAAAATCCTGGATGGGGTCAAACGCAGCCATTAGAGACCAATATTGTGTGCAAACTGGACAGCTCAGGTGGTGCTGTTCAGTTACCTGACACTAGTATCAGCATCCTTGTACCCGAGGGCCATGTTGCACCAGACGAGACTCAGCAGATATCTTTAAAGGCCTTGCTGGACCCACCATTGGAGCTTAACAATGACAAATGTACTACTGTGAGCCCAGTGGTGGAGATTAAGCTTAGTAATATGGAAACTAAAACCACTGTAACATTAGAGATGAAAGTGTCTGTTGTAGTCAAGATGGAGAGTCGACAAACGGCAGAAGTGATCTGTGTCCGCAGTGACTGCAAGGAGGGACCCTATGTTCCAATTCCTCATGTTTATATGTATGGAGATACAGTACAGGTAACCTTGGACAATTTAGAGCCATGCATGTATGTATCTGTTGTTGCTCAAGCCCAGGTTGTAGCCCCATACAACACAGTCTGGGAGCATGTTGTAAAGAAAGTTACACTTGGCGTATATGGTCCCAAGCATATACATCCATCCTTTAAGACAGTTGTTGCCATGTTTGGCCATGATTGTGCCCCAAAAACATTATTAGTAAGTGAGGCTAAAATGCAGTCTCACTCTATTCCACCAGTATCCCTCCAACTCTGGGGAAAACACCAGTTCGTACTTGCAAAGCCTCAAGATCTTAAGGTTGGTGTGTATTCCAACATCTCCAATTTTGAAGTGAAAATTAGTGAGCAGACAAGGGTGGTGAGGAGTTTTCAGCTGAAACTTGGCAAAGTATCACGCCTCATCTACTTGATATCTGCCCGAGATCCAGACAACATCTCAGACTTCACTTTGCGCATTCAGGTTAAAGATGACCAGGACTGCATCCTTGCCCAGTTTTGTGTTCAGACACCACCTCCTCCACCAAAGGTTGCAGCAAGCTCGGTGCAGAGGCGCTTTTTAAAGAAAAAGGAAATGCACAAATCTGTACTGCCACCTCTCATAGGACTCACAAAATACCCTGTGTTTCAAGACAGACCAGTCAAAAATATCAAGTTTGGAAAGCTGCTAAAAACTGTCCTTAGACAGACAAAGAGCCAGTATTTGCTGGAATACGTGAAAGGAGATGTGGTGGCACTTTTGAGTGAAGAAAAAATCAAACTTAAAGGGCATCTTTGGACCAAGGAGTGGTACGTTGGATACTATCATGGCAGAATTGGATTGGTACATGCCAAGAACATTCTTATAATGGGAAAAGTCAAACCAGTTAATTTAAAGGGGCCTGAGCTAACCTCTACTGTTCTTTTAGAGCAAATCCTAATCCCCTGCAAATGTCTCACTTACATGTATTCCTCATTGAGGTCTATACTGATGGAAAACGTAAATAGCTGGAGAGCATTTGCGGATGCCTTGGGCTATGTCAACCTTCCTATGGCACACTTTTGTCGTACAGAGCCAAACAGTGAGCCAGAAAAAGTGGCCTGTGTTCTTGAGAAGCTTAAAGAAGACTGCAACACATCTGAAGTAAAGCAAAGGAAGTCTTTCCAAAAGGAGCTCTTTATGGTACGTACTATTGAAGTGTTTATAAATTGAAGTGTGAATGTATAATTTGATTTGAATGAAAGGTCTTGCACAGTATTTCCTTTTTTTTTTTTTACTCAAAATCTTAAAGCTCCTGGATGTATGATTTTAGAATGTTGCCCTCTCTGCTAGAAAAATGCTTTTGTAGCACAGTGGTGCTGTGTCCTTCTTTACCACATGGATCAATATCCACTATGCAAATTAAAAAAGGCTGTGAGTGCCAAGTCAGTACACATTCAGAGAGAACTCAAAGTTGTGTCACAAACTATTTAGTATGGTCATATGCAGTTTTTGGACATGGCCCAAGTGTTTGTGACTCCAAGGATATAATATCTGCTACAGCTGTCGTTTCCTCACCATTACAGAGGCTTTATGAGAATTAAAAAGCTCTGTTGTGCACACCAGTGTAACTGTCACAGTTACAGTTGCCAGTAGAAGAGCAAAACTCCTACTTTTCAAGAGAAGTTTGTCTTTTAGCTTCTATCATCTGGTTAGCTTACTCTGTGACACTTAGTACACGGTGAAACAAAACAACGTTCCTCCAGGACCAAGGTGCTACATAAAACAAACACAGAACTAAAGGAGACTACATATATTTACATAAAGTGCACAGTGCAAACATGTGCAGACGGCACAAGACAGTACAAAACTACCAAAACAGACAATGGGCACAGTGAGTTACAGTGCAGCACCAACTAGTACACAGTTCTAGTAGAAAGTGAATCAGATGACAGTAGTGCAAAAGAGTAACAATATAAGTTGCTATAAATGTAAACCTAAGGAGTAGCAGCCTGGTAGAGAGTATAAAGATTATATACAGTATATAATAAATATTTGTAGCAGCAGTGCATGAGCTACAAATCTCTGAGGCTAATAGATGCTATCTAGCTGTAAAATACAGTGTAGAAAGCAAAGCTATCAAGCTGTCAAGGTCTACCTTTACCTCTAAAATCAATTGATCCATCTTGCAATCTTGCTATACCTGACAGTGTAGGTAGGTTTACAGTCTGAGATAGCACACAGTTACAGACTCTATTATTTGGGCACTAGTTTTGGATATTACTAGTATACTAGTTTTGTCAATCTGTCCATAGGACAACCATCTTAAGAAGATACAGCAAAAAAAAATATAGAATCATGATACTTGAAGACATTTTCACAATATATCATAATATCATATCATACGTTTAATTTATTTGAGGTTATATTGTTATTGTTATAAGTGTTGAAGCTTATCATTTATAATCATCACAGCAAATCATTTATAAAACAGTGATACAGAGAGTATAATCAATGCTGGAATGTATCTGGATTGATTATTTTCAGTATTTTTCAATGGAGGCTGCTTTTAACTTTAAAATTCTTTATGGTAAATAAATAAACTTGAAAACATCAGTTTTTAAGCACATTGCTGTATATTCCCAGCTTATTCACATTTTTTTTAATCCAAATAACACTTCCTATTTTAATACAAAATAAGGTCTTAAAAGAACTATGACTGCCAGATCTGCTCCTTAGCCAAAGATTTCCTAACTTTTCACATGATGATAGGCTTGTGTGACTTTTTACAAGTTTAAAATCCTGAGACTATGGTGTGATAATACTGAATATTAGTCTTCTAGTTAAGAAATAATAATAATTTATGGTATAAAATAATGGTATATTAATAAACATAATCTAACAAGTAATTCTAAATGAACAGCAGCAAGACATTTTGAATCGATATGTTATCTAACAGTAGAAACTAGATGAGCACATGCCATTGTCCTGCTTTGAAAAATTCTGTAAGATATATACGTATCTCAATAAGATCAGGCAAGGTTCATTTTTGGTCAGCTGCAATTCATCAGATGACATCCATATGGAGATTTCATAATCAACATATCCTGAATTTCTGCACCCAAGCCAAGAGAGCATCTTTGAGTGTATGACCAGCCCAGGCCAGCTAGTGATTAGTATTCTGTTCCGTATTGGCGGAAGATGGAAGAAGGCCAGGGTGTGTCAGCTTGGCTCAACAGATGTTTCCTTTTTTATTGTTTGCATCTAAACAGGAGGGCTTTGAGCCCATCAGGAGACGCCCCTTGTTCAAACACACGCTCTTGTATTTGGACCAGGACAAGACACACACAGAGCCATGGTTTAAATTCATCTTAATGTCCATGTTTTGTTCACTTCTTAGTCATGGATGGTCTTATTGATCCAGGTCATCCCTTTTGTGTTTACAGAACACAGAGTTTAAATATAGCCACTTTTTCCAGTGGGTGTTCTGACCACTAATGAAAGTAGCAATGTCTTGCCAGCCATCTGTGGGCCACGATTAGAGCTCTGCGGCTTAGATGCTGAATTCTGTCTAACATGCATATCATCAGCAAGGAAAGACTTATAGTACATTGTGAGGCCAGTTGTGGGCAGTGCATCCTGTCCCAGCAGACTACTGGCAGTGTGTTGACTTGGCATTGGCAAAGGGGTCCACCTGTGCCATGCCAAACCTTTCGCAGAGCTGGAACACCACTTCTGAGTACCGACACACCTGGTTAATGTGTTCTCATCTCCTGGGGGGTCTCAAGCCCCTGTGAGCCTGTGGCACCGCACTGTTCCCAAGCCAGTAAGGGAAGCGTCCATGGTTTCTCTCCGCACTTCTCCCGCTCCCTAAATACTTCTGAAAAGCTTGTAAGCCCTTTCATACCAGTCCAGGGGGTACTACCCCTGTGGCTGCTTTGACTAATTTCAGCATCCTCCACAGGAGCCAGTATCACAAGTAACAGAATGGCTAGCATTCCCAGTGAAAATAGCTTCATGCTGATGAATTGTGTGGCCTTTTTCTGTGTTAATGAGCTCTTTTCTGACTTCACTGTGAGACTGAGTACGTCAATGTGTGCAAGGTGGGTGGAGGGTGGATATCTACTGAATGGCCTGCTTCTTGGTGGGGGAACATAGGGCAAGTTCTCTTAGTACAGTTAGTATCCTGATACTGCCAGCCATGATGAGTCTTGAAAACACATGTGGTGCTAAAGATAGACCCGAGGGTAAAAGTATAGAATTTTGAGGTGGAATGTCTGACCTTGGAAAGCAATCATTGATAAGCATCTGTGTTCTGGGGAGATCTGAACATGGAAATAGGCATTGCACAGATCCACCTACAGTATGTGAACCAGTCCAGTGGTTACACAGGATGAATTAAATTGTATAACCTTAATAACCAGGTCTTTAGTCTTTCTGAACAAGGAAGTAAGTGGAGTAGAAGCCTTTTCGATCATACCTTTGCTCAAGAACTACTTGAATCAGAGTGAGAACTTCGTTTATATATTATTGAGGTTATGAGCCCCGAGAAGTTTGGAACTTGGAATGGTGTGATTCTCCCTGCCTGAGAGTTGCACAAGGCACAATGAACCTTTTCATGTTGGAATATGAAATGCTGATATAAAAGTGCTGCGCAGATAGCACTTGGCTCTGATAGTGATTCTGAAACCTGCACTCTCCTCTCTAATCACACTTAGTGCAGTGCATAAACCACGTTAGAGGAGAGTTGCCCCATATCTCGACTTAGTTGTCCCACTGCTAAATGCAGTTATTTGAAAATAGGGGGTTTGACAACAGGAAACGGTCTTTGTCATTGCTATTTAAATATATTCTGGTCCATACTTCCTTTAATTGAAGAAGTACTCTTCAGAATGCTGGGACTGCCCTAAAACCTCTCATGGGCAATGTACATAAACACCAACTGGGGGCCCATATTGTTAGCACAGTACAGAGGGAAGTGGTGGAGATCATGAACCTTATCACGTATTCATACAGGATGCTCACGACTGTTCGTTCAATCCACACTATACACACTACTAGCATGACAGTGTGCTTTATTTTTAAAACTAATGCCCAGATTTACAATTAAACATGTGGGACAGGGCAGCCGAAGTCAGGCCAGCTGTAATTACAACACAGGTTTATCAAAAATGTGATTGAGAGTGAGACAGTGATTTAATATTAAAATGAAATTAATCTTATTACTGTTAGTACCCACGCTTATTACTAACACAATAGAAAGGGATGTTGGTTGGGAAAAAAAATCAGAAGGGCCACATGCATTTGAGGCTATGTTTAGTTGTCACTTGTTTCTCTGCTTCTAACTGATCATTATCAGAACATTAGGTCATTTTCATTCTGTGGTAAATTCGAAATTAGAGTACACTAATGATGAATTAAACTAGAAAATCATTCTCCTAGTCAAATCTTGTGAAGTTGTCAGAGCTGGTTAGGAAACTCCACTTTCCAGCAACATGCCACTTTTTGCTTCATCTTGACCTCAACCATGAAAACAGATGGCAGTTTTACTTGCAGGTAGCATTTCTAATATGAAGCTAATCTTCCAAAAAATTGAAAGTACACATAAAAGATCCAGCTGTGTAAACAAGTAGCAATGCGTCTTATCACTGGTGGATTTGTTTAGCAAGGCACCAATGCTATTTAACACGTTTAATAAATATGAAGAATACCTTCGTTTGACCCATCACTTGGTAAACAAAAATATTTAAACTGAAAGGCAGGAATTCAAAACCTCTTGGTCTGGCTCAGAGTAGATCCTCGAGGTTATCAGATGTAAACCTTCCCCCAATTTCCTCTCATACCGAGCATTCCATCCATGCAACTGGAACTGTGAAATTGGACATCACAGACCTTATGGACTGTGTGTGTGTCTGAAAGGATTGGAATATCTGATACTTTGACCTTGTGGGGACATTTGCCTGGTCCCCATGAGGCCAACCTTTTTGTTTGTTTGTTTTACAATAAATGTAGCTTTTATTTAAACAATTTGTTTGGTTAGCTACATTAATATTATGTCAATGGAAGATCCTCACAAGGATAGTAAGACAAACTTGTGTGTGTGTGTGTGTGTGCTATGTTTATATTTCTTTACGAGCAACAGATGTCCATATAATGGTAGGAACATGTGACAGGTTTTACCTTGTGGAGATATTTTGTAACAAAATCTATATCATCTTTAAAAAAATTTACAAAGATCATTTAAAAGAGCCAAAAGATTACTTTTAAGTCAACATTGAGGTTAAGGTTGAAACTGAGTTGCTAGATGTGCGAGACATAGCATTATTTAGCTACAGTAGCACAAAGGTCAATGCAAATAACCCACAAAGACTTAAACTGTGTGTGTGTGTGTGTGTTAGCATGTGTCCTGTGCTGCTGTGTTTACATACTATAAAGTTAGCCTGAGATTATTTTTCTTTAAGGCGTGCAGTTCTGGCAGGAGAAGCTGCAGCAAAAAAAATCACTGAAACTTTCACTGAACTTCAGTGAATCCTACTGAAGCACACACCAGAGAGAAGAGGGCGGAGGAAGCAGCATGCCGACTAAAACCAAACAAACGCTGGTCTTTTTTCCATCCACCCCAGCCGGATGTTCCTACTTCCTCCAGTGTTTCCCAGTCGGATGGGACTGGATGGCGCGTTATGTTCGTACTAGCACGTAAATCCCTAGCTAAGAGCCTTATCTGCAAGTTCATCAAAGCACATAGTCATTATACTCAGTTGCTTGATTGAAACAGCTCATCCTGTGGGCCAAAGTGCTGTGTACACACACGCTTCAGCTCAGAGGATTTAATTTAACCAGCTAACCTGTACACCACTTTATTGTAATGTGACACAATACACTCTTCCCTAAAATATTTAATGCTTCCTTTAATTCATGTATAAATGCTATTGAATTTGCAGACTGCACCAGGTCGTGATTCTTTCACTTTCCTTGACAGTTTCTTTTGGTTGTGTGCATGAATGAATGTGTTAGTTTCATGCTTTTTTCCGTGTCTCTCGGCTTTGTGGCAAGGGTGCATGCCACAGCATGTACTGTAACTGAAAACAGTTCAGTGACGTGCACGATAACAATAGTTGTCTCAACTTGCAGCAATATAATTACAGCAACACTCGTACATAATACATACATACATACATACATACATACACCATAACATTAGCCATACCATTAAAACCACCTGCCTAATATTGTGTAGGTCCCTCTTGTGCCACCAAAACAGCTCTGACCCGTCGAGGCATGGACTCCACTAGATCCCTGAAGGTGTGCTGTGGTATCTGGCACTAAGACGTTAGCAGCAGATCTTTTAAGTCCTGTAATTTGTGAGGTGTGGCCTCCATGGATCAGACTTGTTTGTACAGCACATCCCACTGATGCTCGATTGGATTGAGATCTGGGGATTTTGGAGGCCAAGTCAACACTTTGAACTCTTCATCATGTTCATAAACCATTCCTGAACAATTTCTGCAGTGTGGCAGGGCGCATTATCCTGCTGAAAGAGGCCACTGCCATTAGGGAATACCGTTGCCATGAAGGTGTGTACTTGGTCTGCAACAGTGTTTAGGTAGGTGGTACATGTCAAAGTAACATCCACATGAATGCCAGGACCCAAGGTTTCCCAGCAGAACATTGCCCAGAGCATCACACTGCCTCTGCCGGTTTGCCTTCTTCCCATAGTGCATGCTGGTGCCTAATATGCCTAATATATCCCATCCTTTGACAGGTGCGATTGTAACGAGATAATCAATGTTATTCACTTCACCTGTCAGTGGTTTTAATGTTATGGCTGATCGGTGGACATACATAATAGATGCTATATGTAATTTCAGGCTTGAGTTCAACCATCATGTTCTGATCACTATTTGGCAATTAGTGGCTCACTGATCCAGGTCATGTACTGGGATTTTAATAAGAATACAAGGTGTCTGTTTTCTTATCAGGAACCAGTGAGAGTAAAACTACAGTTTGTGCAAAGCCTTATGATCCATTTTAGATCAGATCCATCAGCGGGTCGTCTGAACACATGCTTCAACAGAAGAGATTAGACATGAGGAAAATCTGACCTTGTTTACAAAGCAGTTAACATGGTCAATATAGCGTTGGTGTTTACAGTAGTAACACCAATGTAACCTGGTCTTTATAGCATTTCTGTACATGTGCCTAAGACTTTTGCACAGTATTGTAAATGTGGTGTTTTTCTGTGATTTCAGGCCCTGCTGAAACTGGACTGTCAGGGGCTGGTGGCTCGGCTGCTGAAGGACTTTGCGCTTCTCACGGCAGCAGTGGAAGTGTCTGACCGCTGGAGAGAGCTCGCAGAAAAACTGGCCAAAGTGTCACGCAAACAGATGGATTCTTACGAGGCTCCTTACCGAGGCACAGATGGTGTGATAGAGAGCGAGGTGTGGAGCAGAAACACACATACACACATGCACACTTAAATACAATCAAAAGTAAAAGTTAGCGTCCAGCTCATTCATCTTCAGTAAGCACTTTTTGGTCCGGGTTACAATGGATCCAGAGCGTAATCCAGGAACACTAGGAGCAAAGTGGCAGAATTCACCCCAGATCATAGATATTCTTACTCACTTCCAATGAAAACACAAATTTTTAGTGTGAGATCTGGTTATAATGTTGCACCTTAATAAACTGTGGCAGGCAGATATTGCCTGTTAGCCTGCTGTATTATGAATATATCCATCCATATGTGAGCTGGAAAATAATAATATTGCCATTCTCTTAATTTCTTTTACACCCTTTCCCATTCCAGGCCATGTGGAAGCCGGCGTATGATTTCCTGGTAACGTGGGCAGCCCAGATCGGCGATAGTTACAGGGACATACTCCAGGAGCTTCACACTGGCCTCGACAGAATGAAGAACCCCATCACCAAGCGCTGGAGGCACTTAACAGGAACAATCATCCTCATCAACTGCCTGGACCTGTTACGGAGCACCGCCTTCAGCACCGCCCCCCAGGACGACTGCGCCGTATAGACATCACAGATGCATCCGAAATGACACCCTATTCACGATACAGTGCAATATATGACATATATCATGTTCAAAAGCATAGTGGCAAATTCCATGACATAGCATGTAAAGATTACCCATAATCCTCATTACTGTTAGTAGATGAAATAAGTAACGATTTTAAGCACTTTTCCCCTCTCCATTTTAAGAAGATTTCCCTTCTCCATTTCCTCTTGCTTAACTCCCCATCGGCATCTTTAATAGCTGTTTCACGACTCCTGAGAGGACAGCGGGATCGAGTCCATATGACTGTAGACACACAATTCAAAATAAAATAGTGGTGTTTATAAATGTAAATTAGCTAGCTAATTAGCAAGCTTATAGGATCAAAAGAAATACTGTACTATTTTGTACAGTCAAGAACTAAATCAAATTCAAGTTGTCCAGAGACCCTAAACACTCCACTCCTCTGATACACACTTCCTAGTGAACAGGGAAAGTCAAACATGTAGTGTTGCAAACAGTATTGGAAAGCAAGAATTGTGGTTTTCCGCTGGAGTAAATCACACTGACAATTCACACAGACAATTTCTCTGTCTATTAATGAAATAGCCTTAGTGAAATATATGCTTACTGAGATGGTAATGAACCGCTGCCTGAGCAAAACCTCACAATTACAGCTGGATAATATGAAGATCTAACGTCTAAATTGTGATCAAATGCAGCCCAGAGCGCTTTTCTGGTATCACGGGTAACACCAGTACTGACCAATTCCACTTTTACTCACAGTAACAAGTAGGTGATTAATTTTATAAATATATTTTTGTATTGGGGCGGCACAAAGGCGCAGTGGGTTGAGTTGCCTTTTCAACTGCTTCAGGGTCCCTGGTTCAATCATGAGTTCAGGTTGTTGTCTGGTCTGTGCAGAGTTTTGCAAGTTGTCTCCATGTCTATGTGGGTTCACCTCCAGGATCTCTGGTTTTCTTCCATTTCCCAAAAAAAACATACTGGTATGTGAATGGTTGTGGGTGTGTGATGCCCTGCAATGGACTACCATCCCATACCCTGTGTATCCATGCCATGTGCCCAGTGTTCCTGAGATAGGCTCTGGATCCAGCACAACCCTGACCAGGATAAAGCCCTTACTGAAGATGAATATGTTTGTACTGAATGTTTAGTTTCCCTGCCATTTCCTTTTTTTCCTCATTCAAAGCTTTACATTTTAACATGCTCTATTTTGCAGGCTTTGCTAGCAAACCTAAATATCAACCTCTGTGTCTTGTATCATATTTTTTTGCTACTCGTTTTGCCATTCATATGTATGTTTCAGTGAAAAAGGCAACCTGACAATAGGTAAGGTCAAACTACTGACTGAACAATCATCATGTGTTCAAATGTGTGTATTGAACAAAGAGTTTGGATGAGCATGTTTCCTCTGCATATGATCGACTGTTAGATCTATTTCCAAGAGAATAAAGATCATCTTGGAGTTCACACTGCACTTAATTTAATTATATGCTCCTTAATGTTCACATGGCTTTAATCAAACCTGTGATTTGATTGTGTTTTAATCATGGGTGTTTACCATCATTCCTATCAGTTTCACATATATTATACCACTTCCTAATTCAAGATGCAAGATGTTTACTCTAAGACTGTTGATGCCCATCAACCACCAAAAGCCAAACTGCAAAAACACACATGTTAAGTATTAATATTATTTACACACTTATTTTGCTGTAGATTTAGAATTGTTTGTACAGAGCATTTCAAACCCTGTTTTGACACTGCACACATCTGTTACACATTGAAATGACTGAAAGAAACAAATATAATGCTTGAAATATGTGCCAAATACTGTATTTTATGTAAATGTATGTCCACCCATTGAAAATCATTTGCATACATAGAATTTTGCAGATTGCTATTTCATACCATTTATCAAGAACCATTTTTTCTACTAAGCTTCATACTGACCACTGTTTAGAAATGATGATTTAGCAATATGACATGTCTCTACTGCCTATTTTTTTAAAAATGTGTATACATTTTTGCACCAAATGAACCATTTCATTTTATTTTCACATGTAATATGAAAATATACCATGCTTGATATTTTTTTGTGCTACTGATGAGTTGATATTTTCCCAAAGCATTTTTTTTCTTTGATTTAATTGTTTGATATACGCATGTAAATGCATATGTAAGTGAATGTAAATATTGCATCTGAATCGACTGACTGCAAACATTTTTAACAAAAATAACACACTGTACCTTTCCTCACTGCATGTTATATTATTTTGATAAAAGGACACTGTTGTCTTGTATCGTATTTAATTTCTTGAGTTCGATTTGATGAAAGGACCCCAATGGAAACAGCAGCTTTATAAAACTGTGCTGTTGTTTATGTTCGAAAGCCATAACATAAATCGATCGTAACGAGCTCAGCCTGGAGAAATTAAAATGAGAAATAGGATAGGTGACTATTTAGCTGTTTAACTTCCAGTGAAGTCTGCATAAAACTGCGGGAGGAGCCAAAGCTTGTGCAATAATGTTTACCGCTTGAAGGCACATGGGAATAGGTTTTAAGTGGGTGGGGCTGCCAACTGAATGGAAAAGTTTGAAAAGTGTAGGCTCTATGGCTTGTGTGTCTGTGTAATCTATCAGCTATATTATTACGCATCATGTTTCATAGCCACAGTAAACAAATGGCTCAAAGCATTGCAGTACAGCCAAGTTGAACACATTGTCACTGGATTCTAATGATGTAGGTCTACTGTTTAGGTAATAACAGACCTATTCAGTGCAGATGCAGACATACACACACAGATAGCCTAATCAAACACTACCAACAAACAAACCCATTAATGTTAGGCTTCCTACATGGTAATAAACGAACACTAACTGCACGGTGCTCGCTGTGGCCTCTGCTGGAGTGGCTGGATCAGTACCAGTGTTGTTGTTTACATCCTTGTCCTGTTAGTATTTGTGTCATTAATTTTTGTTTTCTTTAAAAATATTCATTTGAAATGAAATCCAATATTCTACTTCCTGTTTGCTCTTTTTGATTGCCAAATGTTCTGCTTTAGAAGCTTTATTGAAACCACCATAATAGTTTTTCTCAACAAATTTGCTCAATAAATAACAAAAAATACTGTATATTCAGTGAGACCACTGTTTTAACCAATGTTTACGCATTATTTTAGCCTAATTTATGTTCCATTTTTTCATATTTTTAGTTTTTTAGCTGCTGCATGCTATGCTGACATGCTGCTTCCCTGTACCTATGACCACCTGGCCACGATTTTTCAATGATGGATTTGATTTCACATAAAATTCAAATAAAGGACAAGAACAATTGCGTAATAAATGCCGAGCGTTTCATGCTGTCTCTCACCTAATCTTAATCATTAATCAACTTTTCATCCACGTTGACTCATACAAATTCTTTGGAAACCATCATTGAGAAACTGCTGGAAATGAAACATGAAGTTGTCATGTTCTTTCATTTCACAAGCTTAGTGTCTAAGCATTTTCATCATTGCTTTCTGCGCTCGTTTCTATAAACCTGCTTTATTCAGAATTTAAAGAGCAAGAGAAGGAAGCCCAAAGCTGAGATAGCTTGTGAAAATTTTGTAAGTGAAGAAGGTTTTCAGTAAGTTACTACTCCAAGGGGTTTTATCTCATTAAAATGTTTTGTGGCTAAACAGCTATGACTGTTAATCATCCATCCATTTTCTGTACCGCTTATCCTAAACAGGGTCACGCGGAAGCCCAGAGCCCATCCCAGGGGACACCCTGGACAGGGTGCCAACCCATCGCAGGGCACAAATGCACACACACTCTGGACAATTTGGAAAAGCTGCCTTTGGACTGGGGGAGGAAACCCCCAAAGCACAAGGAGGTCATGCAAACTCTGCGTGGAGGAGGGATTCGAACCCCCAACCCCAGCTCCCTGGCTGTTAATCAATAAAAAAAACTGTAGAAGAGGTAAATAGGGAGAACTTACACTGTAGTTCTGTGTACACCAAACACACTATATAATTTAAAATTGGGCTCTTTCTAAGAAATCTCCTTATTATTGACTACTTAATTAAAGTTCATTCATTCAATTGAATCTTGAGTATGTGCTTTATCCTGATCAGAGTAATGGTGGATCCCGAGCCTATCCTGGAATACACCTGGGGATACTGCATATGAGCCAGGAATACACCCTAGATGGTAAGGTTGTCAATCTCAGAGCACCGTGCACACACACACACACCCCCACAAACACACCCACACACACATACATTCAATTGTAGGGCAGTTTGTCTTAGCCAGTCCACCTACTGGCATGTTTAAAGAAGATGGGAGGAAGCTGGAAGAACCTGGAGAATGGGTTTCGATAAGAGAGCATGCTAAAACTCCACACAGATAGAAACCAAAGACCCTGGAGATGTCAGGCAGCAATGCTGCCCCACATGAGCCATGACCATAAAATATATTTTGGATCCTGTTTTTCTTCTGAATGTAGAATCTTGTGTCGCTGTTTATAGAATTCTTCCAAGGCACCATGCGACCCCTGACACACACACATGAGTAAGTCTGAAGGAATCACAAGCACATTACAAAGAGCAGATTGTTCTCTGTCTGTGTGTGTGTGTGTGTGTGTGTGTGTGTGTGCGTGTAGGATGAAAGGGGAAGCAGGGGAATAAGGAGGGGGGGTCAGATCGAAACTTGGCAACCTGAGCCTTGGCTGGGTGCAAAAATCCCGAGGAGGTCAAGTCTCTTCCCTCCCTTTCTTACTTATGTTTAAAAATCTGGCATGTATAATCAATTATAAGATACACCACTACATTTATTTAAGACTGCGCAGACCCTTGTTTTTCATTTTTGACAGGATAATATCAAAACTCCTAGTTTCAGTCGATACCTGTTAATAGTCTAATGCTGCCATCCTCATTGTAACAAAGCCAGGTTTTGGAAGACTTGCTAACTTAGAGACATGAAGAGAAATCATGTGGTGTGCTCATGTCCATCTGAGGCGTGTTAATCAGCACGTCTCACTGGAATATATAAGATACTGAAATATATATATATATATATGTCAGAGGATGAGACAGGAGGATCTGACAAAGCTAGTTTCATACAGATCCAAGAGTTGAGACAAATATATCAAGCTCTGTAACAAAACTCATTTTCAGATCAATACACACCTATATTTAACACAAGACTGTTCTCATTGACTGTTTAAAATTCTGTCATTTTTTTAACTCTTTTAATGTAACTAGATGTCATTCCTGTTACGGTAACCTTAATGCAAGCTACAATTAGCCAGCTAGAAATGGTGAGCAGAGATTTTAGAAAGCTGAGAAGTAAACAATTCGTACAAACGCAGAAGTGAAAACATACAATGACATTTCATGAATGCATGGCATTATACAATGGTTCCCTTTTCAGTTAAAATGGTAATCAGTGAACAAGCAGTAATAACACTACTAACCATGATCAAAAATTTCATTTACATAAGATCAAAATGTAACGTCAGTAGATGCCTATCAAAAAACAGCTATATCTACATCTACGTTAATGTAGTTACACCTTAAAGCCCCTGGAGGTTTTCTGAGTACAGGTATTTCCTAAAAAGTGTAACTAAGGCTGGCATAGCGCACAGCTTCAAAATCAATTAGCATGACACTAACATTTTCACTCCCTTCCTCCACTGGCTTCCTCCAACATCCAATAAATTACTGAAGACCTCTGGCAGAACTTTGCAGTTTTTATGTTTAAGGGCTAATCAAAGCACAAATATTCCTTGTAAGACCAGTAGAAGTGCATGCTAAATTAAAGTCAAATAAGCAAGAAAACAAAATGCCCTAGTGCATGTTCTTGTAGATCGTACATAATTCGGTGTCTTGTTTTTTGGGAGAAAAAAAAAACATCTTTCTCCATGTGCTGTTATGCATGGGGACAAGAAATTAAATTTTCAATGCATGTCACATGTTTTAAAAAGGCTGTTAGACACTTTTGTATTAAAGTTAGATATGGAATTGTAATGGCTAATAAACACGTATTCACTACTGTTGAATAGGAATGATGTGTAACTTCTGTAAATCGAAATGATTTGGATGCTTTTGTTGTTGACATGAAACTTCCCGTTTGGGTTTCTTCCTGGATTTCCAAAGTTCTGCAATGGCACGCCCCTGAACATTGTTTACACCGGTGTGTAGTTTGTCTGAACTGTGTTTCATTATTTCACTCTATAATCTTATCTTATATCTTATATCTTCATGCTATAAATTCTCCTCCTGTGGATGCTGCTACTGTACATCAGGCCCAGTTGAGCTTCTGAGAGGTCATACAGAGTTATATGTCAGATATTAAGTGGGCAGGTGCTAATGTAAAGGCTTGTCTATGTTCCTTTAGCCATGTTGAACTTAATGGCTTTTTATATTATTACTTATTGATCAAGTTGCTGTTAGATAATTAGCAGATTAATATTATTACATTTTAAAAATTGGCCTAAAACAGTAGTATGTTGATGGGAAAACAGATGCAAGAGCCTTCCCGGCCTCCAATGGCACAAAGATTATACTTACCCATCATACTTTGCAGTAGGTACCCTAATGCACAGGAGTTAAATCATGCATAACGTGTTTATTGTGTTATATTCCTGTAAATTGGTCAATATTTAGTATTTAACCCTAACCCATACATAAATTAATATTATTTCATTTAAGCTACAGTAAAAGTTTTAGCCTGCGCCAGGTTCTCCTCGTAATCCATTTGCTAATGGTACATTCCTGCCTTATCTGTGCTTCATGGTTCCTGTTGGCCAGAATGGTTGCCAATCTAAACACACACACACACACACATGCACACACAGTCTGTTAAAAGTTGACCCACTCGGTTCTCCACTTCAAATGCAATCAATTCAAATATTAAAGCTCTCGCATGAAAACTGGCTTTACACACACTCTGAATGAACACACATGGGTCATACTGTTAAATAAAAAAGATGTTTCATTTTATTTTATATTAAGTCATTATAGTAGAAGGCACATGCTGTTAGCTGTAGTGTTGTAGTTTATAATGCGATTGGTTGAAAAAGCAGATTTTCTAAAATCTAAATGTTATAGTTCACTGAGGAGGTTGACATTGTTTGGGTCTAACAGCACAATATAAACCTAAAAACCTAAAATCAGTTAACTTGAGTTCTGTTAACTAACTAGTGAGCACATTCCTGACTAACCAGCTAGCAGAATAAAATAATTAAAAGTGAAATCATCTGTTGTGTTTAGATGGAGTAATTGGCTACAGCAAATCAAATGTTGCAATACTAGTTTACTGTTACCGTTAACGGTTATAAAATGCCCCTTTTTTGCAGTTTTGACAGAGAAATTGCATCAGGTCCCAGTGCTTTCTGGGTAAATTCTGTTTAAACTGCAAGCATTGTTAACTCAGTCTCACAGGCCTCCAAGGTGTCGTTTAACAAACTACACTCGAGCTAATAAAGCACTGAAATGGCCCTTAAGATGGCGACTGGGAGTCAGCCATGGGAAATGGTGAGAGGAAGCCGACAGAGGTGTGCTGAGTATAATACAGGAATGCAGTTATATCCCAGCATGCATTTTCCAGCAAACTACCTGAACATCAGCTATCTTTCATCCTTTGTGAGAAGGCAGAAAGCTAATTTTAGAGGTTGTGTCTGCAGCGTAACGCTTAGAAACAAGTACGAGCATCTCTATTCAAGTTGAGGCATTTTAAATGAGCATGACAGGTACGCTGGTGCAGATTCAAAGTGTGTGTGTGTGTGTGTGTGTGTGTGGTAACTGGTACAGCCTGGCCTAAAAGTAAAGTGCATTCCTGTGCACAGTGAAGATATGAATCAGGGCAGTGTAAAGATCAGCCGTGCATGTTACTCCACACTCCACATTTATACTTGTACAAACAATGATTGGCATATTTTATTTGAAAATACACAGTTGTGATGAATTATGAATTATTATTCATAATAATTTGAATTGTATAAATCAACACCCCCAAAAAGACTGGAGCATGTGAGATTGTTCATGGTGATCTCTCACACACAATAACACATCGTTTAATGGGAATATTTACATATTTAAAAATTCTTCAGTATTACAATAATAATATAATCTATAAAGTGATGAATGATAAATTATGCAGCCTGAACAGTACAGCCATATGGTACTGGCAGTAATCAGCTTAATATTACACAGAGCTTATCAGAATTGTAATTAATTTCTCTCTTCTTCTATTTTTTGTTTATTTTGCTACTACTTAGTTTAGAGCCATGACCTTACAGTAAGACAGCAAACATTTTCCCAAACATCTACTGAGTGCTAGTGAGAGTCTGCCCCCTAGTGGACAAAGAGCAAAAGCATTACATATAGTAATCCATGAGGAGTAATAATAATAATAATAATAATAATAATAATAATAATAATAATAGTAGTAGTAGTAGAAGAAGAAGTCAAATATGCTAGATTTTGCTTGTCTTTTTCTGACATTATATGAATATGTCATAAATGTATTTGAACATGCAGCTTACACTTTAATTTTGTGCAATCATGTTATTGCTGGTTTTTGTTAAATAAAAAAAGTATGCATCTACTCCAATGTATTATTATTATTATTATTATTATTATTATTATTATTATTATTAGCAGTAGTAGTAGGCTACCTTACTTATATATTTGGTAAGTGTCAATAGATTAATAGCAGAAACATGCTTGCTCAATGCAGATCATTGTTCATGATCATTTCTGTACCATATGTTTATTTTTAGCCTGCATCAGAATTACATTTTGTTTAAAGCGCCAACATGAAGCACTCTTGCAGTAAGACAGCAGACTTTTTTCCCTACTGATTATGTCTGTTGAGTCTGTCTCCTCACAGACATTTACATCCCAGTGAGTTTAAGCAGTTAGATGCAATCTAATTACCAACAAGCCACTCTTTTTTCTTTTTTTTTTCTTTTTTTTTGCATTTGCATCACCAGAGATATGCAGAACTGTATGACGTCTGTAACAAAGCAAATTTCGTGAAAATTAGTAGAACATTAAGCGAGTTATTTATCAGGGTAGATTTGCACTGGTGTACGTGTGACTCTCGTCCTTCCTAATGTGGTGGGTGGTGTTTAAGTATCAAGGTAATTAGCAACAGTGACTATAGGTGTAGGCTTTGGTCAGAGATGCCTGCTTGACAAAAGCAACCCAATGGCCAATCAAAACCCCTACGCCGAAACTCTATCAGCCCTTCCATATTATGACCATACATACAAACATCATATCATAACCATATATAAAAAACATACATAGCCTGTGCCTTTCCTGTTTTCATTTTCTATAACAGCGGCTCTGACAGTAGTTCTGGCTGCAAATCTGGCAAATCAAGTTTATATTAATGCTTTCATTATAATACCTTATAGTTTCCATAGTAACAATTCATTCAACAAAAAAGAATTTTAATAAAGAAAAACATCTAATTGTTGATCTGGTGAATCTCTAAGGAGATGTTGGTTTACTGTTTACGGAAGGACTCTCGAGTGTCAGCGCTTTGTAACAGTAAGTTTTCCGACGCAGGAAATTCTTCAGGATGGAGGACTTGGTAACATGACAAGCTGTGTGTGTTTCTTTTTTAACTTCAAGACAGAGAAAAAATAGAGCCTGGTGAGGAACTACTGTTTATAGATACTATAAACCAAGTAATAACAGGAACTAACTTGTCTCGCAGATGTTTCTCAACATTCAGTGCGACTACAAATAGCTGAAAGCATGACATGTTGTTCATTAATAAATTAAAAAAGTAATAATTAGTAAATCTCTGTGGTATAAGAGAAAAAACACACTTGATAACACGCGCTGTAATCCACGTCTGCATCACATCACGCCATTGTTGATTATTTTCCTATAACAGCACAAGTGTTTTATTCCTTACATAATGTATCCCAAAAAATCAACCTGCATCATAAGTTCAAAAGTAGTCACTATTAATTACGCTATACTGATTTATCCTGGATCACAAACACGTATCTTAAATCAGCTTCGTAATATTTCAAAATACACCATATGGCCAAAAGTATGTGGACACCTCACTATCACACCCATATGTGCTTTATGAACATCTCATATCAGATTTAGTCTCCTTTTTACTGTTAGAATAAGCTCCACTCTTCTGGGAAGGCTTTCCACTAGATTTTGGAGCGTGGCTGTGGGGATTTGTGTTCATTCAGCTACAAGAGCATTAGTGAGGTCAGGCACTGATGTTGGTGAGGAGGTCTGGGGTTCAGTCGGTGTTCCAGTTCATCCCAAAGGTGTTCAGTGGGGTTGAGTTCTGTGCAGGACACTCGAGTTCTTCCACTCCAACCTTAACACACCCTGGGTGCGTCTCAATCAGCTCCCTAGTTCAGTAGTCAGGACACTGATCAGAGAGTCGGCCATTTTAAGGGCTGTCTCAATCACACAATCCTTCCAGTGCACTAGAACTTTCACTCCCTAAAAATCCCACAATGCACTGCAAAACCCAGGGAGCATCGATGCTCAATATCTTACCTTACTGAAAATAATGTCATGTTTTCTGAACCCTCTCAACTCTCAGCCAACTTTGTCTACAAATGTAAGTAGCTTGTTATCATTGCTGTAGCTCTCAAATGATTACTTACGGTAGATAAAGTTACATTTTTAACTTTATTTGATGTTCTGTATACAGTTTGTTTGAGTCTAACAACTTTTAAGTGTATAATGATTTTAAAAAATCCACTAGCTAGCCTACGATCCTGCTTGAACTACCATGACAGAAATGTGTATGATTAAGCTAACAAATTTATGTGACATATATAATGTCAAAAAGATATCCTTCCTGTTGTTGATAAATGCCAGTGGTGACATTTTACAACGCACGTACATAGTCATGTTGCTGGAAATTAAGTCATCAGTGTCCCAGTGTGTAGTGAGCCAGGGTCCTTACCAGAACTCATGTACATGATATACTGATTCACGACCTAGGGAGCTAGGGAGCTGATTGAGATGCACCCCATGTCTTCACGGAGCTCGCTTTGTGCACAGGGGCATTGTCACGCTGGAACAGGTTTCCAAGGTTCAAGGTTCTTTATTTGTCACATACATTACATACATGTGATGTATTAATGTAGTGAAATGTTTTTCCTTAGTGCCTCGTCCCACAGTGCAACTGTGATACATAATAAAACAGAATATAATAAAAAACCGAATATAATAAAATCAGAATATAATGAATAAAATAGAAAAATAAAACAGAATAGAATAGAATCTATTAGACAAAATATAGATGTTATATGTAAAAATATGTAAAAGTATGTTTAGCAGCTTGGGGGAATCTTAGCAGCTTTTAGAGGACGTAGTGTGCAAAAGAGTGCAAGAGTTTTTGTTTGTCCACAGTGCAACTGTTTGTGTATGTGTGTCTGTGTGTGAGGTAGTAGTATGCAGACTTCTCAAGTGTCCTCACTCAGTAGCCGGATTGCCTGAGGGTAGAAACTCCTCCTGAGTCTCTCTGTGTTGGTCCTCAGGATCCTGTAGCACTTCCCTGAGAAGAGACTGTTTCCAGTGAAGGGAAGTTGTAATGCTACAGCATCCAAAGACAATCTATACAACTGTGTGCTTTAGGCTTTGTGGAAAACAGTGTGGAGAAGGAACACATTTAGGTGTGATGGTCAGGGGTGCACATACTTTTGTCCCTATAGTGTATAATGTTAATACTGCTCTGTGACTCTAAACACTGACAGCAGGTGGCGCTGCAGGCTTGTACAATTACACTTGATACTATTCCGATAACTTTATTAAAGTGTGTTTAATTATTACACTTATATGAGGTGTAGAGTTAGCTTGGTAGTTCAGCACTGTTTTCCTCTGGTGTTAGCAAGCTAATCAAGAAAACAGTTCAGTTTGACAGTAATTCGTCTCTCAGAATGTCCCACTGACAGGCTACAAACGACAAAAAAAGGTTTAATGTGTAAATATGATACAAACTATCACTAGATAAACATTCACAAGGTATTTGTTTTTAGACGGAACGGAAAAGCTCCTGACTCATCCACAGTGAACGTCTGTTTATTTGCTATGTGGTGTGTTACACTGAGAGGAAATGGTGCAGCTAGGCGACGGCAGTGGGCGGGACGTAGGGGCGTTGTTTTTTGGTTGGTCTCGACCAATCATGAGACGATCTCGGAGTGTCAATCACGCGCGTGTGTGTGTTCGGCGGCGCATGTGGGCGGAGCCTCAGGAAGCCCTTTCGCCGCTATGCAGTTCCTCTCAGCATTCACTGCTGGAAGTGCTGAGGCGTGCTGTGTGCTCCGACTACTGATCTGCCTTGTGCTTCACATATTCGTTTACAGGGACCACTGGGGTTTTTGTTTTTGTTTTTTAAGGATTTAGTCTACATAAGGACGATATTTTTTCATTTGAAAGGCATCATGTTTAGGAAAAAGGACGAGTTTATGTGCAGTATGGAGTGACTGGGAGCAGGAACCGGTCTGGCTGGAAGAGGAAAGATGGCGTTTTAACCTGTGCATGGAGGAGAATGCAAATGTAAAAGAAACAATCTCTGTACCAGGACGTTAAAGGTGTGCAACCGAGGACTACGGACTTTATAAGAACATTTCTACCACGTCTGCCTTGAGCATCTTCTCATGACCGCCTCATCCAGAGTCGAAAGCTGTTAAGACTACTGCTACTGCTGAACAGCTCCGACTGAATCACTCCCGCCAGGTACTATCGGAGGACGGCCAAAAGAAATGGGGAACAGCTTTTCCAACATATCCGCCTTCCAGTCCCTCCACATTGTGATGCTGGGGCTGGACTCGGCAGGCAAGACGACTGTCCTCTACAGGCTGAAGTTCAATGAGTTTGTGAACACTGTACCCACGATCGGTTTCAACACCGAGAAGATCAAGCTGAGCAATGGTGCGGCGAAGGGCATCAGCTGCCATTTCTGGGACGTCGGTGGCCAAGAGAAGCTCCGTCCACTCTGGAAGTCGTACAGCCGCTGCACAGACGGCATCATCTACGTGGTGGACTCGGTGGACGTAGACCGGCTCGAGGAGGCCAAGACCGAGCTGCACAAGGTTACCAAATTTGCTGAGAACCAAGGAACGCCGCTGCTGGTCATCGCCAATAAGCAGGACCTGCCCAGGTCTCTGCCCGTGGCCGATATAGAGAAGCAGCTGGCGCTCAATGAGTTGACCCCATCCACCGCATACCACGTTCAGCCCGCTTGTGCCATCATCGGCGAAGGGCTTCACGAAGGTATGGACAAACTGTACGAGATGATCGTGAAACGACGAAAAGCCCTAAAGCAGAAAAAGAAGCGATAACCCATGTTCGCTTCAAGGATCTTTTCCCCCTCATTCATGCCTTCCTGCAAGCCTGGGGCCCATCGTCATGTGCCAACGCAATGATGCACCGCTTGGATTATTGATTGATTTGGGCCGTTTGTTTGCTTTCAGTTGGATTTATGTTGAACTTTTGCAGACACTGTATGGCTTGCTGGGTGGTTTCGAACCACAGTGAACTTACAGGAAAAAAAAAAAACTTGAAAATTGACTTGACTTATTACAATGAAAAAGGGCTGGTTCCCTTTTCTGCTGCTGTTGACTTACTGTGCAAGTAGCCTCGTCGTCATACTGAAGGAGCTCTCTACTTTAGCACTGTGAAGAATTACGAACGCTACCGTTTTGGTTCGTGGAATGCTTGATTTTTCTCTCTGACGACCGGCTCGAAGCATTACTGTGTGTATCACAATAATAATGTTGCCTAAATCCTTTACGAGTAACTCTATTTTGGATTGGTTCTGACCTGCGTGAGGCTGAAGGTTAACCGTTCAAGCCTGCATAAGAGAGAGATAACGTTTGGTACGTAAAGTCATGGACTTGGTGTACACATCCAGGCTTATGAAGACAGTAAAGAACACGATGTGTGGTGGACGGTGCTTACCATTTATGTGCTTGCAACCTCGGTCCACCACTTAGCACTTTTCCTTACCAAAACCAGTAGAGTTCAACACTGTATTGCAAAACTCAAGATTATTGTATTACACAGTCAAAAGATGAATTCTGAAGTATTTTTCAATTAAAATATTAAGAGAAAATGCTTTGTATCTGCCGTCTTTACTGTTTCGAGTAATTTTAGATTTTTTTCTTGTTTTGTTTTGGGTTTTTATTTGGTTTCCATCCACCCATTTTATTTTGTTCCTTCAAATTTGAATTACTTCGGAAGAAAACTCAAAAAGTAGAAACAAAATTCAAAACTAAATACTGCAAAGATTTTTCCAGATTTCTCCAGTCTGAATGATCACATAGGAAGGAACTATCTTCATGACCTGCCCTTTCTGGAAAATCCTGCAACAGTATATGATGAAAATGTGCAAACTATTCACTTTTCCTTTTGCTGAATTTGGCAAATTGGCTTAAATTTTGTGAAGCTTACTACAGCTCATCGCAGCAATTGGGATCAGATGGTGGGGGGGAAAACCCGGAGGTCAATAGACTGATGGGGGAGGGTGAGCAGGGACAACCTAACATGGTGCTTAAACTCTATTTAGTGCTTGCAGCCATTATTTCGTCAATGTAACCCATAATAGCCTCCTATGACCTCCTGTGTAATGACCGTCACGTGGTCTACTTTTATAGGGTGGATATGATCCTTTTGTTTTTTTTTTTAAAGCTATTTTTTCCAAACAGATTCATAAAGAGCTAATTGCACTCACAGGTTCCCAGGCTCCTCGCCACACCACATATTTACTTTAGATCCTGATCTGAAAAGGGTTCAGAGTCCTTGAAGGCCACCAGCTAGTCTACATTCTTGTTACATTGCAGCTTCCCAACATTGCTGAGCTTGGGAGTTAAGTGTTGGGTGTTAGCATTACCAGCTGTGTAGACATGTTAGGAACTGAAATGTTGGCTGTAGGTGTCTATCTTTGGGGAATGTTGGTGTTGTTGTTGTTTCAGCTCATCGGTTCTTAGTAGTCTCAGTAGTCCTTTAAGTGACCCTCAAACATTTATTTATTTTAAAGTGTTATGGGCCCCCAATATGGTAGCAATAGCTTTAAAAAGTTTGAGAGATATTTTAACTGTAATTTTAATGTTTGCCACTTCAAAGAATACTATAAAAAAAAATTTGATTGCATATTCCTATACTAGTCTCGTATTCATCCAATTAATCGCTCACCCGATTAAAGTAGTGATGGGCAAAACAAAGCCTCATTGATTCGTTTGACAAATTTGGACTGGAAATTGTTCCTAGGTTTTGAAATGTTTTGACACCCGTCTCACTAGTGGCCATATTTTTTAACACTGCATACTGACATTCGTACTAATAACGTTAATAATAATGTATGATGAAATCATGCCGTGTGATGACACTCATGATGACAGTTAATATGATGTTAAGGTTTTGAACAAGGGCTTCAAATGGCAAAAGCATAGAAGATGTATTTCAAATTGTACATTTCACTTTTGATTGGGACTCTAGGTAGAAATACTATAAGTCCACACCATAGAGTGTTGTCTTTTGCGTGCACCGTCCATAATCTTACATGAATATCAATCGGTTTACAGATGCTGTCTCTCTTGCAATCTCTCTCTTCTCACAAACACCCTCGAATTTGGATGCGTCTGAACCACTTTTAAACATTCTGGCACTTTACAGGAAACACTGATTTGGCACCAGCTGTCTTATTCAGAAACAGTGTCAATGAAAACGCGAGCTGCCTGTTAACTCCGAAGCATTTCAAACTCTCGCTTGATCATGATCACATGACATGAGAGTGTGAATCACACCTCAAATGTTTCAAGACACCAGCTCTTTGAATGCTTGAGATGGCTTTGAAACATCAGTATTGAGTGTCCCATCACTAAATTATAGCATCCTCTCAAATGCAGTAGCAGTGTGACCAAATTATTTTCCAACCTATAACAGGTTTAGTATATAGTTTCTTAAAATACAGAGTGATTTGCATGTAAATCCTTTATCAGCTTTACAAAAGCATTTCTATGGCTGTCTCTCTCTCACACACACACACACACACACGTATATATACACCGATCAACCATAACATTAAAACCACCTGCCTAATATTGTGTAGGTCCCGCTTGTGCCACCAAAACAGCTCTGACCCGTCGAGACATGGACTCCACAAGACCTCCGAAGGTGTGCTGTGGTATCTGGCACCTGTAAGTTGCGAGGTGGGGCCTCCATGGATCAGACTTGTTTGTCCAGCACATCCCACAGATGCTCAATCGGATTGAGATCTGGAGAATTTGGAGGCCAAGTCAACACCTTGAACTCTTTGTCATGTTCCTCAAGCCATTCCTCAATAATTTTTTCAATGTGGCAGGCACATTATCCTGCTGAAAGAGGCCACTGCCGTTAGGGAATACCGTTGCCATGAAGGGGTGTACTTGGTCTGCAACAATGTTTAGGTAGGAGGTACGTGTCAAAGTAACATCTACATGAATGCCAGGACCCAAGGTTTCCCAGCAGAACATTGCCCAGAGCATCACACTGCCTCCACCGGCTTGCCCTCTTCCCATAGTGCATCCTGGTGCCATCTCTTCCCCAGGTAAGCAATGCACATGCACCCGACCATCCACGTGATGTAAAAGAAAATGACATTCATGAGACCAGGCCACCTTCTTCCACTACTCCATGGTCCAGTTCTGATGCTCACGTGCCCATTGTAGGCACTTTCGGCGGTGGACAGGGGTCAGCATGGGCTCTCTGACCGGTCTGCAGCTATGCAGCCTCGTGTGTTCTGACACCTTTCTATCAGAGCCAGCATTAACTTTTTCAGCAGTCTGTGCTACAGTAGCTCTTGTGTTTGATTGGACCAGACAGGCTAGCCTTCACTCCCCATGCGCATCAGTGAGCCTTGGGTGCCTATGACCCTGTTGCCGGTTCACCGGTTGTCCTTGCTTGGACCAGTTTTGGTAGGTACTAATCACTGCATACTGGGAACATTGACCCAGTTGTCAAGCCATCACAATTTGGCGCTTGTCAAAGTCACTCAGATCCTTACGCTTGCCCATTTTTCCTGCTTCCAACAAATCAACATCAAGAACTGACTGTTCACTTGCTGCCTAATATATCCCACCCCTTGACAGGTGCCATTGTAACGAGATAATCAGTGTTATTCACTTCACCTTTCAGTGGTTTTAATGTTTTATATGTATATATGGGTGTGTGTGTGTGTGTGTGAGAGAGGGAGAGAGAGAGAGAGAGTTTCTTTCGTCTCTGTAGCCTAATTTGCCATAATTTGCAGCCTTCCCATTAGATTCAATTTGGTGGTCTTGCTTGACAGATATCTGTAGCGCTACACTGCCAAAGGAACAAAGGTCCATTTCAGTCTCTGTGTAATTCTTAGGTTTCAGTGTTATAAAAAGGAAAGGGGGCTGACTGTGCAAAGACTGGCATTTAAAATACCTGCACAGTCACGCCTGGCCTCAAGTACAAACCCGGGTTTCACGTCACACGCCAGCACTCATATAAATCTTAAAAAAAAAAAAAAACAGATCAGTCACTAATTATTTGCCTACAGGCACTCTGCCAAGCTAATTTCTTAATTAACAAAGTCGCGCTAAGTAGCAAAGAAATGACTTTCTGCAGCCGTGAACTGTGGCAAAACATCTGTTAATGGGGGGATTACTTTTTGATGAGTGGAGGATAATTGGGGAGAAGCGGTTTGTCGTTTTAATTTGATAGCGAAGGTTTTTGTGAGGGGTAGAGGGGGGATACGATCGAGAAGCAGACGTCGAGGGACCCTCTCTGCATTAAACTTTCATGAAGATCGATCCTCTAAACATGGCCAGACTCAGAGCCATTCTAAGGCACCTCGGCGCCTCTGGGAGATGACTCATTTGGGGAACCTAATGATACGGCATATGACTCAAGTGCTTCACATGTGATAATCAGCTTTTAGTGTGTGCTTTTTTTCATGTAGTTGTGGTCTTCAGCTGAATACAGATCCAATGGATAATTATTTCACTATTAATATCGACAAAATATATACTTATTCATTCCTTTTTTAAATAAAGAGCAGACATTAAAAATAAAAAAGAGCATGCAGATTTTTGGGAAATAATGGATGCTTTCATACTTCGTACTTCAAAATCATTTTGCGTAGTAGTACTTTGGTCAATCTTAATGATGCACAGTTCTGGTTGGAATTAGGCCATGGTGGTTTCACCAATGTGTTATAGTGCTGTTTGTGTTTATACATAGTTTATCTAGTTGTTTGCTGCTCTTCCCATGCGTTATAGATACCGCTACAATTTCAAATGATAACTAACCTAACAAATGAACAGCTCCGAACACTGCAATTTAGGTACACAATGTTTCATCGTCTTTTATAATATGATGTATCATGTTCCCTTACAAACTCAAAAATTAGTACTGGTTGTAAAAATGCCTAAAAGTTTAACTTTAAAAATAATCCAAAACCTGTGTACGGATTTCTGAATGAAATGTAGCTGCTGCAAAATATGACCCTTCCAACATGGTCATTTTGTGGTTTATGTAGGTGGCCTTTTTTTAAGCTCAGGCCATTTTACAGCGTTAACACTCCCTTTGTGTCATATAATTAACCTAAGGTCATTGTGCTGACAAAGGCATACTGGCTTACAAAAACATGTGTGAATATTGCATGGGAGAAAACATCCCTTAACAAAATTCCTGTTATCTTTTAGTCGAGCGTTCTCTGAACTGCGACGGTTGTGTAACTGTTGTTTATTATTAGCCAGACAATGTGTGCTAGCACAACTCTGACACAGTGGAGTTTATGACGTGTTAAAAACTCCTGACTCCACTACTATCCTTCTTTCTGACTTTCTTTGTCCTGTACTTGCCATGTGTGAGTGATTAAGTGCTGTGTTAGACAGCACAGCCTATTAAGATTAATGGCCCTTATTTAAGTTGCATAGGGACAAATCTAAACGTAAAACGAGCATACTCAGATTTCACAGACAGTTTCCTTATTCATCAAATTCATCTCTGGTATATCTCTATGATCAAACCCGTGGGATATATTTAATATGAGAAATAACAATAAAAATAAAGGTAGCGCTGCTGCCTCACAGCTTCAGGGTCTCCGGTTGAATCCGGATCTCAGATTACTATCTGTGTGGAGTTTCTCTGCATGTTCTCCCCGTGTCCTTGTGGGTTTCCACAGGTTCTCCAGTTTCCTCCCAAAAAACATGCCAGTAAGTCGGTTGGGAACACTAAATTGGCACTAGGTGTGAATGTGTGTATAAATGCTGCTCTGCAATGGACTGGCGTCCCATCCAGGGTGTGTTCCTGCCTCCCACCCAGTTTTCCATGGGATAGGCTCGGGCTCTACCCTGCCCAGGATAAAACACTCCCTGAAAATGAATAAAAATAAAGTTGATAATTGCATATGCGGAAATGTCAAACTAATATATAGGAAATGGGGCTTAGTGTCAACATGTAATCTGGTGAATGTGATACAGAATGCACAGACATGGAGCTTTATCAACTCATTAGTCCTTTAAGTGAGTAATGGGTGCACTGGCGTATAAGAGGTATCATGACGCTCTGAACTAGAGGCAGAGTCTCGGGACGGTGGGCTGCTTGAAGACAAGGTTGTGTTCAGAATGGAAATTTGGCTCAGATTTAGTTGACTGTAGTTAAATCTTACCTATTCAAGCACTAAACTGAATAAAAACCTAGCTATATAAGTATGTAGTTCACATAACCACCTGACCCTAGACAACTTTATTTAAAAACAGAGCACATTTACAAAACTATCTATATTCACCTATTACATGATGCAAAAAACAAAGAATTGCAAAAACTATTTGACCATCCTCTCCATTTAGCAATAGTAATTTTAGTTTATTTTCAAGTTTTTATTTTGTGCTCACAATCTATGCCATTTTTCAGGCTTTTGAATTTTTTTTCCCCAAACCTCAATTTCAACTTCACCAAAATATAATTTCTGCCATCTCTTTTTACTTCTTCTCCTCTCATCTCCAATACTGCTAGCTTGCTGAATGCTTTCCTTTTATTGTCTCACTATCGCAACACATGCATAAATTATGGTGTATTTCATGTAAATTAGATGCATATGAGGGTAAAGTGGGACTGTGTCGTATGCATATGACGAGTAAATGATGGACATGTTTCCATGCACCTAAAACTGATTCATCACCTGCTTGTTTGAACATCGTACGACGGTTTCATGGAGCCATTCCAGATTTGTTTGTTCGCCATTCACTGTGCTCAAATCTGCACTCATGTCTATGCAATGTTGACGTTTTAAGCTACTAAAGATGAAGTATGATATACGGCTCAGTATGTCCTTCGTATAGAGTTTAAGGTAGTTTTTTAAGTAAAGGAAAAAACAGTAATAAGCCACTACAGACACAAATATGAGAAAGAATGATAGCATCCCATTGCGTGCTAAGATCACAAGCCTACAAAAGACTCTCAGGTAATAATTAAAAGGTTAGACCACCTTTTATTATCCAAGGTAAGCTGTCTGAATGGTTTCCATTTTAAGCTGGTCTCTTTGTGTTCCACAGTGTGTGTACAGGTGTGGCATGTTTTTATATCTCAGTGGGGACCAAATATGGGGACATTTGGCTGGTCCACAAGGAAAACAGTCTTTTTTTGCAATTTTTATTTAAAAAATAATAATAATACAGGCAAAATCTTTCCTTTTGGTTACTGAGGTTAAGGTTCGAGTTCAGCTCAGGTGTGTGCATACCATTTATTAGCTATATTAATAATTATGTCAGCGGAAGGTCCTCACAAGGGCAAGTCAAACGAGTGTGTGTGTGTGTCCACAATGAACCTTTCTGCCACTTTGTCTCCTCTCGTTGGTTGAAAGAGCTCTCATTGTTTTGTAGGTCTTTCAAATATATACAGAGCAGCATGTATACTTTTGTGTATGAGAGTTTGCTTCTCCTCCCCCTTTTCCAAATCACAAAAACAGTCCTGTTCTTTGTAGTCATGTAAATACAAGCCCTTACTGTATGTACTGTATATGTGTGTGTTTTCCGAGCAAAGGCATCTTTATATACTGTATGTTCAGGTCTCTCTCTAAACTCTAATGGTTAATGTTATGAAGCTCTTTCATGTTAACAGGTATAAAATGGAATGGAAATACATGCAAGAGCACATTATCTAATCTCAGGATCCATTGGGGGGTGAAAGCAGCTTGCATGTCAATCAACTCTTGGCCTCTGGCCCTCTGCTAGCTCCGCTAATTCAAATGTGTTGATGGTGTGGGAGAGCGAGAGAGGGGGCCAAATGGGGTGTGTGTGTTTACATTTCCCTTGAGAGGGGGAAGGGTGACTCAATCCAGAGAGTGTAGGATGGGGGAAGGATTGTGTGTGTGTGTGTGTGTGTGTAGGGGTCGAGGTAGGCAGACACACAGAGGTTCTTGGTGAGAATAGGACATAGAGAAGCGAAATCTCCAGTAAACGAGTTTGAATCAGTCCCCTCCCCTCTGAAGTCTCCATCTTACAGTCCCTTGTGGGAGTGATGCATTCACTCCCTCCTCTCAATTTGATCTGTTCATCAGTATTCACCACCCTCCGCTAGCCCGAGACAATCACTAATGGCTTTCTGAGAGAGCCAGAGACTCAAGTTTCTCTAGATGGTGGCCTCAGAATGACTTAAATGTTACAGTTAAATTTTGACTTTAGCGAAAGAGCCACAGGCATAGGTGCTGAACAAACATCAAAAAAAGTCAACTGCCATTTAGGCCCCCACACATTTATACAAATTCAATTGCTGAGATTTTTAGCATTAAGAAATATCTTTTGGAGTTCAAGGGTGATGTCACATATGCCTTCTTTGGTATGGTTCATTTGTGCAGGTGAAAACACAGCAATCGCACTCAGGCGTGGAGCAAAACAACCGATCCGTGAGTTTCAGAACCGAGTGATCTTGGTCGATCACTCTGGACCAGTTTGATTTCAGCGAGAAAGCGATTCAATCAGGAACTGATCCAACTGCAGGAAGTGAACCGAACATACTATATATTTTGGATTATGGGCTGCATTTTTGCTAGATGTGAGCCGCAAGATTCAAATTGAGCCAAAGGACAGAGCTGTAGTGCTGCAGAAATTCCATGTGTTCTGGATATTTGGACTAATGAAGTGAATTGAATTAATGAACAGAAAGAGAAATAAAAGCTGGATGTGATGCACAAAATATTTTAAACAAGATATTTATATAATTATCTAGTAATTTATCGAGTGCCTGCTTCATGGTCTCCATGCTCAGGTTATTTTTGGGATTTTTGCACTTGGGAAACATTTGCACCTTTTTTTCTGATCTAGGAATGAAAGAGTTTTATCAACAGGTTTTCAGTTCTACATGTACCTCAGTCAATATTTTTTTTTTTTTTTGCTGTTTAATTATGTGTACAAATCAAATAGCAAATGAAAGAAAAGTATAAATTTCTCTCTGATTCAGACTCAATAAACAGGCTAATAGGTGTGAAAACATTGTTCATGTTCTGTTTATTTAGTTGTAGCACTTTTCCTAGTTTTATTAAACTTGCAGTTAGATTAGGAAATAAGCAACTTCTTATAAGAGCCATATTCAGTGTGACCACTCAGGCATATAAAGACAAAAAAAGAGATTGTTATAGCTTCATTCAGCAAGCCAGGGTAATAGTTGATCATTCTGAAGTAACTCAGCTGTGAAGTCTAAATGGCAAATCCTTAAGTCTGTGAATGGCGTTCTCTGCTTTTGCAGGAGTGAAACAGTGCTGTGTCTGCTGCTGGTGATTTAAATAACTTCATGTTAACCAGACAGTAACACACATACACACACACATATACACACACAGCGGCTTACTCAGGAGCTAAACAGAACGTTGGAACATCACATGCTCAAAAATGGCATTTTAACCCTTCACTAGCACTGTCATATACCTACTGCTGCATAATCTTGCCATCACATGCATTTTCCCTTCCTTAATCATTTTCTATCATTCAGAATGTTTAGTGGTGTTTAGCAAACATACAGCATTATTGCTATGCATCACATTTTCTCGTCTCGTTTCCAGCTAGAAATCAAATCTTCAGTTAAAACCAAGTATAAATAACTCCTCTGTTGACTGACTGATGCACAGAATTATGGTATATAGAGGAAAAGACTAGATGGAGTCGATTTATATTTGTTGTGCTTTAAATCTAAATGCAATGCAGATAAAATCCTTGCACTGTGGCTGAGTGAATTCTGTTGTGTGAAAGAGTGCTTTCGGAGCCGCGTGTTGCACATCACTATCCATAAGCACTCAGCTAGTTTAGAGTTAGATCATCGGCGCTCAGCACGGCAGCTCATATAGTCCAATCCAGACTCGTTTTTCGGAAGCTACTGAGGCTGGAGTTGAACATGGCTGAAAAACCTTCCAGATGTTGCTGGAGACATCACATCCTCTATCCATCGTTAAGCTATAAGGAGTTTCTGTACTGTGCTGTACACTGTCAGTTTTAGAGTCAGCAATTTCAGCTGAGCAGCTCGTCCACATGAGCGCATTTCAACAATTGGTACATCATGTATGTATTAATTAAATTAATTAATTAAATAAATAAATTAAATGTATTAATTTGCACATTTATTGCACCGATTTATTTACTTTCGTCCTTAGCAGTGTTTCTTAACAAACACCGAAGCTGGAATTCTATGAGATCTTAGCCTAAAACTAGCGATGTCCTGAAACTTGAATAAGTCAATTACTTATTTTTAAATTACTGATCTACCTAAAAAAACCTAAAAAAAAATTAGCATTCATGCAACCCCTACTCAGGCAGCAGCATTCGGTTCGGACATGACTCAACTCATTCAGAGTCTTCCTGGCTCTGAATACAGCCTTATGAACATGAATGAGTGTTAGATGATTAACAAAATTTTTAACCACATCATCCATGAGTTTGCCTCAGGGTCTGGAAACTACACTGATTTACATTTGTTTTAGCCTTAAGGGACTACTTTACCCAGAAAACAAGCCTGGTTATGTACCTAGCATTTATCCACTGTTAGTGTTAGGTTTTAGATACAAATACTGCAAAACACAATGTCATTGTTTTGTACTGAATTATAAATCAGCCTTTTGGGTTTACATTTGAACTCTTATTGATCCACAACACAGCAGAGGAGTAGTGTTTTTTTGATTCCCAGTGTTAGCTTTAAGTCTGTGACTATGCAGCAACATGGGCGTTTGTTGGAATTAGCATGCAGTGCAGACACGTGTCTAAACACTCCGAGGTGATCAGAGAGCTTGGAGTGAGCAAACATCATCCATCAAGGCACAGAGTGGCAGCAGTTCTCCAGCGACACTATTTGTGCATGACCTCTGCTTGGATGTGCATCTTACAATCTGTTGATAAGGTGTAGGTAGTTCAGGGTTGTTGCATTTGACTCTAAAGATCTACGATTCTAGGACCAGATCAGCCTTACTTAGGCTTATTCTGGTTTTAAATAGCATCAGACGGTGCACGCAGCTAAGCTAGCCCAGGAGCAGCTCTAGTTGCGATCGGCTGAAGGACTAGGACAAGACGTTTGAAGAATCTGAAAGGGAAATATCAAGTAAGCCTGTAACAGATTAATCTTGGTGACTGATTATGTGATTACAGCATGTGTGCAAGCTGGAGAGAGTGATGTTGGGACATTTATATAATTCTGTGACACACAGTACAGACGTGACAAATTAAATGAAAAAGCAGTGGCTCTGTTATGCTGCTGTGTCTTGCTGCCATTGTTTGATTCCACTTATCCCCGTAGAGGGAAAAATCACTGCAAATCAAAACAAAGTTCTTCTGTATCTTATAAAGAAACATTTCTATGCCGATGGGAGTGGTCTCTTCCAGGATGGCCCCGCCCCCATTCGCAGGACACAAGGCCTCTCTGAATGGTTTGATGAGGATGAAAACGTTGTAAATCATATGCTCTGGCCTTCACAGACACCAGATCCCAGCCCTGATGAACACCTATAGGGAGATTTTGGAGCAACATGTTAGACCACGCTCTCCATCCTCATCATCAAAATATGATTTGGGGGAAGATCTTTTGGAAGAACGATGTTCATGATCACTCCAGTACAGTTACAAAGATCCGTAGAATCTGTGCCAAGGTTCATTGAAGCTGTTTTGATGACTCATGGTGGCTCAACACATTGGGAACACAATTTATGATGGTTTTTCATCTGTATTTCAGCAATATTGTCTGTGTGTGTGTGTGTGTGTGTGTGCAAGCGTGTCATTTTCTCAACAAGCCCTCAATGGTGGATCAGTGACATGTCTGATTAATGTGTTTGTTCTCCCGCTCACTGTAGTCCAGACACAGAAACGGAAGCTTCTGGAATATTCCACTCGAGCCTATCCATCTTCCACCCCGCAGCACGCTCTCCTCCCACTCTCACAGACACAGCATAATTAATCTATGGGAAATGAACAGGGGAAGAAAAGATCAAAATCAGCATCATTTGTGGAAAGATGAATTTCGCATTTAATCCAATAACGGAAGCGCCTTCAAACACAGACTACACGAGCAGCACTGCAGTGCCAGGGAGAGGAAACAGAGGCTCTGAAACAAGAACAGAGGGAGTGAAGAAGATGAAGGAAAGAAAAGAAAGAGAACAGTACCTCCATGTTGTCTATCAGCAGTCAACAGTCATACAGGCTAAAATGTTAATGCTGATATGATACCAACTTCAAAACTGGCCAAAATTATTCACCATCAACTGGGCAAAACTGGTTTATACCACAGTGTTATTGAATTATTTAATCTTGTTGGTCAAAATGTGTTGATTAATTTTCTATAGCAGAAGCTCTGACTGTAGAGCTGACAATAAGTAATATATATTCTAATACGTTATTGTTTCTATAGCAACAACTGACACAGGGACTTGTATTGTGGATGCTCCACATAAACTGATTATAAAGTAATTGTAGAGTAATTGTTGATATAGTGAGGTTTCCTATAAGAAGACATTTATTTGGAGTCTCCACTGTCCGTGCTTTGTAACAGTCAGAGGTAAAGCTGTTCCTCAAGTCTTAAGGTCAAAGGACTTCTTGGTAACATGACAAGCTGTGTATTTTTCCTGTTAACTCCAAGAGAAATAAAAAAGAGAAGCTGATGAAGCAACTGTTTATACGTGCTATAACATAAGTGATAAAAGGAACTAGTTTGTTTGGTAGACATTCATTTAATGTAACAATGTAATGTAATGTAATGTGATAAAAATTAGGATGTGTCTTTTAGTTAATAAATAAGCATAATCACTGACATTGCTGTGCTTTTGAGAGAGCTGTAACACCTTGGAAAAGTCGCACCATACCACACCATTGTTCATTGATTTTATTTAACAACATGTCCCAAAATGTTTTATTCCTTACATACAATGTAGTAGGTCATAATAATTCATTATAGAAGTCTTCCACTGTATGGTTTTAGAGGGAGTGAGAACAAATTGCATGAAATGTGTGGATAATCACATCACTTCTCATGTGTTCACAAATGGTTAAAAAAAAAATTGTGAGTAGCAACCTGAGCATTGCACATACACATAAAAGTGTGTGTAATGTTTAGTGTAGGAACTTGAAAGTTGAAGTTAATGGGAACCTGCTAGGAGTGGGGAGTGGTTGGAATGCTTTAAATGAGGCATAAAAATGAGCAAGGATAGGCAAATAGTACACAAAAACAGAAGCACAATGCATTCCTTGAATTCTCCAACCATGATTACACCAGAAACTTGTGCTAATTACCAAAGGAAAATAAGACAAGCTACACTAAATGGCCAAAAGTACGTGGACACCTGACCATCACGCGCATATGTGTTCCCCAAACTGTTGCCACAAAGTTTGAAGCACACAATGTCTCGAATGTATTTGTGTGTTGTAGCATTACAGTTTCCCTTCACTGGAACTAAGAGGCCCAAACCTGTTCCAGCATGACAATGCCCCTGTGCACAAAGCGAGCTCCATGAAGACATGGTGTGTTAAGGTTGGAGTGAAGAACTCGAGTGTCCTGCACAGAGCCCTGACCTCAGCCCCACTGAACACCTTTGGGATGAACTGGAACTCTGAATGAACCCCAGACCTCCTCACCAACATCAGTGCCTGATCTCACTAATGCTCTTGTAGCTGAATGAACACAAATCCCCACAGCCACGCTCCAAAATCTAGTGGAAAGCCTTCCCAGAAGAGTGGAGGCTATTATAAAAGCAAAGATGGACTAAATCTGGAATGGGATGTTCAACAAGCACATATGGGTGTGAGGGTCAGTTGTGCACAAACTTTTGGCCATGTAGTGTATATATCCAAACCTCTCCATTTACATGTACATCACAAACCAAATGTTTGCTCATGCACATAAGGAGCTGCATGCAGTGATATACAGTGGGTGGATGGATGGATGGATGGATGGATGGACAAATGGACTTTATTGACCCCCAAAAAAGAAATTTGGGAAATTTGTTTGGCTTTTTTTGAATTTACTTTATCATTAATGACATTTGCTAAGTTGGAGTTGAGCATTCTTTCGTTACAGTTTCCTTAGTAGCACCTTGCACTATTTTTTTTTACCTTCATTCATATTTCTAATGGATTTCTTTTATATTTAGTAAAAATTGTGAGAATTCAGTTTCAAATCTGACCAGAAAGCACCATTCCACTTTTCCAGTGGCAGCAACAAAGGCGTGACTTATTTCTTCCTTCTATTCCTGAGCTTCTTTCTCATGGAAATGAAGCAGACTTTTTGTTGCCTCCTCTTTCCATTACTCATAGTCATTCATTGTGTCTCTGTCTCGCCCTCCATGAGGCTTCACTGCTGGTTGTTTTTATCCCTCCTCCACCTTCACTATTCACTTAATCTCCACTAGTGCAGGACATTTGTTTACACGTGAACCACTGAACCTCAGTAGAGAGTGCTGAACTGAAGTTCCCTTCTCTTATGATTAATTTTTTTTTTTTTTTTTTGCACTTCCATAGTGGGAATCCCAAAATTTCTTAAACTCTGCTTCCCTATTTATTTGTTCCCGTATTATCTAGAGTTCTCAAAAGGTCTAATCGGGTGCAGCCCTTTTTTATAATAACCTAAGAAGAGGCCAATTTACATGTACAGTAGTATAGCAGTTCCTTATGTCGAATATCCATTGTATTGACACATTATCCTAATACATCACTTCTCTTTTTTTTTTACCATGAATCAATCTACCTTTGAAGGGGTTATAATGCAAGTGAACTCTTTACCATGTGTAGGTGTGCAGCAAGTGCTCCAGGGCACATTTGAAAGTAAAAAAGGAACTTGCAAACCTGGGAAACTCCTAACGATGATGCAATTCATTCAGTGAACTTTCCCAAATATGTGGCACAATACTAACTTGCAGTGGTGGAAAGCCTACAAGACACAAAAAAAGCACTGCTACTGTATTAATAATTCACTTGAGTAAAAGTAGTGAGTGAATAATTACCTTATGGAATGACTTTATGTCTGCAAGTAACAAAACTAATGAAAATATGTTCTACATCTGAGGAATATGTTTTCGAACAGTTATGTACCTAGCCAAGTATATATAAAGAAAAGTAATCATAGCTGGCTAGCTAACTTGGCCAAATGCTGTTGGGGTTTCAGTAGCTTCAGTAGCATGTAAAGTCTTACATGTTTCTAGCTACATAGTTAGCTATCTAGCAAAGATGCCCATTACACATTATCCTGAGCATTACGTATAAGCTGTAGCAGCATTTCGATATATTTAACACAACAGGTAATCCTTAATGAACATCAAAATGACAGAGCTTTCATACTATAAATCATCAAAAGATCTGGGCCCGTATTCACAAAGCTTCTTAGAATTCTCTCAGAGAGCTCCTATCTTAGCCTAAAAAGTCCTAGCTGGGAGTCCTAGACCAAAAGTGATTTAGGAAACTTCTCAGAGCAACTCTGAGTAAGGAAAGTACAAAAACCTTTATCTTAGTTAGGAGGTGTGGTTGACCCCGTTGCTAGGGATGACGCAGCAATTCAAGGACTGTGATTGGTTGATAAAAAACTATCTGTAAAGGTCTTAAAATGCGCTCTTTGTGAAAATAGAATATATGATAATAGAATGGACAGTGAAATCATAAAATGTTTGTATTAAGAAATTGTATAATCATGAATACAGGCTACTTTATGCAAA
>CM040458.1:4263361-4285963 GCA_022758105.1 Pangasianodon gigas
CTAGGGGATCCATCAGGTGGATTCGGGATGGGCCTCTTGTATTTGTGAAGTGGATGGACACACGAGAGGTATCTGTCTGTTCTACCATCCATTCTGCTTATACAGGAGACACTGTGCAGAGGAGAGTGAAATCACAAGGTACATGGAGGACAAAGACATTTCCATGTCCTGCACCTGTGACTGCATACAACCAGCACATAGGGGGTGTTGACCTGTCTGATCAGCTGTTACAGTACAACACTGCACAGCACAAAACAATGAAGTGGTACAGAAAGATTTTTCTACACTTCTTGGACATTGCTGCCACCAATGCTTTCATTGTGCACAAAGAGCTATATGGTAACTTGTCCCATAAAGAGTTTATGGAACAACTTATCACAGAGCTTTGTGGTGTCTCGCAGAAAGTAGCACCAAAACGGACCAGTGGTGACCATGTACCAGTTCCAGGAACTGACCTGACCTCAGATGCCAGGAATGTTGCCACTGCTGGTCGCAAGAGCTGTGTGCATTGCAAAGCAGTGCATGGTAAGAAACAAGAAACACCATGGAAATGCCAGGCATGCGATGTGCACCTATGTCTTCAGTTGAAAAGGAACTGCTTTCAAGAGTGGCACAGAGATGTGTGATTGTGTATAGGGTGTAAGAGTGGGCTTTTACAAACCTTACACCCTTTTTATCTTTACACTGTTCCTGTTTCATGTGTAAATTCAAGTATAGTACATATCCTGGACATTTTCTCTGCACTGTGAGCGAGTAGGTTATGCATAGGGTGTAAGAGTGGGCCTCTTTTTTTATGCTCACGTCCATTTTTTTTTCTTGTGCACTGTCTGCTGTCTCCCGTTTTCCTGTGTTCCAGTGCAGATTTGTCATCTGCACCCATGACGTCTTTACTCTTGTGTTGTTTTTTTTTTTTGTTTCTAATAAACTGTTTACATGCACTCACAAGTGAATCTCGAGTTATTTTGCCTGACAGTTAAATATATTCTAAATAAACTACAAACAAAAAATATATTTCTTTTGTCCTCACATTCTTTCTTGTAGCACTTCCCTCTCAGTCACATACCTGACTGAAAGGCTCATTATGCAGCTCATTAGGCGGGTCTTTGTCTTCTCAGGTGTGAATCACAGCATTATGCATGATCATTCACACCTCCTCGCATATGGACTTTCTATACAAAAAGTGTCTTAGAATATTTAAATCAATATATTGTTTTCTCTGAATGAGTGAGCAGGATGATTTTCACATCATTTTGAAGCAAAAACTCTAGGCTACAAGATCCAGTTCTCAAAAGTCTTGTGGACAAATGTTTTGAATGAGTTTTATGGCCTTATTTCAGTAACTTTTTTTTTGTTTGTTTTTTCAATAACCACGCATAACTGTTATTTTCTCCAAAATACAAACTTGTACATATATGCTGCTCACATATTATTGTAGCCCAGTTTGTGCTGATTACAGTGTAATCAGACTTTAGCCATTTATATTTTTATAAGCAAATGAGAAATGCACAAATGTCAGGGCATGTCAAAACTTCTCCAGGGCCCCGAAACACCCTCAGACCCCAGAGGGTTAAAACTGAAGATACCTGATAAATTGGGCCAGCAATGCTCATCTTTCTGCACTGTCTCAGACATTGCTGCTGCTAGCTAAAGCATTTAGCACCTATTTTGATAGTTCAAAATTGAATAATTTAAAATACACGTACACGTATACTGTCTTTCAATTGGCTTATAGTCTTCTGGGGTTAAATGCTTTATTATTTTTAACTAACAGTGCACAAAAATATATGTAATGAAGCTGAATCCATCCATTCTCTGTACGGCTTATCCTACAGTATCGCCTGGAGCTTATCCCAGGGGACTCGGGACCCAAGGCGGGGGACACCCTGGACAGGTAAAACTACTATGATATACTCAAAAAGTGCAGTACTCAAGTACTGTAACAAGATAACATGTAGTCCATTACTTATCACTCCAGCTCACTTGTATATACTAGCCAAGAAGATTTTTTGGTAGTAATATTATCTTGGTACTATTACTAAATGATTTATTCGGTAAAATATAGGAGAAAGTGCCAGGCTGTCTTCTTATGCCCATTTTTACAAGATATCATTCCTCAATTCTGCAATATTCTGACTTTTAAATGATCCTTTTATTAGTAGCTAAAAAAAAAAGCCATTATCTTTAATATAAGAAAATATGGTGGAGTAGAATTCACAATTTCATGGAATAAAATGTTACATTTCAGGACGACCTTAGCTCAGATCAGGAAAGACTAATTTTGCTCTAAACCTTCGTACAACCTTGGAGTTGAGTGGAACCCAGTGTGTGAGATGGCAAGAAAACGGACCATTTGTGAAAACCATCAAGTAACTGTAGCTTCTCACACTTATCTGTGTGAGCTTTTTTTTCACTGGAAACCATTCGCATTTGAGTGTGATGGTACAAACCTATCAGCAGATGAACTGCTACAGAATTCATTGGTATTGAAAGCTTCACACCTTGTACTCTTGTACTCACAGACACCTTAAAAGACGTGAGTGGTAACTGATAAACTTGCCAAATAACCCCTCCTCCATGGGATTTATTGGTTTAATGATGGAGGTTCTGTGGTGTCTGCTTTCAGTTAACTCTAGAGGAAAGTTGAGGAGTCAACACAAGATGAAAGGAAGATGAGTCAGTCAGTTATGCATGATGATCATATATCAGTGGTTTTGTTTAGTTTGGTCTGTCTTTGTTTCAGTAAGGTCAGCGCTTTTTATTTATTTTTTTTGGCATGACAGAATAAAGGTCTGTGTGCTTTTGGGGAAAATCCTGAATGGAAATCTGGAGATGAAGAGTCATGTGCTAAACAAAGAGTTAGCTTCATCAGGTGTTTAACATTCTTAAATATAAAATACATATTACAATCAGGGTGTACAAGTCATTATTAAAAATCTGTCTTTTTTCAGTGAACTTGTTTAGGTAGATCGGTGTTTTACTGTGAAGGACGCCTGACAAGATCATTTTTCAGATATCCTTGCACTCACATGCCTAGGAATGCATTCATTTTTAACTTTGTAAACCAGGATGAGAAAGTTATGTAACGTAACAGCTGTTCGCAAAGATGATCCCATTTCCACTCCAACATAGCTTCAAGTTCTTTCAGAGCCACATGCTAAATATTGCACATGGTATTCTAGCTCAAACGGGGTCAGCAAAGCTCCGCAATCAATACTGGAATGAGTTACTGATTTGAGATCAATGTTTTAGGTTCTCAGAATATGGTAAAGGTCAGGATCGGGGTTAGAGAGGCTGGTTCTAGACTAGGGATCCGGAGAATTCATCAAGCAGTACTATTTGTTTAGCCATAGAAAGGCTCTGCTAGAGTGGTCAGAGGTGAAAGGTTAAAGTCTATGCATGGTCGGCCAAGCAAACACGCTTTGGGCAGGAAAAAGACCAACTGAAAGACGGTAGGCTACAGAGTAGGGATGTGACTGAATACAAATACATGAACGGATAATGCATTCTATACAGATATGAATAGGAGGTGCACTGTCTGTTTGGGTGTTTATTTATTTATTTAGTTTTTTTTGAAAGCTTGACAGAAAGAATTACATAGCATTTACATAAATATACGAGCAGAAGGATTTTACTTTCATGAAGGCAAGGGGTCAGATATGAAGCTCGCAGGACAAAGAAAGACCACATTTATTAATGTGAACGATGCATTTACAACATTCACTCATTCGTCCTTAGTAACTGCCTGGTCAGGGTCACAGTGGTTTTAATTTGGCTGGTAGAGTGTGTTTATTTTGTGAAGTAGAACCAACTAAATCTGTTAGAAAATATCACAGATAGGTTTAGGCCATGCCCATTTTGGGTTTAAATCCAGATACAGATACAAATATTTGGAGCATTAAACAGTTAGAGATTGTGGCCTTGCATTACCTATAGAAGCTTTCATAAAAAGTCTCCGTAATAAAGTGCCAAACGAAAATGAGATATTTCCTAAGACGTATTAGACATAACAGTGAGAGTCATTTATCTTTATTTCAGTGTCAGCAATAACAAATGATATCAGAAAACATATCAAGACTAAGCTCCTCGGTAAAAATTAATTATTCCACCGTTTAGATACATTGATCAGGGTGAATGAATATCAGCCATATTCTCGAGCAGTATGCCTTTGTTTTGGTTTGCTTCATGTCACAAAAAACACTCCATGTAAAGCCATTCTACATGAGGATGCAACATAAAACAGTAATGAAGCAGTGTTTTAAAATGGCAAGCTGTAAAACTGTCCAGAGACAGGATTTGTGTTTATGCTAGAAGTATGAGACACACTTGACAACAAAAACATCCTAGTCATTGTTTGGTCTAGTGGAACGTTGGCTTCATCTGTGCAAGAGAAAAGGGGGGAGGAAAAAAAAGGAATGCTAGTAACACAGAGCCAGACAGCTAAACACAGTTTCCTTCCAAAGAGTTTTGTGGTAGACCACCATCTGGTACTCCCACGTACACCAGGACGTGCAAACACAGTAACACAGTAGCTTCCTCACTTGGAAAAAAAAATGGTGAAAAAAAATATATAACAATGTTTGCATGAAAATAAGAGTTTAAACTAGCAACTGATTGTCAATGAAAATATTGAAGCTTGCTTAATTTAATTACTTTTTGCACTTAATTTGCAGGTGAATGGAAAAATTAACAGATGCAATCCACTGCAAATGAGGCATAATGAATAAATATAGTGGAAATGCATTTGTTCCTTCCAAAGCTCCAGGGCATTCCAGAGACTCAGGATGCTTCACACCTCCTAACGGATAAATAATTGATGACAAGTCTGTGATCTTTGTAACTTTTTAGTTCTGTAAAAATGCCCCACTTGACCCCATGCCGTTGTGTAAATTGAGCACAAAGGCCAAGAGGAAAGACTTTTGGGTCTGCAATCTTTCAAACTTCCTTTAATGTGGAATCTGGGCATTTTATTTTATTTTTTTAAATATACATTTAAAAGCTAGTAGTGGTAGCATTGAGTGAACCTGTTTCTGGTGAAACTATGTTTGGCAGTGTATGCGTGTTTCTTTAATCGCCCATGCTTTACGCCGCATTTATTAAATCTTTATTTCATAGTGACAGCAGGCAGTTCCTGTGGGGAGGAAAAAAAAAAAAACAAAAACCTCGGGTTAAAATCTACAGCTCCCAGGCCACAGGACTGTCTTCACACCTTCAACAATGGAAGCAGGAAAGAAGAGGAAGCAGTTATCACTTTCTGCTTGAGATTAACTATTTATAGGTAAGAAGAGAAGTGAGAGTGATGACTGGTCGAATGTGCCTCCTACATACGACTGTGTCATTGTGCTTAACACGGGTTAGGGTCACTTTAGGACATACGAGGTCATGTGAATCAGTTCCCACTATGATAATTAGTCACTTTTGGGTGAAAAGGGCACTTAATTGTACGTCATTGGTGGTATCTATGGCAGTATCTTAGAAACAGCATAAACAATCAGGTCTGTGAATAACAAACACTTTAAAATACTATTACAGAAACTGATGTCAAATTATTAGAATTCTTCCTGTCAATGCATGAATTGTAGGTTAGGTAAATAAATCATAAAATGTAGTAAGTAGACAAACACATTTGTGCCAATTTTGTTTGCAAGTGAGTGACTTTTATTTCATATTATATGAATTGCCTTGCTGTTTCTGACCTACTCCAGTGTTTTACAAGGATCAAAGTTTGTAATAATCAAAGTTAATTCATAAATCTGTGGGAAAATCGGAGGAAAATGAAGCTGAAAGGACTACGAAGTCTGTACAGTCTTTTGTCCTAAGCCCAAGTCTACATTCAGTGAAACAAAGTGTGACGGGAAGAAAAAGAAAGAGAAGGGGCTGAGTGGTGAGTCAAAGGCTTTGGTTTTGGTCGTCTCTTTCTTGTGAAAGAAGGCGACGTTGACAAGGCAACCAGTCCATCTGGTCATGGTCCAGCTGTCTCAAGGGGGTTGAAGGGTTTCACAGAGGGTAGACTATTTGACTTCCCTGAGTTAATGCTGAAAAGCACTGCAATGTCCCATACTCCGTCGGTTGGGAGACTCCAACCAGACAACCCTTTCCAGCACTTCTTAGACAATGTAAAAATGTATGAAATGAGTCTGTGCAGCTTGATCTTGCTTTGGAAATGGAACTGGAATTTGCTTTCTTAAAAAAAAAAAAAGACAGCAGGAAATTTTTGTCTTTGTCAAGACTGTTAAGGCCAACTCCTGAAGCAGCAGCACCTTACTGACACTTATTTTTAACTATCAAATGAGCTCTAACTATAAATATATTTAGTCATGTCTGTAGTTAATGTAGTGTAATACAACATAAAAACAAGCCCATACAATAGCCTTCAAATAAAAAGATATCTCAGCTAGCTTGCTAACTGTTGGGATTGGCTTGTTCTGTCTAAAATGGATGCTGGAAAAGCTGTAGCTGTCCTCATCTGAACTCCTAAGCTCAGAGGAGACGCTCATTAGGAGTTTAATTAAAGCCACACTCTGGATTTGACTCAGCAGTGGCTCTTTGGCCAAGAATCATTTGCTTAGCTGAACTAGCATGATTAATGGATGAAGATTTAGAGGGCTAGAATGACCACTCTGGAAATTCAAGCTTAACGCCTCAATTTAATTAAACATATCACTTGAAATTCATGTAGTTCTGTGTAATTTTACAGGCTGTTCAGCAAAGATATGAATATCATACTGGTGAGTAATGCCTACCTATATTATAAAGATGTTTCTGTAATATGGTATACAGTATATCTGCTATAATTCAAGTCCTACATTACAATAAAATCTATCTTTGTTAGATCAATTGGGAGCTCAAACAAAGAGCGAGATGTAATCATCACTCTGCTAACGTCATTAGATTTCTAAATGTGGTTTCCGTAAATTCGTCACATTTTCATCACAAACTGAGTTTTCTTTTCTGTAACAGGAAGTCATCATTGCCGCAAGGCTCTGCAGTGACCGCTTCCCCATTTTTAAATTGTCTGAGCATGAACAGTACTTAACTTGCTGACGCCGGTGTCGTTGACTTTGGTGTACTGATGTTGTAAGGTCATGTGGTTATAAGTGAGGTCACTCCTCAGAGAAGGCTTTGGCTCCAGCTCTTTTCTGGTTTCTTCATTTGTATTAGTCACGGACTGAAGTAATCTTAAGCAATTTTTGTTCAACTTTTGTCTAATCTTTTAATCTCTCTAATGCAGGACTAGAACATCAATAAAAATTCACAGAACACAGTATAATGATATTAAGGTATCTGCTTACAACTTGTTTTTTCTTTTTAAAGAGGACGGCATTAAATGCCATGTAACATTGTGGCAGCAACACTAGGGCTCAATTTCAACAATTTCAATTTCAACTGCTAGAATATTTTTCAAACAGATTTGTTCAGTGAGGATTTAGTTTATCAAAAAAAAAAAAAACAGTTATCTTTCATTGTGATCTGGTATGTTCTTTAAAATCTAGGTCTCTATTGATTTATTACCTTATTATCTTATTCCAGTGTAGCATAAAATAAACATTTCAAATTTCAGAGAGGCTTATCAGGGAATAATAAAGTAGAATACTACATGAAATGGCATTTTTGACACAGAAAGAAATCTTATCCTCTTTCTACATCACTACACTTTCTGCCTTTTCATGATTCTCAAGAATCTCTACTTATAGGTTATAAAGCTTGCAAATGAATAAGACTTTATTCACTGGAACTATAATGCTTTATTTAACTTCAGCCAGCTGAGCTGTGAGCAAAACTGAGTACTTTTTTTTTTTTTTTTTAAACCTATCTATCATTTGTGCAAGTGCCTTTATGTTCTTCCATCTAAGGTCCATTGTGTTAATGACCATATTTCACAATAATAGTGAAAAGGGTGCTGAAAGAAGAGAAAATATCGACCATGCTATGTTGCATAGTACGTCTGCTGTGTTCAGTGTTGGTACAGTGACATTGTGACTATAGACCGAGCCTCCAAGCCCTGTGCTGTGTGTTCACACATACACATCAGTGTTGTAGCTGGCTTACTTGGAAAAACAATTATGAAGGTTTACACTTTAGCAGCAGTGTTCTGGGTGGGAGTGTGTAGTGTTTGGTCAGCTGTTTAGTTGAGATATCGCACATGTTCTTCTTTTTTTCTTTTTGAGACCAACCACTTTTCTAGTCTCTTAAAACCGGTAGTTTTGTTGGAGAACATGCTCACAAACCTGCTAGACCAGCTCTTAACTTTTGAGGTTGACTGAATATGACAAATCAGAAGCCAGAGCAAATATATATCTAGAGGGGGGAAAACTCATAAGAATGGCCTACCTAGGGGGATTTGTAGGCTTGGCTGGGACTATAACACAAAGGGCTGGTTACCTTTTACAGGCCCTCTTATGCAAACAACCACAAAAAATTCACTCAGTGTTTGTGTCGCACAAAACACCTTTTGTTTAGCGTTATCAGAGAGAGAGAGAGAGAGAGAGAGAGAGAGAGAGAGAGTCTAATACAATGCTTAATTCATTGGTAATTCATTACCATGCCTTTTTCATCCAAACATAATGTGGCAGACACGGCAGGTAATACCTTAAAAATCAGTGGCTCTGTTAAGTGAACTGATTTGATTTACTGCACCCAACTCCAGTCCGACTCTCTGATTTGTACCTGAATGTGTGATTCTGCAGAAATGTCAGAAAGCTCTATATTGATTGGATTAGTTTTACATAGGGTAGGTGGGGTAGTGTAATTATTAGCTGAGTATACCTGGGATTTTAGTCCTGTCTGAATCTGCCGTGAAGTATTTTTCTACAGACTGGGTGTAAAAAAAAGTGTGTGCACTTCTAGAAAGATTACGCCGTATTTTACCTTCTAAAAAAATGACCAAGAGAATTAACCCTAAGTAATATATATCCTGTCTGAATGCTAAAGATTCCATTGTATTCTGTGGGAAAGGAAGTGTTGTGCTTTTTTCAGCATGGAGACACTAGTTAGCAGTCCATTCTATCATCTTCCACCAAAACTAAAATGAAACCATGTATTTAAGATTAAACTGCAAAACAATAAACATAGATGACATTTAAAAAGACTTGTCAGAGAAGCAATGCTTCTGGGGGTTTTAGTTAAGTTATTGAGTTCCTAGCACACATATAGCCTCCATACATGTTATGGTCATGTGACTGACTCATGATTAAGTGCATCTTGCTCCACCACATGCCCATGGAAGTTTTAGTGTGACAACCATGTGTACATGGTGAATCTCTGTGATTTATACAGAGAGTGATTATCCTATGCGAATCGTCTTTACTTAAAAGACATACAGTATGTAATCTTATCCTGTCCGAATAGTTTCTGTTGAGAAAAGCTCCTGAGAAATCTAGTAGGTCCCAAGATAAATTTAGTGTTACGCAAAGACAAATCATGAAAGGGTTTCATTTGATGTGTTTCACTACCATGACCAGTTGAAGTGAGGCCTCTCAGGTGTACCGGACACTGAAACTCAATCTCACAAAAAAGACTGGCGAGATGGGCAGCACAAAAACCTCTTTGTCTGCGCTCTTTCTCAACCAAAGAGCTCTTTCTCGCTTTCTCAGGAAGTGATTCCCACACACACACACACGCTTAGGCTCCAGATCCCCCGCTCAGGGTTGGGTGGGGCTGAAAGGTCGAAGGTCAGTGCCAGGGGTCCCCAGCTGGAGAACGTAAATCCTGGCCAAGCAAGCTTTCATGGCTGCTCGATTAATGAGCTTTTCTCCCTCTGGCTTTGCGCTTTAGTGGAACTTGGCCTGTGCTCTCCTACTCGAGAGACTTTTTAAAAGTGCCTTAAAAGCCCGAGGGAGTTACATGTGAAGAAGTTGCTGTTTATGACTTTGGCTTTCAACGGAATGAAATGATTGTCTTTGATTTTCAATAACGCTGATTTAACGTGTACTGGTAGCATGGACAATAAGGCCAAACCTGAATTAGCAGAATTTATTTTTATTTTTTTTAGATGGGCACTTAGAAAAGGGAAGCTGTTATGATGAGGTTTCATGGTGCCTCATAATGGGTTCCGGCTCTTTCATCTGGTTTTTCATTACAGGGTAAACCAGGAGGGAGCCGAGCCCTGGTTTACAGTGAATGAAGACTACAGGAAGCAACAAGGTGATTAAATAAAAGAGTACACTGCAGGTGTTGGTGTGTGTTTATGTGTGTATGAACATTTAGGCGAATTCTTGGACGTGTTCTGGCATGCTCAGTTGTTCCAGAGTGTGTTCTTCAAAACTAAGCAATCCCTATCAGCACATAAACAAAGGTGTGTTTCTCAGTCAGCATTTGTGCAGAGAGGATTTGCAATTAAAATAAAAACACTTTTCTTTTTTCAGCAAATCTTTTCTTGGTACATGCAACACTATTTCCAGTTTTTCATTACAGGAGGGAATGGCAATGGCCTTGCACGTGTTTTAGCGTGCGTTTCAATGGGTTTAGACTTGTTTCAACTCCCAAAGGCTAAAAGACAGAAACAGGGCAGAAAGCTTTACACATAAAAGCACAAAATAAAAATTTATCTTTATTTGTGCCAGTATGCTAATATTTTATAAGATCCTTTCTCCAAGTAATCTTAATGTTTTAGTTAAATAAAAAAAAAACACACACAACACAATACCAGGATTCATAACTTACATTGACTTATCAGTGATACACTCTCTGGCCCTATCAGTAAGATTTATGGCTGAGTTATTCAGGAATTACACTAAATCACTTCATAAATCAATTAAATCCTAGGCCTTTACCAGAAAACAGTGCACTCGACCCCAGTGACTGCACTGGGGCGTCTGAATGCAGTAAATCATCATGTAGGCTATGCTACAGCTTTTTAGTTTTCTTGGTTTGACTGGAAACTCTGGGCAAAATACCAAAGTAATAATACATAATTTAAAGCAACTGATCCTTTCTTCGGTCACATGTTTGATAGCTGGAAATGATAACTCAAGAAAATTTAAAAAACCTTAAAACAACTGGTGACAATTTTGTAATGCACACTTTTAAGGTTCTTCCTGTATAAACTTCTTCCTGTATAACAATATTTCATAAATTTGTCCAGTGGGATCAATGTGATACATGGGCTTAAGGATGATTTAATCAGTTAACCATTTTGGATGTTACATTTTTTTTATGATTTGCAGGTATCATGGCATTCGGTGTGTAGTTTTAAGCTGCTGGCCAGGATTCCACTGGGTGTAGCTCACTCATCATCACATGACGCAAGCAGGAAGCACCTTCGTAATGACAGGCTACACCAAGTCCTAAATATGTGTTTGAACAATAGGGGCTGAGTTTCTCAAAAGTGGAGAAGCTTTAATGGAAGATTTATGGAAACAGTATTTCAAAATAATGCCTTTCATCATATTCTCTCCAACACCCCAAAGTGTTCTTTGGTTTGGCCATCTAGAACCCTACAATGGAGGTTTAAAGGTATTCAAAGGTAGAACCCCTTTAGGAACCCCTTCAGCTTCTAACGCTGAAGAGCCTTTTTTTTTTTCATTCTACTCTTGAGATGAATTCACAGTGTTTAGAAAGTTGTGGACATATTTTAGTTTTACTAAACTAGGCTATTTTGTATGAAATGTTGTGCTGCTGGTGATCCAATAGGAATAATACAAACATTAGGCCAAATTTATCAATCTGGATAAAAATCTCTTCATTTGTAAATCATTTGCAGGAGCATTTACTCCTTCAAACTGTGATGTTGTATTCAAGAAAATCCTATTACTTTGAAAAATGGTTGAGATTTCCTGAATTTGTGTAAATTTGTTTAAATTAACTGACTTACTGCAATTTGATATATGGATTACACTGTTTTATTTCAAGTTTTTTTAGTATATTATAATATTATATTATTTATTATATCTTATTTATTTCAAATACACACACAAGTTCAATGAACATTTTGTCAAAGTCAGTCATTTCTCAGTCATATTAATGCGTTGAATGAAAATAAAAACAAATCCATCAATTTAGATGAAACAGATGGCTAGTTCAATTCAGTGAGGACAAAAGAAATGGCACCCTGTGAAAGGAGGAAGAGTTAGTGTGTGTCTTTCTTAGCTGATGAGCTGCAGTGGCTGAGCTGCATTACTGGAAGCTGTAGCACAAACCACAGTTAGGAAGCACTCTTTCATTGTTTATTCTGTGAGTGTTTTGCCTTTTATGGAGTTTTGTGGGCATCAGTAAATGTAAATTATCTACATCTTGAAAACACTTTGTAATTTACAGGTGATTGGTATTTATCAACATATGCACGTGAAAAACAATATCACATGAAGCAATTGATAATTGAGGCCCAATCATCACATAATGTATATACACAATATTAATGATATTAAAGAAAGTGATAATATAATAGAGTGATTATGGGTTAGAAATTGTCCAAAACTGAAAAATAAACATGGATAGTCTGTATAGAACCAGCAACTTGTACAGAACTCTTAGGACTACAATTTGCCACGAACAGTTTTGCACTCAAGTCTCCATCAGTGAACACTTGATAACTTTAACAAAATAGACTTCATGTGAAAACTGTAATGAATTTCCTGTTTACACAATTGCACTTTTTGTCCATGTAGTACACAGTTATAGAAGGGAATTATTTATCATTGCACTATTCGTTATCACCCAGATGAGGATGGTTCCCTTTTCAGTCTGGTTCCTCTCAAGGGTTCTTCCTCATATCATCTCAGGGAGTTTTTCCTCAACACCATCACCTCTGGCTTGCTTATTAGGGATACATTCATCATTTTAAAATTTATTTCTGGAATTTATATATTCCTGTAAAGCTGCTTTGTGACAATGGCCATTGTTACCAGTGCTATACAAATACAACTGAATTGAATTGAATTCTGAAATGAAACAGAGCTGATAATGTTTGTTGAAATAAGATTGACGCTAAGGAGGATAAAGAATGGGAAAACGAGAAGGCAAGAGACTTTGGTGTCTTGCAACAGCGAAAAAAAGAGTCCTTAAAATAAATGGAAACCAGAGGAGATGGGGTGGGGGTTGTGGAGGTGTCTGAGTAAATGATGCAAAAACAAGTAATGACGAGTGTGTACAAGTCAGTCTACGTTCCTGGAGGGGTGTGAGTACAAGTGTGAACGTAACACTTCTTAGCCTCCAGGTTTTGTTCCAGCTGAGGCACTATGTACTGCAAATAAATAATATTCTTTTCTTGCTAAATATGTGCACACCCTGCCTTACCTTTCCGTGCCACTTAGTTTCAGCACAATTGTTTAGATAACCTGAACTTAGAGACTGGAATTCCTGGAGGTATGTAATCAGGTTAATTATCAACCCACCTTCCCCTGTTCGTTTCTGCGTCTGTAAACACAGTTTTGATAATACAGATAATACGCCAAAAGCAGTCTCAGGAGTGCAAAGGAGTGCCAGAACCAACCTATATGGAATCGTTACTGGTGGTAAATGGTAAATTCGTATGAAATCCAATGAAATCTACTTTGATCGGAGGTTGAACTGGTTTTCTGTCAGTTTCTTCACTCATACTCGTATCACATGCAGTATAGATATCTCCTAACCAATAACATCACCATAAGCACAGCACACTCCATCTTCCATGCACTGCACTGCAACATTTATACTTACATTTCCATTTACACTGGACTCTGACTGATGGATAGACTGATATCACACTCTGTCTGTCCTTGTACTGTATGTACAATATCTCCCACTATGTCACTTTCAGACTGCATACAATGTTTACAATGTTTACAGTTTATTATTATTTTCACTTGCTTAGAGCACATTAATAATTTTGCATGGTCTTTTGTCTGTGCTCAAAGTTTACAGTTTACTACGTGAGAGTTCATTATCATTTTTGCACTGTGTCTGGGTAGGAGTGTGCAACTATAGCACAAGAATTTCACTGTATATATATGCCTAAAGCACTCTTTATGCACATAACAATAAACTTGAAACCTGAAACTTGATCAATGCCAGTGTGCATGATGTAGATGTGGAACAATATGAAAAATTCAGACTATAATAACTATAAAAGGTAAGACAGTATCTACTTACAATGTCGCATTTTAATAGCAACACCTGTACCCCTGCTCATTCATGCAATTATCCAATCAGCCAATCATGTGGCCAGAGAACAATGCATAAAATCATGCAGATACAGGTCAAGAGCTTCAGTTAAAGTTCACATCAAAGATCAGAATGGGGAAAAACATGATCTCAGTGACTTTGACTGTGACATGGTTGTTGGTGCCAAACATTCTTGTTGGAGTATTTTAGAAACTGCTGAGACCTTCACAAACAACAATCTCTAGAGGTCAAACAGAACGGTGTAAAAAAACAAACAAACCAACAAACAAAAAGCATCCGGTGAGAGGTGGTTCTGTGGCTTGTTGATGAGAGAGGTTAGAGGAGAATGGCCAGTGTCATGGTTACGCCGACTGCGGCACGGGACTACGATTCCCATCAGCCACTGCACCTCGCCAGGTCATGTCACATGACTGTTTGCACCTGATTCACGTTTTGGTTTAATGAGCATATATATAAGTCATGTCATGCACCTCACTTCTTGTCTAGCTTTTGTCTTCCGTTGCTGGTTATTGCTTGTGTTATGTTCTTTAGTCCATGTAAGTTTTTGCCTTGAGATTCTAGTTCATGTTTTGTTATCTAAGCTATGTTATCTGTATAGTTTGTTTTTCATTAAAACTCAAATCTGCACTTGCATCTGCCTTTGCCCTCTTTACATGACAGCCAGACTGGTTCAAGCTGACAGGAAGGCTATGGTAACGTAAATAACCACTCTTTACAACCGTGGTGAGCAGAAAAGCATCTCAGAACTCACAACACAACATAATAGTATATAACACTACAGAGGCAGTGCAAGGGTTCAATAATTTGTTTACAGAAACTGATCAAAGTGATGAAATGGACTTATTCATTAAGTAGAAATATAGGTATCTCTGAGTTTAGCCTCTTTATAAAATAGGCTGTGTTTTACAGGCTAATTTTACAACATATAAATATATCCAACATTACAGAAACAGTTATATCAATGTTATGGTGCTAGTAAGCTGGCTGTTTGGATAAAAACTGGGTTCGTACATTAAAATGTATGACTAGATACACAAATAAGTAATACTGGCTAACAATGCAAATTACCAGGCATGCAACTTTTTTGATATGCCTAGTGGTTTAGGATTTGTTTGCCTTGTTTTGTTTGTTTATTTGTTTTTAAATAATGCTATATAACACTTGGTGTATGATCATCTTTACTCTCTTAACTTCGTAAGTTAGTGCAATCTACAGAACACTGACTATCATAAGTTATCGTATGGATATACAATAATGTCGGTTGGTGGTTTTGTTGTATGTGTGGAAGTTTAAGAGAAGGTCATAAGAGAAGGCCATAAAAACACAAGGAGTGATTAATGAATGGTGAAATCTGTTGTTAATTATCTAAAGCAAGAAAAATCTGTGTTGTGAGTATTCTCTTGGTATCTTAAAGCATAGACTTGCCGAATGATTTAATTGTCACCATGAAATGGTGCCATGTTAACTGACACATTTAGAATTAATGACCAGTTTATCCATCAACTCCATCTTTTGAACTTGCAGATCATAAGTGCTTGTGTACACTGATCTTTGATTTATTGTGTTATTGTGTGCCAGGGGAAATTATTCTAGGTGCCACTGACAAACACGTGCAACATGCTCTTGGTATTACATTGTGTACCTTTTGGCAGGAAATATAAAGCTGTCCAATAAATTTCTCTTTAAAGTTTAGCCTTCAAGGCATGGGACTTTCAGATAGAGTCCTTATTCTTCACATTAATCTAATAAAAAATGGGGAAAAAAGCTTTTAATATGTTAGATGTCTTGTAAAAGGATAAAGGATACCATAGTTTATATTAGAAGTTTCTAATATTAATAATATTTCTTAAAATCAGAGGACAAAGATTTGCATTATAGATTCATGTTATGCAAAACGTATGACAAACAAAGTAAACTTGAGTGCAATATCTTGCATCTATCCACTTGCATGAGAGTCAAATCTAGATTCCTATTTGTTTACGTTCACATTTTTTAATCCTCTCCCCTACATAAGGCAAGCCTAGGACTGTTGCCATGGCAACAAGGGCTTCCCAGTCAATCCCTCATTGGCTGAAACTCTTACTCGAGTTCCAGAGCAAGCAAATTACTTTGGCTTTGGCTCAGGACTCCCTCTCTGAGCCTAAGGGTGTGTGTCTGTCTGCGTGTGTAGGTGCATGTGTGTGTGGGTGTGTGTGTGGGTGTGTGTGTACCATGTGTTCTGAAAAACTGCAGTGCATGCGCCAACTTGCACAACGTAGATGACACATCAGAATGTTAAGACACCTCTTGAGGGATATCTGCAAACACTAATTAAAACATGCGCACACACACAGTTAGTACTTTGTAAATTTATGACTCTCTTATGGTTTTATTTTATGTGAAATAATGATACAGTGCAACCAAAAAAATTAAAGTGTATATAATGGAATTATTGGTGTGTGTGTGTGGCTGCTCCTACCAAGTCTCCTGTGGCTAAGGAGAAAACGCAACAAAAAACATCTAAGAATCAAAAAAGAGTAATTAATCAGCCGTGTAATAATGCACACAAATGCTGTGTGGTGTATATGCATGTTCATGAGTCTCTGTGTGTGTGTGTGTGTGTGTGTGTATGTGTATGTGTATGTATGAGAACAATCTTCCAAGTCTTCACTACCTCTAATTGAATCAAAGCTGATCTTGCCAAGTCTGCCAGCTGCCAGGAACACACACACACACGTGGTCACAGAGAGAGATGTTAGCATGGCTTGACATGATATTCTGACATTCAGGGCCTCACATACACGGCAGTGTGTTGTCTACTTAAGCAACTGACACAAATATGAATGTATGAATCTCAGGTTTAACGACTTACTGTGACCTAACGTAGCGATACTTCAGTTATGTGAACTACAATCCATTTTAATTCTAATGCCAAACCCACTGCAGTGTGTGTGTGTGTGTGTGTGTGTGTGTGTGTGTGTGTGTGTGTAAGAGCAGTTGGAAATTAGTAGTGAACAAAAACCACACACACCTGTTCTTTGTTAGCATAACTCTTTTCCATAGCATGTGGCTATCAGTGAAGTTATTGAAGTTATCGCTCCAGGCACATATGGAGGATTGGCCAGTAAAATAGATCTGCTAGTTTGGTTTGGATTGGTATAGATGTATAGACAGCATGTGTATGTATACTCTAACACACCTGGTTTGATTCATCATCCATAAAACCCTGTTTGAATGTAGTAAAGTGACATATTTTTTAAAATATAACCTTTAAAAATAGCTTTATTTACCGTTTATTCAGTGTAATCTCAGCTCGAAATGTACCAGCAATGCTGTGACGTCTGCAGTGAAGTTGATTTTATCTAGCAAGAATAATTTATCCAGATAATGAGTAACAGAACATTAATGTGGAAATAGAAATGGTTTGGGGAAGTCAGAGAAAGAAAGAAAAAAAAAACCCTAAATATGATGTGTATAGGGACACTCGCTTGTTAAACACCAGCTGTTCAGCAAGTGGACTCAATGGACTTTCTTAGATTCATGAAGAAACATGAAGACCTGCAGTTAGCTAATCATGAAAGAGATCAGTCACAAACTAACCCCTTGCAAATGCTGTGACTAACTTCTTATTCATCACTGAGTAAAGATCTACACTTTAATAAAGAAATGTGGCAGTCTGAACAAACCATATCTTTATGTTAGAGACGAGTGTTGACCTTGAAACGACACCCACAGCCCTTTTGTCTTCTACTGTGTCTTCTCTCATAGCTGAGATGAGCAGCTGTTCTTGTCTTCTCTTTTATCCTGTTCCCATGATCACTGCTGGAATCCGAGTATGTCATATGGTAGTGTTTATCTGAATACTCAAAGCTGTATGACAAAGGTTTATATCGGAGTATATAAAGTCAAGGTAAAATGTATCTTGAAACCGCAAACCATCACGTTCCTGTTCAGACTCCGACCATGTAGAAACAGAAAATCAATTTTAAGACACACATTTAAGTCACACATCTGGGTTTTCCATCAAATTCAGTCATCTATGGCCACCCTACCACACATGCATACTATTTTCCTTACTCAAACACACCTGGTTCGATTCATAATCCAAGGTTTTTGTGTGCATGAATGATGTCAATAAGCAAAAGGAAAGAAAAACCAGGAAGGATAGTTTGGAAGAACAGGAATACACATGTCCTAAAGAAAACAAAATTGAAAAGTCAGTAGTTGTCAAAAGTCAAATGTTGCTTGTTTTCTGTTCCCTACTGACTACAGCTACATGGCCAGGGTCAGGCAAGGTGAGATGGGAAATCTGCAGATGGGAGTTAAAGCTCATATGCGCTTGTATGGAGGAGGAATGCCTTTTCCTTCAGTGAACAAAGACCCACCTCTGGCTGCCCTTCAGCTTTTGCTTTCATGTCTCTCTTTCTCAGAAGCTACTCATTCAGAGAGAATGTCTTACAGGTTTAGGGTTACTTTAGCTGTTCCACATGAGGAGCATATTGAGACCTGTAATGTGAATCACTTTGAACCCATTAACTAGTACTGATTAATCAGATCCTGTACGCTTGTCCAAACGGCTTCACAAAGTTATCGCTGTAAAAATTCCTACAATTCACTAAATTTCTTTAATTTAAGGTCATTTATGCTTTCTGTGATAACCTCAGTTTCCCTGCTGATGTGTGGTTCAAACATTGAGGAAATGTGGACAACACTTGCATAATATCTGTAGTTTCTAGTGGTCAAATATTTCCATTTTTTCAAAGAAAAGTGGAAGTAGCAGTAGAAATGCAGCTGACGAGCCTCACACATTTTAACAGCAGCTCTGCATTTTAGACCAATGGGCACGTAAGTGTTTTTTCCATTAAAATACTGCAAATGTATGCCTTTTTATTATTATTATTATTATTATTATTATTATTATTATCAGCTGAGCAGATATCTCTAATTCTATGGTACTGTTATTGTAAAGTTAAACATAAAGCTTATTTATTATGAAATATTAGTGTTCTGTTTAAACCAAGTGCACTCTCCTTACCAAACTTCACTGTTCTTTGTTGCTGGTGTAGTACCATCAAGAATACATCTATTGTACCTTTTTGTATGTATCTTTCATCTGGAAAAGTGAATAAAGTTGTTGTTCTTCTTCTTTCGGCTGCTCCTGTTAGGGGTCGCCACGGCAGATCACTGGTCCGCATATTTGATTTGGCACAGTTTTTACCCTGGATGCCCTTCCTGACTCAGCTCTCCCCAATTTTATCTGGGCTTGGGACCAGCACTGGCACTGGGAGTGCACTGTCTTTTGTGACCTCAGTGGCCGGGGTTGGTTACCTGGCCGGGAACCGAACCCGGGCCGAGGCTGTGAGAGTGCCGTGGCCTAAACGCTGGTCCTCCAGGGACCTGGAAAAGTGAATAAAGTATACCTTTTAAAGTATTTTAATGAACATGACCAGAGGTTAAGGACCACTGATCTACCTTTTAAAGCTTTAATCAAAAAGCTTTTGAGGAAATGAGTTCAATGAGTCCGTTAAAAACTCATTAAAAGACCACGTACCTATACATACTAGGTACAAAAGATGTACAACAATGAGTGTACAAACAAAGTGTAGTTTGGTACATTTATTTCTGAGAGTGTACAGCTATGATTGGCGCTATCTACAAAATATAAAAAAGTCTACTAATTCTGATTAACGTCTGTGAAGCATGACCAGACATTTGTAGATGATAGGGAGGCGCATCATCAACGTATGAATAACTACTTTAATCTATTTAGTTGTTAGTGTCACTGAACACCTTAACCATATTGACTATATGTGAAATGTTACATGAAGCTATGACACTTGAAATGTTACACAAAGCGTCTTGCTCCTCAGTGTAGGGCGAAATTGGTTCCCATTTCAAACAATGGCATGGCGGAAGTCGGGAATATTTGAAATGCGCACATCTTACAGTTATAGACACTCTGAGTAAGTAACACAGAGCAGCTGGGTGAGTCATGTGAAGCATGTCGGAAAAGGATTTACACTTGGCCTGATGTTGTGGGGGAGGCCAGGAGAACCACCGTGAACCCTGGATTCCAGCCATTCCCCTTGGCTTTGGAGCTTCGTCAGAACTTCTCTCTGAACTCCACTGCATGGGCTAGGATAGCACTGCTGTTGCCATGGAACCATGGATTTTAAGCAATGAACTGGAAAATCAGTTCTAACTGCATGTTACGTACTCCCAAATTCTCAGGGTTATCAAGGCATTTTGACCAGGTGGTCAACCGAAAGCTTTTTTTTAAAGACTAATATTGTCCATTCTAGAAAATCTAAAGAAATCTGGCTGTAAATAAATGACTGACAGCCAGTAAAACAAGTAAACACTTAATAAAGAACTGGTAAAAGAGAGAAATGGCTGTCTTTCAAGACTTTCCAAAAGTCAACTTGTATGAAATTTAGAAAGGTTATGTTTGGGTTGAGGGTGTTTAAATTGCATTTTATAAAAGTCTGGAATTATTTAAGCCACAGTTTAGAACAATTTTTTTTCCAATACTTCTCCTGAAATTTACATTTATGGGATTTGGCAGATGCCCTTATACAGAGCGACTTACAGAAGGACATTTCAAATATACATTTATCTCATTTATCTCATACAACTGAGGGTTGAGGGTTAAGGGCCTTGCTCAAGGGCCCATCAGGGGCAGCTTGGCAGGGATTTGAACTCACAACATTCCAATTAGTAGTCTAATGCCTGGGCCATAATTACCCAGAAGCCTCTGCCGATGCAGGCCACAAAACTGGTTTACTTGCAAAATATCTTTTAGATCAAAAGTCTCCAACCTGTAAGTAATCCACTGATCTAGTGAGCTGCTTGACCAAGTGGTTTGGAGAGACACTGAGTCAGCTCAGAAACATCTTCAGCAACAAAGCTACAACAACTATACTTTTATATATTGTACTATATACAGTATTATACTATAATGGTATGAAAGCATAATGTAAAGATATCTGAAATAGTTCGGGAAGCTGTCGCAAGGTTGTGATGGACTTTAAGAGGAAACATGGCAAGGACATCACATACAACACTGTTACCAAACTTATTAACAAATTCAAAAATACTGGAAGTGTTGCGGATCAACTGAGAAGTGGGCGTCCATGAACATCCACTGACGAAGGCACAACCTACATGGTGCTGGCAAACATAGTCCCCTATGTATGGAGACTTTTGGGACACCCTGTATATTGTTACGGGTAGAATTCAAATAAAAATAATCTAAATTAATTGCTGCTGCAATCTTAAAAGGCATTTAATGCTTTGATAAAGTAAAGTTGATGCTGGAAAACGTATGAGTTGTATGGTTATCATAGCCTGATATGTAACTCCTAATATGAAAAAATTCAAAGGCTAATTAGTGCCAATATTCTTTGATTAGGAATCAACACAGAAACCTCATGTCAAATCTATCATAAGTAAGGAGTAAAACACAACGTGTAACAGAACATGTAGGAGAATAATCAGCGATGGGATGGTGTGATGAAGCCCGACACAAAGTGGAGTTTTCCAAGACTAGTATGTCCCAAAGTGTTTTATTCCTCATACCACAGCAATGTGCCAATGATGACAATTTTTATTAATTAATGAATGGCACGTCATACATTTTAACTTGTGTTGTGGAAAGTCTCAAAACAAGATAGTACCTGTTATCACTTATGTTATAGCAGCTATAAACTGTAGTTCCCTCACCAGTGTCATGTCACTGAGAAACAAAAGCCTTCTATCCTGAAGAATTTCCCATATCAGCAAACTTAATGTTGCAGCTTTACCTCTGTTACAAAGGGCTGACACTGGAGACTGTTCTGCCAGAGCTGCTGTTAGAAATGCAAAATGAATCAATAACTTCTGACCAGAGAGATTTTAGAATTGAGCTGCAACTTAGCTCTGTGGGTAATTTGGACTATTTGCATTCTAGAGGTCCAAGCAATTTTAATTAAAGCATAGGTTATATCCTCAAAACTCTTCAGAAATTGTATCTTCTGCCTCCATCTCTGGAACACAACTTGGACTTGGATGAATGTGATGAATTCATTACTCTGACTTCTTTGCCTTTTGTAAAGATAATTAATGTAGGATGAAAGAATAATGAATAGCAAGCAGTTCCTTCAAAGTTAAATAAATATCCAGTAAGCAATAATAAATGTAGGCTTTTCATTGTTGACTGCTTTTTTTCAATAGGTCTGTTTTTATTACTCAAATATCACGTCTATTTTTTAAATGTTGTGATGATAAGCATGTGGCATTTCAGAGACGTGGGAATGGACTCAGCATGAAACACTCGCTCTCAGTTTACACACCAGCTGAACCTGTTTGGGATTTGAAGCTGCAGCCCATGTCAAGAACATATAACATTTTGAATGTATGAACCAAGCCGAGTTCTCATACATCCAAAATGGCTGGGGGAACATGAATCTAAACTGACACCATATGTTTAAGCTATGGGTGTAAGATATATATATATATATATATATATATATATATATATATATATAT
>CM040458.1:4286063-4341807 GCA_022758105.1 Pangasianodon gigas
ATATATATATATATATATATATATATATATATATATATATATATATCTTACACCCATAGCTTAAACAACTTGCATGAAAAAGGATTCAAGTCACATTACTAACAAAAATTTATACCAATCCTTTTGCAAAAAATAAATAAATAAATGCAATACATTAAAAAAATACAATACGGTCATACCTTTATTTATTTCCAACTAAGTATGTTATTGCTTGGCAAATGATTCATTGCGTGTGCTTCATATAGCTTGTATTAGTACTGTAGGTGAAAATATAAAGGTATTATCAGAGCCATCGGTACAATTGCGCTTATGTGAAGTGATCATAAAGCTGCTGCCCACAACACAGTTAGAGAAAGAACCCTGTAGGTTCACAACTGTGTGTTTTTGCTTTTACACCACTATAAGCGTATAAAGTGTGCCATTTTGTGGTGAGTAAAGTGAACTACACCCTTATAATAATGTTTTCCTTTTATATAGCACCTTTCTAAAACTAAAGGATACTGTACAATGAAAATACTAGACTAGTAGGAAAAAGTGTTTGGAGAAAAAAGTAAGTTCTCTTAAAATGAAAGAAGGAAGTGCAGTTACAGAGGTCCTGGCAGATGGCATGCCGAAGTTTTAGGGCTGGGCAATGCTGGGGAGCATAAAAAGCCATTTTTGTGACTGAACTGATATTCAGTTCAAAGGAAGGTGGCTAAAATTATACCAATATTGGGAACATTTGTAGACGGTTTAACAATGATGTTATCTATATTATAATCTCGTCTATATTACTAGTCTGTATTAGTTTAGGTGGGGGACACCCTGGATGGGGTGCCAACGCATCGCAGGGGACAATCACACACACAGGCCCATTCTCACACTACAGACAATTTCGAAATGCCAATCAGCCTACAACGCATGTCTTTGGACTGGGGGAGGAAACCCCCAAAGCACAGGGAGAACATGCAAACTCCGCGCACACAGGGCAGAGACAGGATTTGAACCCCAACCCCGGAGGTACAAGGCAACAGTGCTAACTACTAAGCCACTGTGCTGACCAGAGGAAGCAGATATACAGTGAAAAGAATGGGACTAAGGACTGACCCTTGAGGGACACCTTGTGTGTCAGGGGCAGTAGAGGATTTATGTTTTCCAATGGTTATAACGTGGTATCTATCTAAAAGATAAAATACAATCCAGGTATAAGTCAAGCCAGAAATTACTTGATTAAATAGTTAACCATGTCAAAAGTAGCACTGAAGATCTAATAGAATAAAAATGTTGATGGCATCAGCATCAGCAGAAAAGAATAAGATCATTTGTGAATCTCAGAAGAGCTGTATCGTACTATGTAGAGAATTGGAACATAATGTAATGAAGTAATGTAATTTATGTTGTTAAGAAGAAAAGTAGCCCAGAGGAGTACAGGACCCACCTTATGAGTGTTTTCCTTATTACGTCCTCCACATGTGTGCTTTGAGAGCTGGAAAACTTCTCCAAAATAAACAGAGCCTGATCAATTGTGCCCTAAGCGACCCCTTATACCATTCAAAACATACAAAGTTGTACAAACAAAACACATGTACAGTTAAATAGTCAACAGAACATCTTTTCATTTATTACTGCTGATACTGATGCAGATCTTAGCAGCATAGAAATAGATGCAGGATATTAGGAATGCTTTGAGCATTGTTTTTCTAACAATTCAAATATTCAAATATAGTAAGACGTTGTTTGGTAAGTAAAACACCAATCAGTGTTTATATTGATTTACACTTGATTTTTACTTCTAATCAGTAGCTTTTCCACTTCATTTTGCATATTCATTTCTATTTACTTTTTTCTTTTACGGTGTGGTTTAGTTTGGTGGTTATCGAAGTGTGTGTGTGTGTGTCCAGTAGATGGCGGTCAAATTTCATCTGCCAGTCGTCTTTTGGCTTCCAGCCAAGGTTCCCCATATATAATCAAAACATGTTCTCCTTCAAAAAAAACATTATATTATTATACCTATTATTTAATTATGACACTATGCCCTATGAGTACCAATTGCACCAGTTGAACTTAATTTCAACCATTGAATTAGTCACTTTTACTGCAGCTACAGAGAAATGAACAAAATCCAAATTAACTGTGCTATACAACAAAGAAATATCTCATTTTTGTTTTTGATGCTAGGGATCTTGTGCAATAAATTGAGTAAAAATTTGGTAACAAATCAAATCAGTACAAAATAACGAAGCAGCTGCAGACTTAATGTGCATTTAAATATGATAAATGGCAAAAAAAGGGGTAATAATTAAAATTAAATTTGTCATTATTTCTTTGCACAAAATACAAAGAAATGGAAATGCAATTAATCTTCTTAATCTTTTTAAATTTTTTATTTATTTATTTATTTTACAAATAGCAATTTTACTTCTAAATATTGCAATACATTCTGCAATGCTACTCATGATGGAATTAAGGGACATATTTTGATTGGGCTAGTTTTTGAGCCGTATTTAAATGACAGTTGACTTGGCAATCCATCTGCTTCTCTGTGATTTTTAAAATGACAATAACAATTTGATTTGATTCATATTGACTTTTACGTAACCCTAAAGAATCAGTCAAGGAGACAATAGTTACTAATGCAGATTTTATTTCCATAAATAATTTTGGTCAAAACTAAGCTATCTATGTCAACTGATTTCTAATATACAGCACATTTTCAGCAGTACCACTGAAATTTTTACAACCAGACATTTGTTTCCCATGCAAAGCCAAAGCGGAAATGGCTCAGCTAAGCATTGACTATTGCTAAATAACCAGCCAAGGCTAACACTACAGCATACAACATGTGTTCAAGTTCAGTGTTAATGTTAGCTTTACTTTAAATAGAGTAATATTAGACAAAGTTACAACAAAATATTTAGGTTCTGGATAAGTTTTTTACAATAACAACCACAAGCAGAATTCAATAAGTTAACATCATAAACTTAATAGTAAAATTATTATATGATTTACACAAAGAATCACTCATTCATTGCGGTTATAGGCAGCAGTAGTCCATAAGTGCCAGTGGAGCGTATACCCAAGCTACTTACTTTTGATTTAACAAGGGAAATAATAAAAACAAAACAAAGCAAAACAAAAAAACACACAAGAAAAGTATGCAAGAAATAAGTTGGAATCTGGATCTCTACTAGCCGAGATCGCAAACCATCATACAAGTACAAAAGATTACATCGACAATTTTCAGTGAATTGATGGTGGGCTAATCAGCAGCAATGATGTAAACACCACGACTTTTGATGGTGCATTTTATAGTACATTACATCAGCAGCCTATTTGATAATATTAATTCCATAAGCACTTTTGTTTTCAAAATAAAGACAATAAATTGCTGAGGTCAATGATCAGAGATGACTATTTAGTCACGACAGAGGCTTTAAATAAACAGCAGCTCAAAAACCCCCAAACAATATAAATAAATAAATAAATAAATGCAATTAAGCCGCTGAGCTAATGACCGCAACACTGCATAAAAACAAAACTAGCTTTGCTACAGTGAGCGATCAGCCGTTAAGATCTGGCCTTGATTGTCGTCCAACAGTAGTGGCGCTACATATCAGTGTGCTGTAGGTGAGCTGAGATGTCAAGCTGTGCGCAGATCATACTCAATTCAAGTTACATCGTATAATAACATCTTGGATTACTGAGTGAAATCTACTTGATTAACATACAGACACATGTATACATCCACATTGTTTCGAAAATGTACATCATATCAGTTAATACTTAAACTTTTATAGGATTGTGCATTGTTGTTATCTGGAAACCATATTATTAAGCATTAAATGTGTAACTGTGGTTGTAAGAACCTTGGGTAATCTTCGTGTGTTCTATTAAACACAGTTCTTGCTAGGTCAGCACTGGTTCTAAATGATGAAGGAACCCTGGTGGTTATCCAGCGTTTACAGAACCACAGTTGCATATGTAAATATTGTTCTATTTCACCCCTCCTAACCACCATCCTGGTTAAGAAGCACCTGGATATCATATGCCAACAATATCATGAGGAACAGGACTCACATTAGGACTAATGGAAATGCGTTAAGAGATGACCTCCATACTCACACCCAGCAGTGACGTTAGCAGTGATGCCCAGGTATCAGCAACACAGAGTTCCTGGAGTGGCATGCCTCTTGGTAATCTTTAAATCATGCCAATGAGGAGGAGATGCTCCTTGTAAAGTGACATGTCTCAGTATGAGCTGGGCGTCTGGCACATGTAATGACGTCCACCACACAGTGGGCCAGTATCTGCATAGAAAAGGTAGTCCTTCATCTCTTTCCTCTGTTTCAGATGAAGAGTTTGTCTGAGGAAGAGACGGCCGATATCATGCCAATGAATTATGTGGCCTCCTTCTGATGTCACCATGAGACCAAGAGCTGTAAAGTGTGCGAGGAGTGTGGATGTGTCCCCAGTTGCTCCATAGTGGGAGCATACAGGAGCCAGTTGTCTGTGTATGGCAGTATCCTGATGCCACTGGCAATCAGGGGAGACAAGGCTACTTGCATACATTGCAAAAATACCCATGGCCGAAGAAGCTGAAGGGTAGGGCTTAAATCGAAATGGCTGTCTTGAAGGCAAACCTTAAAAAGAATCTGAGTTCTGGGTCAATAGGGACATGAAAATAAGTGTCATACTGATCCACCAATGTAAACCAATCCTGTGCTTTCATGACTTGGACTATGTCTGAAAAATTCCGCATATGAAAAGGGAGGGTCTTTAAGAACTGCTAAACCCTCTCAACCACCATCCTTCTCTTGAACTTGTATTGAAATGTGGGGTCTTCTTTTTTGATTGTGTCTCTGTCTAGAAGAGAACAAAATTCCTGGGTCAGAGCAACAACTTTTTTGGGGTCTGATTTCTACTAGCGCCTGAACCCAGAGAAGGTTGGGTACCAGCAGTGCAACTAAAGTTTGTATACCTGTGATATTATCATCAGGACCCACAGACCTGATGCAGCTGCAGAGTTTCAGCTGTAACAAATCCTCTTGCCAGCCTCTATCCTTCATGGATGTACTTCATTGGTGGGTAGTGTTAATGGTCCACCCCATGAGATAGACGGTGGAGCACTGAGATGCCTGCTAGGGTCTTGAGAGCATGAATCTCCCTGCATAAAGCTTGTGCAAAACAGGCCAGACCCTTGTGGACATTGTAACACATTACCAGGTTGCAGTGACCTAAAAGTGGCAAGAGGTCCATTCATGATTCTAAAACCTTTGCTCTCATATCCAAGGCATCTTTGGTGGCATGCAGGGCAGAGTTTGCAGGGTCGAGTTGCACATGTCCAGAACAGATTGTGCTAACCACACTTGACGCCCTGCATAAACCAGGTTGGTGGAGTCATTGTGTATCTTACCACTGGGAGCAAGGTGTCACTCAGCCCCTTTAAAGAGTGAATGATCTTCTGTAGATTGGACAGATGGTATGTCACAGCTATTATAATACTAGTATTGGAGCAATGTTGTCAGCAGTGTCTGCATTCAGTGCTTTTAACAGCACAAATCTGAGCATATTGCTTTGTCTGGGGAGACCACCAGCAATGCATGTGGCCCAGTCCTACCTGCTCATGGTCTACCATATTTGCTAGAACTGTCACCACTGAGTTTGAGTAAGCTGCTGTCCAAATCCACCCCCCCCCCCCCCCCCCCCCCCCCCCCACCCCTTAGGCAATAGTTCAACACTGCAGCTCAAATGCTGGGTCATTATCAGCCTGGAAGAAGAAGGAGAGCTTCTTAGGGATTGGGCTCATCAGCCATCACCAGATTTGGCATTTGTGACAGTTTAGCCTGTGGCTGAGGGTCAGTTGAGCAAATCGTCAGTATCAGCATTACTATGCAGTCAGCTAAGAGGATGTCTGAGTTAGGAACTGGATCCTTAAGATGGTCATTGCTGAGGCACTGACACCAGCTGCTTGAGCAAGAATCTTGTGGCATGGCTCATTTGACTAACCACTTGATGTAACATGAAAAAAGGAGAAAATCTGACCCAAGGGAAGAGAACAATGGAAGAGGGTTCCATTGTAGGGAGGGAAAACCAGTTGGAAATCCAGCTAAGTTTGAAGACTTAGCAGTGAATAGTACATTGTACAGAGAGGAAAAAAACACTCATCCGCATTAGTGCCACTTAGTGAGTGGAGAGAAAATAACTACATAGTACAAATTCATAGATTGTTGCAAACAGCACAGTGAGTAGCAATGATAAGGGAAGGCATACTTGAAGTTCTGAAGTGTTCTACAAAAAAACTCACTCATAAAGTATGACAATGGTATTTATTTCAAATACTGGGTCATGTGTTGCTATGTGACTTTGGTGGAAGGTCTCGGCATATGTTTGCATGTGCACAATAAGGAATCCAGGTTATTCTCAGTGCCCCTGGCTGTTAGGAGGGGTGAAATAGAATTCAATATCTATATTATGCAAAGCTAAACAGTTTCCATGTAACTGTGATTTAACATGTAACTTAATGTTCCTTATGTAACTTAATGTATCTTAATGGCCTTACTGATTCCCATAATAACCATTTGTGTGTTGTGTGTAATTTTTAGTATACATAGAAATAATGAAGCTTGAAATAAACATTGGGAAAACTTCTTGGCCCATCATGTGCTTCATTTAAGATTATATTGATACAGCAAAACCTCAGTAAGACAGTGTGCTTGCTTAGGCAGTGTGCTCATTTAAAAAAAAAAAAAAATAATAAAAATTAGTGACGACATACAGTATGTAGTATTTATATATGTGATATGCAATATTCTCCTGGAACCTTTAAGAATGCAACTAAGTAATATAGATGTAATTTTAAAAATGAAAAACTGAAACCTAGGGGTGAAATGTCAATATTTTCTGGTTGTACAAATCAGTTTGTAAGCACTAAATTAAGTTCTCATGTGATGTGGACAACTTTTAATTAATTAACAACAGGCTGATTAATAGGTTCCATGGCACTGAGAAAATGTCCATACTGCAGTAGGAGGTTTCAGAGAGTTGTGCTTCATTAAAAATAGCAGAAAGTGGCATAAAATATACTGAACTTAAAAATAAATGACTAAAGTTGTGTTTTAAACACAAACTATAAATTATTTCAAAATTATTCAAATTACTCATGTCCACTAAAAATCTTTCAGCAACTCGCTTATCTACATCTGAAGAAACATCCATTCAAGCTCTTGGACAATTATTTCTGGTATTTAATTTTAGTCTTATTAGTATTATATTACAAAAAATGGTCACTTCAGCACCAGTGGATTCTTTAGGCTCTCTGTATCTGGGTTCTGGGACTCCAAAAGAAACTGGAAAACAGATACAACAGTACCTACTATGCAAATTACAGAGGCTATAGCCCAAAGATGGAATTTATATATTGTATTGTATATGTATTGTTGGTAGTGAAATAGTAGGTACTGCTAAATATAGTGTAATGACACATACATCCATACATATTCAGCAAACAAAGAGATCTGCCCTTACTTTTCACTTATCATGTCATACCGTTTGTTGACTTTGGCTTCCTGTTATAATGCTGCAAGATATCTGACAACTTGACAACACAATAGGTGCTAGAGCTACCAACATTGCTACAAATCACACGTCCTTGGGTTATGGGTTCTTAAATGACAGAAAGCATAACTCGGTATTTATGAGGAACATATTGGTCCCTTTATCCTCTTACTGGGAAGAACCCTGGATGGATTTTGGTAAGCTATCTAGTGTTTCTATTCTCATTTACTATGCAGATTCCTGAATGTAAACTATTTGATGAATGGATATTTTTAACATGATAATTTCTCTGATATAGCATGGCTTTGTTAGAGGAAAAAGTTAGATACAGCTAGACACCCATTTGACCTTCAGTGGAATGACCTTTACAACATAGGAACTGTGTTGTGGGATTATCAAGACTAGGGATGCATTGATACCATTTTTCAGACTGAATATGAGGACATTAATCATTCGGGGACATCATGGAACATGTTATTTAACTCTATTTAGATCTGATTCCCTAGTTTAAATAGCAGGTATGAAAAAGTGCACACATACATGTTCATGCCTTAGGATTCCAGGCTCATTCTTTATAATGTTAGTGAGTTTATATTAAATGAAGTGCATTAGCTAGCTCCAACTTGGATCAAGTAGGCTTGGTGTGGATTCTGGATTTTGCAGATTTTGCTTCACTTTGGAAAATTGCTCCCGTACAGCTGTAAAGTACAGTTCATTGTCTTCACTGTGTTGAAATCCCTCATTGTCGAGGACTGATAATGGCTGATTATCAAGAACACCATACAAGGTAAGAGCTATTATTGTTGTTTTTGGTATTAATGCATCCCTAATCTACAGCAGTCCAAAGAATCTATTCTCCTAATTGGTGAATGGTGACATAGAAAAACCTATCATAATCTCAGGTACTTCATTACACACACCACACCTGGCAGTAGAGGTTATCATAAATCTAGGAGTTTGTATTTCCAAGGCTTTGATCCAGCAACCAGGATTTGCTGGCTTTGAGTTCCTTGCTTCCTTTACCTGGATCAAACTCAGAAACCATCTCCTGCTGTGTCTTCATCATTGCTTCTCCTCTCTTTGAGGTGTGTTGTGCTGAGAGACTGGATTTGAAAATTGGTGATGATAATGAGGTGGTAATTAGTCCTGTAAATGCTGCCAAAATGCAGATGGTGTCACAATCTGTATTCTTGCCTGGAGTATTTGAAGATAGGTATGTTTCTGTGTTGGAAGTGAAGGTGTGAGTATGCTGTTTTCTCCTCAGAGTCGCTCACTCAAAGCGCTCATAGTTCCTGGTTTGTCTTACTCGTGGTACCATGTCAATTAATAACCTGTGGCAAAAACAATAGCGTTCACCATTCGGCTTATTCACCCCTTATTGTCTTACAGCATTCTACCTCATTAGGAACAAATATGCCAAATTAAAAATTTAGCTTAATTAAAAAAAAGCTCTAAATTTCTGCATGCTCTTGCTGCAATAATTAAAGCACTTACTTTATTCCATAAGCTAGAATGATGAGGCCTATCAGAACCCCAGTGGTGCCATCCAGAAACCAGACAGTGGGCTCGTGGCGAAATACCTCAGCGCTGATTAGGATGGAGAAGCCCATGATGCCTCCAACCAAGGAGTTAAAACCTACAAAAATAGGAAACAAAACTCATAGATATTAAACAAGATGTTTCATTATTGAAATTTATAGTATAGTCCAAAAGTCTAACCCAGTCAAAACTGCAAATTCTACCAAATCTTTTATAAATAATAAATCTGAAATTAAATACTTGATTATCCTGTTTGTATGTATTTTGCTATCATTTTTAAAATTGTAATTGTCTTACATTTCATTCAAACACATTTATCTCCTAACATACAGTGTCAGTTGTTATGGCCCTATGAATTTATTTGGATTACACACACTATCATAATTTTTTGAAGCAGAAAACTGGAACTGTGCCATTAGCCAAGATTTCAGTACCGAAAGTTCCAGTTGATACTCAGGAAAAGGGCTAGGAGCGATATTTGGTGCTGGTTGGTTAGAAATACCTCATCACACACTGTGTAACACACTGTGTAACTTCATAGCATTTTGCTATGAAGCTCAAACAAACAGCAATACAGAATTGTCTTTTTTGTCAGTAATTTCTTTGTAGCTAATAGAAATTGGTTAACTAAATGGCCAATCAGAACAATGTTAAACATGTGTGATAAACACACTTATTGGGCATTGTAATGATGCTGCTGTCACTTTGACTGTTGTTAATGTGACTGTTACAGTTGTTATGTTGTTTAATATGACTACATTATCCACAAGTTTGGGTGGTTTCTCTTAATGCTGCTCTCTGTTTAAATATGAACCCCCTTGATCTTAGTGTCGACGTGCTGACTGGCTGTTCTGCGGTCAGATAATGGCCCATATTGGCCTGGTGCAGGAGGAGCTGTCAAGTGAACCAAGAACAATCTTGTTCTTAACCCCACCATGCATTTATGCCACTAGTCTGCCACTGCATGGAGTCACTGCCACTGCAAGACTAAAGCCATGGGTTTAGCAAGGCTGCGGTATCCAAATCTTTGCACATAATCACAAAAGTCCTGCTGTGCTATGCATACAGGTACATAAAATTTCCACAAAATTAGGATGGACTGCATAAAGCTGATTGGTTTTCATGATATTGGAAATATTCCTGACATTGTGGGTGCAGTGGATGGTACACTGATCCCCAGAAATACTCTCAGCCTCTTGAGCCCTTTCTACATCTGCCATAAAGGCTTCTCAGCATTGAATGCGCAAGTCATATGCAACAACCAAGGCCTCATTACAGACACTGTGGCCAAGTGGTCTGGGAATACACATGACTCTTTCATCTGGGCCAATTCTGGCATGTGTCAGATAGCAAAGGATGGAGCATTCGCTGGTGGATACACACTGGGTGACAGCGTGTCTCCGCTCTGTACATATTTACTGATTCCGGTCTTGAATCCCCAAACTGACACTGAAGAGCAATACAACAGCACACACTGGAGGACATGCAGTGTTGTAGAGCGAGCTTTGGACATTTGGAAAATTTTCCAATCTTCCATTTTCAGTGCTTACAGAAATCATCAAGGGTGCTTAGATTTTCATCTGAACCTAGCTGTGCCATTATTCAATGCTACACAACGTTGCAGTGCATGCTGGCATACACCTTCCCAAAGAGAAAGATGAAGAGGGAGATGAGTAGACTGAGGAAGAAAATGTTCCTATTGAACTACCAGGAGAGAGGACAGAAGCAATTGACCAGGCTGGCTTGGAAACATGAGGGCATATCGGGAGAAATGTTTATGCCTAATTTGTGTAGCCTAGTCTTTTTTGTGATGTGTGAATTGTGTTGGTTGTTGGACTTTTGTTGCATAAATACACTCCATGCCATTTCCTGTATAGTCATGTTTTTATGCAAATGAAACTTTATTTTCTAAAATTAATGACACAGCCTCAAAATGTTAAGCTTTTTATAGATCCTTTAGACAGAAATCAGTGAAGACTATTCAATTTTCCCATTTTTACTTGGCTAAGTAATTCTCCTGGTCAGAAGGCAATATAATTGGCACTGAAATGGAAGGTCTGGTAAACTGTAGCACCACCAGCGAAAGATGTTTGGCCTTCTCCAGCTCCTCATGGTGCCTCTCGCTGTTGTAGCTCTTCATGTTTCAGTTGGACCTGCTCTTTTCTACTGCTTTCTTTTTCAGGACACCCACAGGTTTTTAATGTTGTAGCCTGCTCAGGTGGAGCCCTTTGACTGGGCTCTGCATAGGAAGACCCAGGAGATGACCCAGGACTGGTGGAGGAGGAAGGATGTTCAGGGGATGCAGGTTGTGGTGGGGTAGATGGGAACTCATTTAAGCACACATCTACACCTCCAGAGATTCCTTCAGTTTTGGTGGAGCCTAGTATCCCCAGTACTCCTTCCTCTTCTGGGGTGAGGGCTGGTGTAAGTAACTGCCCTCCACCAATCTTAGACCTCTCTTTCCTCAGCTTTCCCCCCTTCTTTTTGCCAGACTGGAGAAGTCATGCCATTTTTTCTTACCTCAGTGCCAGATCATTTAAAGACAGTGCAGGCACTTATGTTGTTTGCAATGTTGTCTAAATTCCTCTTTTATTTCTGCATTTGTTGAAGTGCTATAAGCTTTGGAAAACAGTATGTCTTTGTTTTTTTTCCTATTTCTCCTTAAATTTGGTTTAATTCTTCTTTTGAGAAGCATTGTGGAATTACAGCACTTTCATAGTTTATGTGCATCAGGCAAAAGGATGATGACATTTCTTCATGGTATTTCAATGTTGAACAGTTTTGGCCTTGGATTTGTAAAAGGTTTTTTTGTATTATTATTTTTATTCTGCTGCCTTCATACAGTGATGTCTTGATACGTTGTGCACATTACAAACTTCATCCATCAAAAGAAGCTCTGAAACAGTAAGACTGTGTCTCTTTTTGATCATTTTTTGAAGAGCCTTTCTTCTTTCAGATGTCGGAGTAAATTTTTTTATTTCATGTCCTAATGTCTGCTAACTTCACTACTGTCCTTGCGAAAGATACACACTTTTCAATAACACAAGTTCTCTTAATACTGCATTAAATATGATCAAAGTTTTAGGTAGGACTATAGCATATGACCATATTACTTGCACGAAAATAGCTTTCAGACCACTTCTGTTCCCGAGTGGAATAACAGAAAAGCGTTTTTCCTATTATCTGGAGATCGCGAGTTTGAAACCTGATGATGCTGCAGCCATCCATGGTCAGGAGCCTAGGGAGCAAAACTGGTCATGCTCTCAATGTAGGAGGCATGGCATACTTTCTCTCCCCTGTCAATCACAGAGACACTAATCAACTGTGGGCATCTGTGAGCTCATGTATGTGGAAGAGGGTAGATAGCAGTTTCCCCTGAGTGTGTTACACTGCCCTGTGACTGAGCATGAACAGCAGTTTGAAAAAATGTAATGGCTAGCTTCACATGTCTCAGAGAGAGCACATGTTCGTCTTAACCCTCCCCTGGGAGCTGTTGTATGATAGCAGAGAGATGGCTGGTGGGTGGGAAAATGGTGAAAAATGAAAAAATAGAGTTGTTTGGGGTTTGATTTAAATTTGTTGAATGTATTATTAAATTTGTTTTATACATGATCCCTGACAGAGCTTACACTCACCTAGAGAAAAAAGGTAGCACTGTGAAAGTCATGTTCTTTGACTTCTCATGTGCTTTTAATACCATCCAGCCCATGCTGCTGGTTGATCAGCTAAGTACAGTGCAGGAGCTTCATCGATAGCTTGTGGAGTCATATCAGTGCAACCATCTTCAACCTCAACTCCAGGAAGATGGTGGGCAATAAGTAATCTCCTTCAACCCCAATCAGCATCCAGACCATGAGTGACAAGTTGGGATAGAAAATAGTCATGGACAGCCTCTACAAGAAGTGCCAGAGCCAGCTGTATATTCCGCAGAGGCTGAGGTTCGTTGGTGTATAGGGAAACTTGCTGTGCACACTCTGTTGTGTCGAGTGCCATCTTTATGCAGTTGTGTGCTGGAGCAGCAGCATCACCAGAAACGCCACTAACAGACACAATAAGGTGATTAAGAGGGCTAGCTCAGCTCCTGGGCTCAGACTGGACACAGTAGAGATAGTGGTGGAGAGTAGAGTTCTGGCCAAGCTCTCAGCAATCAACACCACTTCCACCCTCTCCATAAGACAAGTGTGTTGCAGAGCACACTGAACAGCAAGCCATTCTTGCTTCAGCACAGGCACACATTTGCAGAACTTCTCTCCCTGCAGCCATTAGACTGTACAACAACGTCATCCACCTGTACTTAATTCTTAGACTGTTTAATATGTACAGTTTAATTATTAATTATATACTACGGGGCACGGTGGCTTAGTGGTTTGCACTGTTGTCTTGCACCTCCGGGGTTGGGGGTTGAATCCCTCCTCCACCTTGTGTGCGTGGAGTTTGCATGTCTCCCTGTGCTTTGGGGGTTTCCTCCCTTTACTCCAGTTTCCTCCCCCAGTCCAAAGACATGCATTGTAGGCTCACTGGTATTTTCCAAATTTTCGGCAATGTGTGTGTGTGTGTGTGTGTGTGTGTGCGCGCGTGTGCGATTGTGCCCTGCGATGGAGTAAATACATCGGATATACAGTTGCTGATTTGTTTGATGTGCTGTATATCCATGCTGTTGTACCCCAATGCGATAAAGCAATCTTTGCCTATTATTTTTCTGTTTATTCTGTAAACTCCCAACAGGCCTTTTATCTGGCCTAATTAAAACATTCATATACTTCCAGTTACGCATCCTGAATCTTTTAGGCCTTCAGATAACACTTTCTTTTAAGGAACACATATAAGGATTAATTAAAGTCTTGTTCTTTGTTCAATAAACCTAAATTAGACACTTGTAATAGGTTTATGAATTAGACTTTTGTTCATAAAGACTTGTATTGATTCATAATTGAGGATGTGTTGTGTGAAAATGACTAGTAAATGCATTATTAGTTGGGATAAATTATAAAATGCCCTCTTTATGCAACTTATTGAGCATGGATTAATCATCTAAATTCACATCTTATTAGTGCATAATTGGCAACATATTACATCTGGACGTTCTTGATGGCGGGAACCATCTCCAGTATTCTAAAGGCACTAATACTACTAATATGTGTCCTGTATTCTAGCGTTCATATAAATTTGACATATTGAAAACTTGTTTCATGCTTTTTAGCTTCTAATTAGTGATAACTAAAACTCTGCTTTAGGATAGAGAACACATATTATAGTATTAGTGACTTATTCAACCATTTACAAGTGTCTAATTTAGGCATTATTGAACAAAGAACAAGAGTTTAATTAACCTCTAATACGTGTTTCTTAAAATAAAGTGTTTCCAGCCTTCATTACCAAGAGCCCTTGCTTTAACCCTGAGTTAACTACTCATTTCCAGAACTGGGTACTTGAGATTTTGAGAGAAATGTAGGATCAGGAGTGGAGTGAGGGTGTCAGAACAGAGAGGGTGATAATTTTCGAGGGTACAGCTAACTGTGAGATGGTGGTTTGTGAGGAAGAAGTTTGTGAGAGACATAATCAATGCAGTCAGAAATGTCTTATTCCTTGCTCTTGCGCATTTGAGTGCTGGAGTTGTAGTTGCTTATTTACCTACGGTACAGACACCTTAATCTATCTATCAATCAGTCAATCAATCAATTTGTTACATATGAATAAATTCTTAGAAAAGATTAGTTTTAATATTTATGAATTTAATTTAATTAGTTAATTACTAAAAGGAACTTAAATTTGACAGATAGTAAATTAGAACCAAATCTCTATCATTCTATGCATTTTTACTAAATTAAAAAAAATATATATATATATATATATATAGTTGGTTCGCTTGAAAGCGTGTAGCCAGCAAAGCAGGTCCAGATGGTTTCAGACTCATATCAGCAGAATACCAGTCTCAAGTTGATCAGCAACCAGTGCTACTTACAATGTTTACTGTGAACCTTTATTTAAACTGTCCTTAAAATCACAGTATTGTCAGAGTATCAGTAAATGCTCCTCCACAACACTGTTGTTAAAGATGCAATAAAGATGCTCTGCTACACCAGAGCTGCTAATTGTCCATATAGAACTTTAAGAACACGGTCATGTCATCTGTTTCTTAAAGTGAAGAAGATAATAGCTAAGTGGGCCTTTATTGTTCAAAATGATGTCCTGGCATCCTGATTAAATTCTGATCATACTGATTTTAAAGCATCAAGATGAAAAGTAAAACTAAAATAATTGATAAATCTAAAATAAAGTGGTGTGTCTTACTCTTTTTCTTATTTACATTACTGGCTGTGCATACACACCTACCATCAGGAAAATCCACCAAACATGGAAAATGCCTTTAAGCTTCTATTTATATTAATATTTTGATATTGGTAATACAGAGAATGAATATGAGGTACAGTGGACATTTTCAAAAACTGTTGTTGTAGCAGAATAAGGAAAAATTGTTTAGATCAGTGGGTTATCTGTTGCTAATTAGTGAGCAGAACCTGAGGGTTTAGGGTTACTGTTTATCGTGTGTGTGTGTGTGTGTGTGTGTGTGTGTGTGTGTGTGTGTGTACCTTACCGTCAGTGATCAGAGCTCTGCTGGTCAACACCCTCCCCAGCATGAATTTGGCAATGGCCAGAATGACACACAGTATCCCACTCACAATAGATACACTGAAGAGGAAATCATCCTAAGAGTAAAAAAAAAATGTATTTAGTCTTTTACTGACTTTCATGTAGCACTAAAACAGTGTTTAAGTCTATATGATTAAGGTCTAACATCATATGTATATCAGTTGCTGCAGCATATTAATGTGATGTGTGATGTCTAATGGATTTCATCTTAAGCTTTCCACACTGCTTGATCTTTCTTGCTTTGCTTCACATATTAGTTTTCCCTGCTCTAACACACCCATTTAACCTCATGAAGAGGTTAATGGACTAATGAACTGAGTCATGTGTTGGAGAAGATACAGAAGGAACAAAAGGAATGCACAGAAAGCGGACACTGCTGAGAAGAGTTTAAAAACACTGTCTTCTGTAAATGTTTCCTGTTCGCTCTGTTAGCACGAAAAGACAGGTCACAAAAGTTCACAAAAGAGAGCAGTCATTTTTGTCAGTTTTGTTTTGTTTGCTTTTTTTTTTAAAACTTAGTACTATGTGTTTTTACCATAATAACCATGACAGACAGGCAGATTTATCGATCTACTGTGTATAGTGCTTTAATAGTGGCACCGATGACAATTTAGCACAGGAGAAAAAAATTAAACAAAATGTATAATATTAAGGATAAAATATAACCACTTAGGCTCTCTAGCATTGATATCAGGTATAAAATATGATAAACTGATGAAACAATGGACAATAATGATATCAATAACTGATCAGTGTGTGTATGTCTGTATGTATGTCTCTGTGTATATATATATATATATACATACATATATATATATATATATATATATATATATATATATATATATATATATATATATATATATATATATACACACACACACACTACCAGTCAAAAGTTTGGACACACCTTCTTATTCAATGGTTTTTCTTTATTTTTATTGTTTTCACCATTGTATATTAATACTGAAGACATCCAAACTATGAAAGAACACGTATGGAATTATGTAGTAAACAAAAACATGTTAAATAACCCAGAATATGTTTTATATTTTCGATTCTTCAAAGTAGCCACCTTTTGGACAAATAGCTCTTACATAACCTAGAGGTGTGTTTGGGGTCATTGTCCTGTTGGAAAACAAATGATGGCCCCACTAAGTGCAAACCAGATGGGATGGCATGGCATGTCTCTGCAAAATGCTGTGGTAGCCATGCTGGTTAAGTGTGCCCTCAATTTTGACTCAGTCACTAACAGTGTCAAGCACCCCCACACCATCACACCTCCTCCTCCATGCTTCACAGTGGGAACCACACATTCAGGAACCGTCCGTTCACCCTCTCTACGTCTAACAAAGACACGGCGGTTAGAACCAAAAATCTCAAATTTGGACTCATCAGACAAAAAAACTGCTTTCCATTGATCTAATGTCCATTCCTTGTGTTTCTTGGCCCAAGCAAGTCTCTTCTGCTTGTTGTTCTTCCGAAGTAATGGTCTCTTTGCCGCAATTCGACCGTGAAGGCCTGACTCACGCAGTCTCCTCTGAACAGTGGATGTTGAAATATGTCTGCCGCTTGATCTCCGAGAAGCATTTATGTGGGCTGTAATCTGAGGTGCTGTAAATCGGCGTTTTCTGAGGCTGGTAATTCTAATAAACTTATCCTCTGCAGCAGAGGTAGCTCTTGGTCTTCCTTTCCTGGGACGGTCCTCATGAGAGCCAGTTTCATAATAGCGTTTGATGGTTTTGCGACTGCACTTGGGGATACATTCAAAGTTCTTGAGATTTTTCAGATTAACTGACCTTCATTTCTTAAAGTAATGATGGACTGTCTTTTCTCTTTATTTAACCGAGTGTTTCTTGCCATAATATGGATTTGTACAGTAGTTGTAGTAGCACTAATAGGGCTATTGACTCTGTACCCACCCTTCCTCTGCACAAGACAACTGATGGTCTAAAGCACATTAAGAAGGCAAGAAATGTCACAAATTAACTCTTGACAAGGCACCTGTGAACTGAAAACCATTCCAGATGAGAGAATGCTATGAGTGTGCCAAGCTGTCATCAAAGCTAAATGTAGCTACTTTGGACAATCTAAAATATAAAACATATTCTGGGTTGTTTAACACTTTTTTGTTTACTACATAATTCCATATGTGTTCTTTCATAGTTTGGATGCAGACAGTATTAATGTACAATGTTGAAAATAATAAAAATAAAGAAAAACCACTGAAGGAGAAGGTGTGTCCAAACTTTTGACTGGTACTCTACATATATATATATATATATATATATATATATATATATATATATATATATATATACTGGGGTCCAAAAGTATGAAAATGCTTCTATTTTGCATTCTTTTCTAATTTAATACAACAATTTTCATTACAAATTATATTACTGATGACAATTTGAGTGAAAAGTAGAATCTATTACATGAATTTCAGAGTTTCTAAGTATTTGGTACGTCCCATTTTAGCTTTAATGACAGTGTGCAGTTGAGCTGGCATGGACTCCATAAGTTTGTGCAAAATCTTATGATCCATTTTAATTCAAATCCATCTAAAATCTGAGTTTCGTCTGAACACATGCTTCAGTAGAAGAGATTAGGCATGAGGAAAATCTGACCTTTTGTACAAAGCAGTTAATATGTGTGGTCAATATCACACATTTGCTTACATTTAAATAGATACCTAGAAATAGTGCAGCATGTTGAATATTAAATATTTACTTTCTTTGTTTGAAATATTTCAAAATTCTAACCTTCTCTTTATTTCCAATTTTAATGAAAAAAAAAATCCCTGATTATCAATGTGGTCTCAGACTTTTGGACCTTGTTGAATGTTCACAATGTTACTGAATGTTACTGTTAATGATGTTTCAAAATAAAACACAGGTGTATTATATAACATGTTTTATATGTATGATATGCATCAACTTCTATTTCAGTTGATAAAATTCGATGGTGGGTAATGCTAATATTAGGTATTCTTAAGCAGCCTCACTTGTGGATTAAGCAATGAATGTCAATGAATGATATTGTCTCTTTGGCTTCTGAATATTTGGTTTTACGATTTGGCTGTTGCATTTGTCTCCATTTCCTGCCAGATTAGTCAGCTAGAGAGGAAATGGAGAAAAATTAAAAGCTGAAAGTGCTGCTCTGATAAGTCAATGGCGCTGCAGAGCATTTCTAGCCATACTGCAGATTTGGTGCAAGTGCCTGCTGTAAAATTGTACGATCTGCAGTTCTCATGATGTCACCATACTGTCTGCATTTTACAAACAAAGAAAGCTGCAAATTTTAAAGTAAATTACATCCTGGTATTTTTTTATGACAAGACAGTATTTTGCATTTCATATAGAGTACTGTGCATAAGTCTTAAGCACATGCAAAGAAATGCTGTAATGCAAAGATGTCTTCAAAATAATGAAATTCAATGTTTCTACATAAAGAAATTACTATAAAGAGCAGTAAACCAGTAAACTGTAATAAACTAAAATAAAAGCAATATTTGATGTGACGACCCTTTTTAAAAGAACATCAGTAGTCTCAGGTACAATTTGTGCAGTTTTATAAGGAAATTAGCTGGTAAGGGTTTCTTAGCATCTTGCTGAACCAGCCACAGTTCTTCTAAAGACTTTGACAGTTGGACTTGCTTCTTATTTTGCAGCAAAACCCAGCAGCCTTCATTATATTTCTTTTGACTGAAAATGCTCTGATACATAATATGTTGCTTTCCTTATTGACATGCAAACATTTTTCTGTAACATCAACATTTTTTTTTTGGAAAAGTAATGTATAAAAATACATAAAAATAAAAATATAAAAAGTTTTTGTAATGAATCATTAATGCAAAAGTCAAAAATATACATCCATAGCAAAATTCATAGTAAAAATAAAAAGAGTGCATAAGACTTTTGCACAGTATTGTACATACACTTCCCATCCCCGGGTGGAGGTGGAGTCTCCGTAGATCAGAATGGTGTTATAGTTGCAGTCAAACACTGTCTTAAATGCATCTGTGTTAAAATATATAAGTGACGAAAGAGAAAATATAGAAGAATCCTAACAGTATAAGTAGTAGTTTGTTTCTGATCCACATCCATCTATCTATTCTTTAGCAACCGCCAATTGTTTACCATTTGGGACAGAGCCCGGCATTGCTTTCTCTTCTATTACAACTCCATTTATCTCTCACGCTGACACATACACAAGGACAGCACATTTTCTCCGTCCTTCGCTTGTATACACGACACCTCTGTAAATCTCTACAGGCCAACAGATGATAGAGGCTGTTATCAGTGTGAATCCTCTGGTATTAAGAAAGACAGCATAACAAGAAGCACACAACCTTGATGTGATAAAGGCTGATCCTTGGTCAGGAGGAAGAATCAGTGCAATGTGTGTGTTAACAGGTGAAAATCTCCATTGTTGACAATGATGCATCAGATTGAACTAGAGTAACACTAATTAAACACAGCTGAGTAAAGCTACTTGGTTTACCTCTACAGCACATCCCTCAGAATCTGAAATCACAGTCCCTGTGGGAGGAAACCGAGCTGTTTTCCACTGTCGTCTCTCCTGGCTTGAACGAATGTGTCTACCACCCTCCCACGCAACAGCCAAGAAACCTATTCCACTCCTACATTATTAATCTGCACTAGGTTGTTCCCCGGGCCTGAGTCTTGCCTGGCAGGCTTTCATACTTGGGTTTGTGGTAAAAAGTAATTTCATCGAGCTGAACAAAGGCTTAGCTCAAACGGTCATGTCAAGACATCTTTTTTTTTTTTTTTGGAGGTCTCTCTATTACAAATCAGTCCCACACTTCAGGCTCCTTCTTGGACATCTAAATGTTTCCTAAGCCAGCCATTTCCCTTTTATTAGTTTTTATATTATTTCAATACATCATCCAATTCAATTTTATTCATATAGCACTTTCAGCAATAGACAATGTCACAAAATAGCTTTACAGAAATCTGGATGTATGTAGATTTAGATCCCTATTGAACAAGCCAGAGGCGAGAGTGACAAGGAAAAACTCCCTGAGAAGAAATAGGGAAGAAACCTTGAGAGGAACCATGACTCAAAAAGGAAATCATGCTCTTCTGGGTGACACAAGATAGGGGTATTATAAACGATTACAGTATAGAGGTGTAGGGTCCCTGGAGGACTAGTGGTTAGGCCACAGCGCTCTCACTGCTATGGCCCAGGTTCGGCCATTCCCGGCCAGGGAACCAACCGCAGTCACTGGTGTTGCATGCAACAGTGTGTTCTCAGTGCCGGTTCCCAAGCCTGGATAAAATTGGGGAAGGTTGTGACAGGAAGGGCATCCAGCATAAAACCTGTGCCAAATCAAATACGTGGACCAATGGTCTGCTGTGGTGACCCCAAACAGTATACAAGTGTAGAAGAGTAAAGTCAAACAGTACTAAGTGTGTTGAAAGGATGTTCAGTATGAGCACCACTGTCTTTATGATTACAGCAGCAGCTCTTAGGTACAAGTCAACAGTATCCAGTTCAGATTATCCTCTTAAGCAAGGATGAGACTTGGGAATAAATGTTTTTTGGGAAGTGTGAATATGTAGTGTATCCATGTCAGACCATCCAGAGAAGTAAAAAGAAAGTGTGTCACAAGTGCAGAAGCTCCAAGCAGAAGAAGCATCAGGATGAATCAGGCATATCCAGAGGGCAAGAAGAGCCACAGCAGTAGAAGTGTGTAAGGACATCATAATCAGGTTCCTTGAGAAGACTTTGTCTGAATAAATAAATCTGCAATTTGATTAATTGTCTTGAATAGCCATTCAGTAGATTCATTTTGACAGGTTGATCAATATGTAATGCACTGATTCTGTCAGCCAAACGTTCAGTGCTGAATAGAGAGGCACTTTGGACTAATCAGATGAGAAGATGTGAAGTGGTTGAGGTTGCAGCTATTCTGCAGGACTCTCAATCATGCTGAGCATCATGTGTAAATGTGGTTTAATGGGAGCTTCTATGAATAAGAGGCCTGGTCAGGAATTGCTGCAATTTGCATGCAGGAAACTAAACTCTACTATAAAAAAAAGGTTAATTTGAAAAAAAAAGTCATCTTTTGTGGACACCTGGCCATCACACTCATATGTGCTTGTTGAACATCCCAGATTTAGTCCCCTTTACTGTTATAATAAGCTCCACTCTTCTGCAAAGGCTTTCCACTAGTCCCCACTAGGCACTGATGTTGGTGAGGAGGTCTGGGGTGCAGTCGGTGCTCCAGTTCATCCCAAAGGTGTTCAGAGGGGTTGAGGTCAGGGCTCTGTGCAGGACACTCAAGTTCTTCCACTCCAACCTTAACACACCATGTCTTCATGGAGCTCACTTTGTGCACAGGGGCATCGTCATGCTGGAACAGCTTTGGGCCTCTTAGTTCCAGTTGTATTCTTCCAACTTTGTGACCACAGATTGGAGAAGGCTCACATATGGGTGTGATGGTCAGGTGTCCACAAACCTTTGGCCATATAGTGTATATGTACATTATGATGAATGAAAAATTGGGGCACTGCTAGAGACAGTTCAATTTTCCTATTCTTTGCCATTAAGCTATACTGGTAGAATAAATTGGATGCTGATTTTTTGGGGAGGAAAGATGGTCAATCAAGGCTTTGCAATTGTCCAGCCACACTACAATGAAAAAATTAAAAGGCCATAGAGATGATACAAAAGAATTTTGTATTATATGTGATGGCACAGTTTGCCCATAACGTTAGCAAAATAGGATAGCTAACCACAAATGCTAGACTTCAGTAAAAATGTAATTGATTTGATGTGACTAGGTTTCGTGGCTGTTTGTGAGTGCTATAAGTAACACTTTGTCATAGTTGGAAAATTTTCCACCAGTTATGACCATATTAACTCTGTGCTATAGGTATAACACATGATGCTACCGCTCCAGCAGTTTTTCAAGGATGCATGCCATTATTGCCCTTGTTTCATCACCATTAATATTAGTCCTGTAATGAGATGTTTTAACAGCTATATGTAAATCTAACAAAAGAGTGAATAACTCTGCACTAAAACAAATCAATTCTCTACAAAGGTTAAACAGGATCTCTGTTAGCTGGTATGCAACAACCTAAATTTATTCATTTCAATTACATTAATTAATTAACTTTACTTTTCCCTTTACAGTTTACTAAGCCCAGCATGATTGAGTGACTCTGTGCATGGCCTTCATTATATTCCATTGGCGATATACTGAAATATTTTATAATCTATAATTGGTCAGTGATGACCAAATATTAGAAAATAGCACACAATGTAATAGCAATCGAAAAAACAACACTGTCTTCTCTAGAGAACTAGAGAACTAAACCAAAATGGTGGAAACTTCATTTATCATTGTAGGATGAAACAAGGATCTCTGGGACTATGGTCTGATGAATTAATAAGGTAAAGAATTCATTTTGTATAATGAATACGGACCTGTGATATCTGCACTGCTGTCGCAAAATCTCTTTGTCTCAAGAGCACTGCATCTCATTCTCATTACCATTTAATAGGCTGAGGAGATGAAGAGAGTGCAGAAAAAAAGAATGTGTCCCATCCCTCAGAAAAAAAAAAGAATGTAAAATATTGTTGCTATATTTAGTCTGAGCCTTTAAATTATCCAAATGTGGGCGAAGAACATTCTGATGTGTATTCTTGCTTTGTCTGAACAGCTGATTTGGGAATGAAAACAGGTTTCTGTTGCTTTCTGTCTCACATATACCATTCTGCCTTTTTTGTGACTCTTCTAACACTAACCAGAGAGTGAATTTTGAATCGGAGGCCTGGAGTTGTGCTGCATCACTAATTGGATGGCTTTAGACCATATAAAAACTGCAGCTGGTGTTGGGTTGCTAAGGCACACTGTAGAAATGCCAAACCTTCGAAGCTAGACATGAGGACTTGTTCATCTGGTGGCAATTAGTACCACAAAATACTGGTTGCCAAGAAGAGAAATATGATGCAACACAAATAATTTACTATACAAACTTTAGCAACAAACACAATATATTTACACTAATTATACTAGTTACACTAAGATACACTAATTACAACAGGGTGACGTCAAGTAAGTGGAAAGTGTTCTGTGTGAAATAATATACAGGTTATAGTATTTAAGACTAGTGGTGTTGCCAGCTAAGTGTCCACCAAGTTTATGTAGACTGTGCAAATGATAAAATTAAAATATGTCAAATATGCTACAGGTTTCTATTAAATAGCATTTTTTCTGATAAAATGCTTTACATAATAGCATCACTTCCTTTCACATCTGTTAAAAAAAGTTTCCATCTAGAATCTCATGTACTGTACATCCCAAGTTGCCCTGGTTTTTCCATGGCCGCTGATCTATATTGATTAATATTGGTCAGTTGTTAAGATGGTTAAATTTCATATTATTCTGTATGAGCGAATCTCCACAGTGAACAACTCCCAAAAGTCTCAGAAATAAACAACTCGTCACATGAAACTACAAAACACTGCTATTTTATTGTACCCTTTCAGTTTCCCATCAAATGCAGGTCCTGCTATTTTTTTTTTAATTCAACCACGAAAGATTGTTTAAAGATGTTTGAAGTTGAATGTGTGTAATACGGCTCTCACATAACAATTTACACTTCAGTGTGTGGATACATTTTTAACAATAATAATAACAATAACAATAACAATAACAATAATAATAATAATAATAATACATTATTGTGAACTTCCTACCTAAACATGCTTTTGACAAGTTACCAGAAGAAAGAATTGTTGATGTATGTACTGTGTGTGTGTGTGTGTGTGTGTATATATATATATACACACACACACACACACACACACACACATATATGTATATATATGTATATATATATATATATATATATAGTAGAAGCGGGGGTGTGGTCAAGCGCTGGTTTGTGAATGGAGGGCGGAGCCGGAGAAGGTGAGTGGTAAGAATTGCACACCTGCGGGAAATTGTTTTAACGACTGTTCTGTGTTTCAGTGGGCGATGATGAGGATAAAGAGGGGAGAGACAAGTGCCTCGAGAGAGAAAGTATATATACTACTGTGCTGTCTTCTTGTTTTTAGTACAAAATTTGTTTATAGATAGATAGATAGATAGATAGATAAATAGATAGATAGATATGTTGCAGAACAATGTTTGTATGTCAGTAAAGAAAGTGATATACTACGTAACAGGCCACTTTTAAGACAAAAAACATAATGAAGGCTAAAAAAAGAAACAAGTTTGAGAGTGAAATTCTTCAGAAGAACTGTGGAAGATTCTCCAAGATGCTCAGAAAAACTTACCAGCTCATTTTCTTATAAAACTACCCAAATTGTACCTAAGACTGCTAATTTTTATGCACTAAATTTTGACTTTGTTTAGTTTATTACTGTTTACCGCTCTTTATAGGTATTTTATAGTAGTATTATTTCATTTCTTTGCATGTGCCTAAGACTTTTGCACTATATTGTATATAAATAAAGTGTTACTGATAAACGATCACCTAAATGTAACAAATTCCAGATCCTACATAATTTATGTAGCTTTTTTCCACACACAATAGTCATTTAATATATTCCATCCTATTTAGATAGCTTCCTTAGTGTTTTTAATTATTATTCTATATTATACAGGTTTAAAATGAAGGACATGTGAGGTGATGTAATGTGATGTGATATTCACTCACCACTTCAGGCAGGAGCTTGGTGGACAGATCATGAATGGCTTTGCCCAGGATACACATGGAGGACAGGATGAAAATGACCCCCAGTATCACACAGGCTCTAGTGATGGTGACAAAATTCATTTAAAATGACTAAATCCTAGCAGAACAATTAGACAATTAGACCATTACTAGCTACTAGCCTGGTTAGCCTTAAAGCCGTCAAGTATTTTCCCTTGCATTTAAAGATTTTCTTATTTTTGGATCTCCGTTATTTGGCTTTGTTCTTATTTTTCCTAAAACTACAATATAACTGCTCAAACCTTTGCCTCCACGATCTATCAATCCTGCTCATAATAAGCAGCCCAAAAGCACATATCCTGTCTGTGACATTCAGCCACCGGGCAACAATTGTTCAGCATTCAGGATGAAGCCTGGCATCCATTTCTTCTCCATTACGACTCCATTAATCTCTCACTCTGCCACATTCGGGAGAAAACTACATTTTCTCTGTCTTTCACTTGTATACTCGACACCTCTTAAAGTCATTATGGGCCAAAAGAACTATTTTAGCAGTAATTAGAAATGCCTGAGGAAAAAAATCATGATATAAAGATATCATGATATAAAGATACTTAACATCTACATCCCTGTTAAATACTTTAAAGCTATTAGTTAAGCAACAAAATCACTTTGATTTCAAACTTACATCCTATCCATTTTACCCAAGTGTTACACATTTCTCAAATTTCCCTACAGCACACGGGCAGATCTGCATAAGGTTTTCCTTTATTTTACTTCTGGAATATTTCAGCTTTTTGTACTTACATGTACTCTCTGTGGGCTGAATGCACAGCAGCTGCGTTGCTGTAGCGCCAGAGCACAATGACGGATGACAGCACGTCTAATGTGGCATCAAACTGAAATTCAAATGGTCAGCCATTTGTAAAGAAGATAGGCTTTACATAGGATTTTTGACCTAGAATCTGGAGCACTTTTGAAATGGTGTGTTATATATTTCTATTTTATCAATGACATTAACTGAAATTACTGTTATGATAACATGATCTCTAAAAAGGATAACTAGCATTATTTAATATTTCAAAGAATCTGATCTTATGTCCTGATGTCACACACCACAATAATACTACCTTTTAACAATAAAACTCTTCGACGTCTGTGAAGAAAGAATTTGTCTTATTAAAATCCATTAATCAAATCTGTCAGTTCCAAAAATCCTGCTTGATACAATTTACAAATGAGCAGGGCAAGCATGACACTGTTGTAATTAAAGTAAATGAGTTACAATGGCAAATTTGCATCCATCACAAGTTAAAAAATTAACTAGTTATATTAAATGCATATTAATGAGAACTTACAGCAAATCCAAAAGCTGATGCACTGTGTCTCATGAAGGACACGGCTAAAGGAGAGAGAACAAAGAGACAGTTAATAATTACCCAAAGAGTAAGTAAACACATGAGTGCTGACTATATTATATCTATTTTTAGGAACATTATCTTTGTTTTGATGAAATTAGGAAATTTTTTTTTTTTTTTTGAAGAAAGGAACTACAGATATAAAAAAAAAACCTCTCTTGCACACATTGTATCTTAAAGGTATTTTATCATAAACCAATGGTGTCCAGTTTTATCCACAAAGAGCCAGTGTAGATGCAGGTTTTCATTCCAACCAAGCAGGAGCCACAGCTGATAGTCAACTGATAGCAAAGATGGACTGATTAAACAGGTGGAATCAGGATATCCCTCTCAAAGAATCATGGTGGATGGAGGCAGGTCACCCCTTTGTCGGAATAAGTTTATGAACACCCAGATTATCAACAGTGATGTGATTTGCCGCAATGGCCACTCATACACCTTTAATGGAGATGGGGAGTTGTTTAGCAGCTTCCATGTAAGGGTATGCAAGGTCTGTACTAAAAGCGTTTGTATTTATCAGTGTTTTCCTTGATTGTTAAGTGACAATCCTCAGTCAGTGCTTCATCCCAAAAAGCCAAATCGACAGGCACAAGAGATCTGGCAGAGAGTGCCAAAACTTTCCAGGTCTACTCAGGAAGGAACCTGCCAAGGTATCATCTCAGACCCGCAAGGCCTAGTTGCTGAATTCTGTGCAAGGTGGGAAGAATCAGTGGTTGAGGCGGAAAGGTATACAGTAGATAGTGGGGCCAGACATGAGGCAGTGCACCTTGTTCCAATGGGTTGTGCGGCTCTCCTAGGAATAATCAAATTGGCAATGTGGTGATGTAGAATTGGTGAGAAGGTCCATCTGTGCCTTGCCAAACTTGTCCAATTGTAGATAAATCACTCTCGGTGATGATAACCATGGGTGGGGCCACCTGAAGAGCTTCCATGCAAGGCAAAGAAAGCAGTCCTATCTTGTGTCGCCTTAATTGTTTTGATAAGTGGATGACTGTCACAACAGTGTCCAAGCAGACTTGTAAGTCTCAGAACCAGGGAAAAAAAATCCTGGGACACGATGGACCACCCTCAATTTCAACTGATTTGTATGTTCTGATCTCACACCTTGGAGGCTTCACACCACCTGTGAGGGAGACATTTGTATTTCTTTCCAATAGGCCACCAGTCTCAAGCAGACGCATTGTATTAGGAAGACCTTGCATCACCAGGAAGCTTGAGCCTGTGCCCCTCTCACTGAGATGAGGACATATTTGTGCCTAATTTATTTCGAGTTCAGTCACAGGCTGACTTATGAAAGTTTCTTGGTTTACAGCAAGCCTAAGGAAACTACAGCTGCTGCTACCATCACCTAGCATCTACCACCTAGCATCCTCAGCAGGGTCCAGTACAGCACATAATGCCCAGTCTGAGTCCAATTAGTGAATGCAATAATGTCCACCATATGATGGGGTGACAGGATTCCTAGCATTCGCAATAAAACTAACTTCATGAAGATTAACTGCTTTGGCGTCTTTTCGGGGTTAATGAGCTCTTTTCGAAGTTCATCATGAGACTAAGTTTCATAATGTGAGCAAGGAGGTGAAATAGAACTGTCAACTGTGTCCTCTGGTTTAGTGATGGTGGTCTTTCCATATTTTGTATCAGATCTCCAAGTCTTCACAGAGAATGATTACACAAAATAAAACAAGCAACCTGAGGCAAATATAATGTAAAATGCAATCAATCAATCAATAAACCAAGCCTCCTATTAAATGGTATTTGACATGTTGCTTATGTTGTCAATGTTTCCTGGTCTTGTCTCTTACTGACACAGTTCATTAGTCACACTTCTTACTTGTTTGTGTATTTAAACCCTTAGTGTTTGCGGGGTATTGTATGCGTGAATGACATCAAGATACAAATGCCTAGCAACTTGGCTTTAGTTTCTCCCTTGTATGTCTTTCTGGACCTTTTTTTTTTAATGATTTTCATCTCCCTGGGTTTTAACCCCACCTTCAGATTCTAACTATGATTGCTGATTATTGTTCCACTAATAATCATGTTTCGAGTGGAAATGCAATGAAATGAAGTGCAGCTCTCTTGTACTCGACTCATTAGTGAAGTGAAGTGACTTGTGGCCAAGTATGGTGACCCATACTCGGGGTTTACAAATTCCATACTCGGAATTTGTGCTCTACATTTAACCCATCCAAGTGCACACACACAGTAGTGAACACACACCCGGAGCAGTGGGCAGCCTTTTTTGCTGCGGCGCCCGGGGAGCAGTTGGGGGTTCGGTGCCTTGCTCAAGGGTCTCACCTCAGTCATGGTATTGAGGGTGGAAGAGAATAAGGTCATTCACTCCCCCCACCTACAATCCCTGCCGGACCTGAGACTCAAACCCACGACCTTCAGGTTCACCTTTGGGTTGCAAGTTCGTCTCTCTATCCATTAGGCCATGACTGCCCCATTAGAGTCACTCAATCAGTCAGTGGACAGAGAATAAGAGATCAAGTAATGTCAAAATCTAAAAAGCAATAGACCAGTCCCCCTGTGAGAAGCATAGTGGGAAACCTGGTGATAGTGAACCAGTTAGCATGTTGTTCACCAAACAAAGTTCTTCACCAAAACAAGGTCCATTATATTAATGGAAGTGGAAAGATGCAGTCAGATGCAGAATGATAGCAATACTTTATGGTGCCTGGCTAAAAATGCTAGTTTACTGGCACAAGCAAAATACATAGAAGAGTGGAAAGGGAAACTCTCAATAATTGTGCTGGGAAGTATGTGTACAACGAATTGTTTCAAAGGAATCAGTGCAGGCAAATAGCACAGTAATTATGCCCATAAATGGGCAAATCAAGCATGCAGACCATCAATTGCTCCTGTTTCTTTTTCCACCAGTTTTTCTATTTAACATGGCTTACTACAGACATAACTGTCTCCTTCTGAGTGCCTTGTTTGTTTCCCGTCTTCTCTTGTGAGGAGAGAAGCTTCATGTTCTATTGATCTGTAAATTTAAAATCCACAGCCAGAGCACGATGAGTCATAGCAGCACACCTGCCAGGCATCTCATGCAGCCCCAGAGCAGCTCCATCCTTTCTGCATTGTCCAAAACCTGACTGATGGTATAATGTGTGACCTTGACTGGCTCTTAAATCCCCTGGAATACAAATGAGCCTCTGAATGTTGAAGAGTCTTTTATCTAGGCAGTAGATGCATGGACAAAGCTGGTGCATGCATAAGTCCGATGGTGTTCTTTTAGCCATGGATCATTACAAAACAGTGCTTCTTCAGGTGAATGAGGATGTCCATAGCTAGAGAATCAATGAAAAAGACATCCAGTCTTTCAGTCAGTTTATATGTGGGTGGCTTTCCAATATAGATTTTTGAGTGTTGGTTAGGAGATCCCTTCACAACATCAGCTACATGTACAGCAAAGCTGATGTAAGAATCTTAAAATCTCTTGACATGTTCAGAAATATTTGCTATTGCACTAAAAAAAAGAGGCTTGTGTGAACAGCTTTTGGGACCGAGAGCTCTGGACAGCTAAAATAGTATTTCTATTTTGTATTTTAAATTCTCCCTTTGCAAGTAATTGGTGAGATGAAACACCTAGAGTAATCACCTAGAGTAGCAAGAAAACACTGAAGAAAGCATTGTCAGTTTCTTTAACTCTAATAACACATTCATTTGCTCAAAATGTCAGTTTTATTAGGTTCCATGTACTGACTTCCTCATATCTAATTTGGGTAGGTTTCATTTCCTTCACATATTCATCACAAATTTGTTTCACAACCAATAATGGTGCCTCTGTTGTGTTTAGGCATTCCTTTATTTGCTGCACTTATTCAGGCACCTTTATTGCATATCATATTTCATTTTTTCGCTGTTCATGATACAGGTAAAGACCTTTAAATTTAGGAAGAATTTTGAAAGCCTGGAAAGTAAAAAAAAGGCAAAAAAAAAGGTAGACTGAAAAGTAGAAAGTGACATTACACACGATATTGCACATGGTATTGCACATTCAAATGGTAGAATAGCAGAAAAATGATAATGCCAACAGTATTGCACGTTACTATTCACAGATGTACTGTCAGTGATATTGAAAAGTAATAAATAGTAACAATAATGGTATTGCACAATAATGGCATTGCATAATAATAGTAGCTAATAGTAACTAAGCGAATAGTTTTCAAGCAAATAGTTTTTGGTCTTATACTGGTATGGGATTGTGCTGTTTATTGTATATGGTGAGAGTGAGATAGTTTTGCTTGAGTATTATGTCATAGCAGCTCCTGACATACACATATAGTGTAAACTCATGCTTTGTACTGTGTTTATCAATTGAGGTGATGGGGGAAAATAATTTATAATAGACTTCAAATATTAGATTTAGTGAATGTAATGTTCAGTAATGTGCCTGTGCCTGTAATATATTATGTATAATACAACTTTGTATTTTTTTATAGGGGGTCATTGTGTAATTCGCACTTTGCTGTCTGAGGCCTAATTAATGCCAATCTGTTACTTAAGACTTAGGGTCTGTCCAAAATTCTGCACAATGCAAAAACCTTTGTGTTTTAGCAAACATGGAAATATATCATTTGATCACTTAAAAACAATGATAAGCAGAAGAGGAAGAATTTTGTAGAAAATTTGTATTTGTAACATTCTCAACTCCCAAGGACGCTTTACAAAGAAGAAAATAAATCCAGTTTTAGTTGTACAGCATTTTTAACACAAGACATTGTAGCAAAAGTTTTAGAAATTCAGATGCAAATCTAAATCCGTAATGAGCACGCCAAATATGACAGTAGCAGGGAAAACTCCCAAAGACGACATGAGAGAGAAACCTTGAGAGGAACCAGACTGAAAGGAGACCCAGAGTCTTACAGTGGATACACTGGATAATGGGATTTTGATCATTAAAGTAGATATTTTTATATCTACGTTGTATTTTCATTAATATTTAGATCTTTGTATAGTTTGGTGGGGAACTAATGTCCTCACAAGGATAGGAATATCTGACAGTTTTGACCTTGCAGGGACATTTAGCTGGTCTTCATGAGGAAAAAACATGGTGCTGCAGCTTTTATTTTAAAAACTTTCCTTTTGTTTACTGAGATTAAGGTTGCGGTTAGATTTAGGCGTAGACATAGCATTTAGGTAGCTGCATTAATAATTATGCTAACAGAAGGTCCTCACAAGGACAGTAAAACAATCGTGTGTGTGTGTGTATGCTGAGAGAACTCCATCTGTGTGAAGACTGCTAATGACCACAGTTCAAGTCGCCCACGAGTGCAAGCCTCAGTCTCGGTGTCAGCAGAGGGCTGGGATGAGAGGAGTTTCTATTACAACATGGTGTGTGAAATGAATTTCAATTGAATCCTTAGGCTTCACTGACTGGTGTAGATTTTTGAGCATAAATCACAGATAACCGTGATTACGATGATTTTCTTGGGGTGAAAGACTGCCTAGGGCTAATGTGTCATATTTATTGGGTAAGAGTCTGCCATCTATTTAGTGATGGGGGAAATCCATTTAAAAAATCACCAAATCATCAGTCACCCTATCCCTGAAAAGTTTTCTAGTACCTGAAGCATTCATTCATGTTGTCTATTGTGTGTGCACACTGGTAAGTTGACCAAAAATAGGTTATCTAGAAACCAACTGTCCAGCCAGATTGCACAAATAATATGTATGCTTCTTAATGATTTGGTTGGACTCCATATGAAATAAATGCATGAGGTTGCATTGACTATTTGAGAAAAAGCCTATCCCTCTCCAGATCAGTAAAATTACCAGCTTTAGCAATTCCCTTTCCAAATCCTTGTCACATTAAGACTCCCCACCGAACCTCAGCCAGACAAATCTGCATCTGCAGCAAGCGGCAAGTGAAAGAGTGAGCACTCTCGCACTGTCATCTTTAATAATTCAGGACCTACAGTGCTGGGTCATTCTGAGTGAGTGCTTCTTCCCCTGTAGGATACAGTTCTCTGCTTCCTCTCCATCCGTCTGTGTCTCCCCATGCAGCTCCAGTTGTGTTTGAGGAGAGGTGACACTACAGTGATTTCCATTATTTTGATGCAAATTTGCACACTGCAAATGTCCTAATGAAAAAAATTATGCCCAAAATACACTATATGGCCAAAAGTATGTGGACACATGACCATCACACCCATATGTGCTTGTTGAACATCCCATTCCACATTTATTCCCGCTTTTCTGTTATAATAAGCTCCACTCTTCTGGGAAGGCTTCCCACTAGATTTTGGAGCGTGGCTGTGGGGATTTGTGTTCATTCAGCTACAAGAGCATTAGTGAGATCAGGCACTGATGTTGGTGAGGAGGTCTGGGGTGCAGTCGGTGTTCCAGTTCATCCCAAAGGTGTTCAGTGGGGTTGAGGTCAGGGCTCTGTGCAGGACACTCGAGTTCTTACACTCCAACCTTAACACACCATGTCTTCATGGAGCTCGCTTTGTGCACAGGGGCATTGTCTTGCTGGAACAGGTTTGAGCCTCTTAGTTCCAGTGAAGGGAAATTGTAAAGCTACAGCATACAAAGACATTCTATATAATTGTGTGCTTCCAACTTTGTGGTAACAGTTTAAGGAAGACCCACACACATGGGTGTGATGGTCAGGTGTTCACAAACCTTTGGTCATATAATGTATGTCTTTGCTTTAACCGATTTGGAAAAGTGGCAGAATATGCAGAAAAAAGTAAGTTGTCACAAATAGTTGCATTCAGAACCACATGTTGATGAGCAGATGAAAAATGTTTTTTTGTGTTTGTATTTTGTGTTTAATGAGAGACCAAATATTCTCTATAGGGTTCAAATCTAGACTCTGACCAGGCCAAAGCATGAGCCTGATGGACTTTTTGGTAGTCTTTGCAGTGTGGGCAGGACCATTGTCTTGTTGAACAATACCATCTGATCATCCCTCTTTAGAAAACAACTTTTCAATTAGGGGAAGCAAGCCTTTCTGCAATATTCTCCTGTATTCCAAAGCATTAATCGACTTTTCACAGTGAAGCAGCTCACCCGTACCAGCAGATGAAAAGGCTCCCCACACCATGACACCTCTTCCTCCATTCTTAACTGTAAAAGAGATGCATTCACTATTGTATTTCTCACCAGATCTTCGAAGACACCTCTCTGGAGCATCATCATGCAAATCAAATCATGATTCATCACTCCACACAACTCTGCTGAACCACTCTGAATCAAACTTTCTATAGTCTGCCAAAAACTTCATTCTGTCTTTGATGGTTTTCCGAGACAGCACTGGCTTTTTAACACACCTTCTAGACACAAAACCTGCATTAGATTACCATTAGATCCATTTTGGACTTGGTCAGGAGTGTATATACTGAATACACACACACACACACATATATATATATATATATATATATATATATATATATATATATATATATATATATATATATATATATAGGTATATATAGGTATATGTATGAATAAGTCTAAAAGAGAATCATTTAATTGGGTGATATGAAATTGTAATCAAAATTCATGAAACAGCTGCAAGAATTGCTGGAACACAAATAACAGCTCCTAAATAAAATTTTTGTTGTTGCTTAGTCCATAAGCCAATACTTATCTTGTGTCACTGTCAGTACTTGTGTGGCAATAAGATTGTAAAATAACCTTAAGACACATTCCAAATGGCCATTACTTTGATCCCTTAAAGAAGGGACCCTTCAGTCCTCACTATAGGGCCTTTCGCACCGCGGGAACCTTTTCATAGTACCTGAACTAATTGTGGAACTACCCACTTTTTGGCGTTTTCGCACCTCCAGAACTGGGTGCGATTTTAGTACCGGATTTTAGTGCCTTTTTCGAGAACCAAATTAGGTCCTACTCCGGAGCAGGGTCTAACCAGCACAACTGGTACTATCCGTGACGTAAGTAGACGTTGATTGGCCAAACGCATACGAAAACACCCTATCAGCCTCAATGAAATGTAGCACTGCCAGTTGTCGTTGGAGATTCTTAGTCCTCCTTTCCGTTCTTTCAATCGCTTTACGTATACGTCGACATTCCATGTCCATTATTGTGAAACCCGCGAGACACAACAAAAACACAGCTCCGATCACAGCGTCCTCCATCCTCCAGTTGTTTACGTTGTTCTTCTTTGTTTCCGTTGTTGAACGCCGCGCATAAATGACGTCACTGTCGACCGGCTTACGTCACTTCCTAGTGCCCACTGTCGGTGCAAACGCAACCCTTTAAATGGTACTGGGAAATAGTTCGCGCAAAATCGCCCAGTACTTTAGTACTGTAAATTTAGTTCTGAACTGAAGTGGTGCGAAAGGCCCTTATGAAGTGTGGAGCTCGTCAGAAGGAGTAGGGCTCAGGCATGGACCACAGTTTGTGTCTGTGTCCAAAAAGCACACTTCTGTACTAAGTAGTATGAAAAAAATGCATGAAATGGCTATGGAAACCTGAGAAAGCAGGTTAATTCAGACACTATGTAGATGTGTGAATAGCCCAGGACTGTTTAACTTTGCTTTGGATATCACTTAAAAGCTGAAAGGACACATGCCTTATGGAAAGTGCGAAACAGCATTTAGAAGAATTCTGCTTCAGGCATATTTTCTGAGGCATGGAGGTCAAGAGTACATGTCCTGGATCCAAAGAGGACATGCTAATGGATTTTAGGCAGCACTTTCTCGTCTCACGCTGCCTTCCAAGGGCAATCATTCTTTATTAGGAACAGGCTGAAACAGTGTTATCAGTGTTTGGATTCATAAAGTGTTAGATGAAACAAACAAAATAATTAATATTAGGAGAAAGAGCTTCTATAGTGATGAGAAATTTGTAACAGATATCCTCTAACAGTTTTATAGTAATATTTGCAGAATTTGACTAGGAAGCAAACAGAAACAGGATCCACCTGCATTTGTAGTCTATCTCCGAAGTTGGCAGAAAATGATATCCCTCTGGCTTTGTGATTATAGTAGTTTCCTAGTTGAGTGTTTTATGTTACACAGTCTTCCTGGTTTGTTTCTCCACCACAAAAACAAAAAAGAGAATCCACTGAAGAAAGAAGAACAACAGATGCAGAAAAAAACGATCTTGTGACCCACTTTGCTGAGCGATACCCAATTTCTTCAAAGGTTGGAAAAGAGGTTCTGGCTCAAAAAGTGTCCCAAATGCAAGTCGTTGATAGAAGCATTCTCACTCATTCTTTCAATGGTCTTTGAGAAAATATAAAAGGATATGTGATTTGAGACAGTGTACGCTGATACCCCACCACAAATAAAAGTCACTCAAGAAAAGAACTGACTCGAAAGTAATGAATATAAGGAAGTGCTGTGAAAACATCTATTTATTCTAATGTTTTGAAGGTGTTTTATGAAGTTTTTTAAACAACATATTTTCAAGATAAGTATTTCTCTTGTACTCAAATATACGGTATATTCAAATAAAGTACACTCAAAAATGAGCAACATAATTAAGTTCTTATAATTGTATTAAAATGTTTTCTTGCAATTCATTCTCGTCCGTAGTTAAGTTATGTTAATACGGCTTTAAAGACTGTAATAAGGATTTGCTAAATGGATTAGTGTTTAACCATATTATTATTATTATTATTATTATTTGCTAATGTGCTTAGAATGTCTCTGCTGCTTCACTTTTTAATCTACTTGGATTTGTATGTCTCAGAAAAACCCAAACTCAATCATTCATTGTTACACTGGAGCGCATTGTAATCAGTATCTGTAAAAGCATTTTTTTTTTAATTATTATATTTGTGTATTGTGTGGTAGCCCATCCGTCTCAAGGTTCAACATGTTCTGTTCTGAGATGCTTTTCTGCTCACCACGGCTGCAAAGAGTGGTTAGTTGAGTTATCATGAGTTAGCTGAACCAGTCTGGTAATTCTTATCTGACCTCTGTCATCAACAAGGTGTTTCTGTCTTCATCTGCCACTCATTGGATGTTTTTTTTTTTAATTCACACCATTCTGTTTAAACGCTTGAGAGTGTTTTGCATGATAGTCCCAAGAGATCAGCAGTTTATGAGATACTCAAACCAGCCCATCTGACACCGACAACCCTGCCACGGTCCCAGAGTCCACAATTTCCCCCATTCTGATACTTTATGTGAACATTAACTGAAGCTCTTGACCCTTCTCTGCTTTATTTTATGTATTGCACTGCTGCCACATGACTGCCTAATTGAATAATTGCATCAGTTATCACACAACAGTCTCCTAACATAGTGGTTGGTGAGGGTATATCTTCATAATACAGACTGCTACAAGAGAGTAAATATTCATTTATTCTATTCATTATGTTAAGAGGTGTGGAGCGGCTTTGCCCTGCAGTTTTAACTAACCGTTGCTGCACTGTTGTTGATTTCCTTTACATTTTGAAAGATTTTGAAAAAAAATCTTCACATTCACTGCTAAGCACTGGCCTCCATGACCTTTCTGTTATCTGCTACAGTGATGGAAACTAGATTCAGCTGAGCAACAAATTCTTCTCTCCTACATGTGACATGCTGCTCTCTTCTCTCTATATTCACTCTGCTATCCTGATATTTCAAGATGCCACTGAAGACCTCTGGAGAGTCAGTAACTTCTATGTATCAAGCTGTTTGGTTGTCATTTTGCAGAGTAAAGTCACTGAGAGATGTCACGATGTAAAGAAACAAATCATACACACAACTACTAACTTTTTATTTAAAGAATTTGAGCCTAATATCACGTATTAAATTTAACATGAAACCTTAGCCATTTTTTTCTTAAATATGGTCTCTGCAGCATCTAACTTATAGCATTTTTGCTCGCCTAAAGACTCAGTGTCTCTGAATACTTACTTACACTGACTGTCATGTTCTTTCAAATAAGAAGGTTCTAATGGTCTTGTAGCAGAGCACATTGTAAACCATTGTTTATCTGTATAGTAGAATAAATAATATAATATAATATAATATAATATATAATTATATTTATATTTATAATAAATAAATATAAAATTTTATGACAAATTGAATTTAATACTCTTTATTAACACTATTTATTCATAAGGCACCATGGGTTGGTGGGCAAATTGGCCAACTGCAAAAGGCAATAACAATGACAATAAAGTATCTATCTATCTGTCTGTCTGTCTGTCTATCTATCTATCTATCTATCTATGGCTATCTATCTAAGTTAATGCTTAAGGTGGGAACCATTCAGGACTCTCTTGCTAAGGGTATAAATTAAAGTGATACACAAAAAGAAAATTACAACTGTACAGTAAATCTCCATTACTGTGGACGACAATTCACTTTATGAAAGTAAGCTATTGGTTATTTGCTAATTCACAAAACATGTTCAGAGTTTTCTGCCAAGAGAAACGAGGTCCTTTCTGGGTGCTGTGCTGCTCCCAGGGATAGCAGAAACATATATATGTGTGTGTGTGAGAGAGAGAGAGAGAGAGAGAGAGAGATTCTCATTGCTGGAAGAATTCTCATTTATACCTGTCCTGGACAATGTGAGATAGAGACTAACAAGAGAGTAATATCACACAGTTTTTCATAATCATGCCCATATACTACATTAATCTCAAGTCAGGTTAGTCTTTAAAAAACTTAAAAAATCCTGTATTAAGGATTAATACAGAAAGCATATATTATTTCCACAAGTACTGAATTTAGACCAGCACCAGCATTGGCACTGCTCATGGATTATATTAGATTCAGCTTTGTTACTACACTAGACTACAAGTACTTGTACAACAAAATGCAGTTTAGCATCAAACCAGATGCAATAATAGTAACATGTAGAGAAAGCAGATAAATAGATAAATATATACTGATCCAATGGTGAATGGGTACAGTGTAAATATGAACAGTATGAATAAGGTACAAGTTTAAGTATAGGTATATGTACAGTGATGACATAAATACAAACTCTGTTTCTTTTAAAAAGTGCAATATGAAAAAAGGAACAAAGGAAGATTGCAAAGACGTGTATGTGCAATGAGAAATGTGTCCAAATAAACAAACAAATAAATAATCAAATAAATATTTAAATAAATAATTAAAAGAGGCCAGAAGTGACCTAATGCAATTCAGGCTGATTTGTTCCAAACTAGTTATAACATTAGATGAAAGTAAAATTTGGTTTCAAGCATGATTTTGTTCAGGAGTTTGTTGTGTGTGTTGTGAATGTTAAAATGAGGCTTTTACAAGCAACTGTAACATCCAGCCTCCAACACTATTTCCCCTCCAGAACACCAGAGGGCACCCTCCCTTGAATTCTGTAACACTTCCGAGAGGAGAATGCAAACGCACATGATTCTTTATTAAAACAAGGCTGGGAAAGACCCAAAAAAAAACAAACAAAGAACTAGACAAAGGCAAGACGTGGCAATTCTAGGAAAACGTAACAGAAATGCAAAAACTGTTCACGATTATGACAACACTCAGCAGCTAAGGAGACAAAAATTAGAAATTATATAGGGGAACCAATCAGGGACACAAAACAGGTGTCCATAAACACAGGAAGCGAGACAAGCAACAAAGGAAGAAAATCAAAACGAGTGAGGTTGTCCTCTGGCAGTCTGTAGGGGAACAGTAATGGTGGACGTTACAGCAACTTTGAGCCTTGTTGTGTCCATAAAACAACAACTTGAGAGGTGTAAGCATTCTATATGTAGAATGTACTCATGATAGAAAAAGAAACTGTTTTACGTGTGTAATTACTGGGGATTGGTTGTTGACTGGTGGTTGATTATTGGTTAAGGTTCCACTATTGGTCCCTTGAGCAAGGCTACTCTAGCATAGGCATAGATATTGCATGGGTTAGCATGCTAGGATTGAGGCAAATGAAGCTTTAGGTAACAATGAGCTTCTCCTCAACTTTCAAGCAACTACTACTGAGAGACAGATTAAAGCTCGTAGGATACCTGTCAAGACATACTGAATCTTGATCCACTCCTTTTGTTTCAGCGTTTTTCACCTGATGCTGAGTGACTGCCTGAGTCATCTTGTTTTGTTCAAGTAACTTCACTTTGTAATTAGGAGCAAAGCTCAGTGGAGTTTCAGTAGAGGACTTGTCTAAGGTTCTTGCGTGAATTGGAATAAAGTGCTTTATAATGAAATCTTTCAGGCAAGAAGTTGCATAGTTTTAAAAGTATTGATTTGACAGGAATGAAAAGGGATGCAAAACAGGTAAGTGAATGAAATGAAATGTGTTTATGCCACTGGAGAGAAACTGCATAATAATGTAGTCACCTTGGTATAATTTTTGTATTTAAATGAGAATCTTCTTCTTTCTTGAATATTTATAGATGTTTGAAGTGCACTGTAGAATTTGTGCCAAAGCATTTTACGAGAAATAATAAATCTGTTTCCCTTTTTTTTTTTTTTTTTAAGATTTTTCCTAATTTTGTCACCTGCCAATCCCAACCCACCAGCCAGCTCACCCCTATCACATGCCAGCTACCATCCAGGAAGCATAACGGCTAACACATGCTTCCTCTGAGACACATGAAGCTAGTCAACCACTTCTTTTCAAACTGCTGCTAATGCTGCATCACGGGGCCTCATAACACACTCGGAAGAAAGCGCTGTCTACCCTCTTCCACATACATGAACTCACAGGCACCCATGATTGGCTAATGTAGCTGTGATTGACAGGGCAGAGAGAGTACACCACGCCTCCCACCTAGCAAGCACAGCCAATTTTGCTCCCTTGTCTCCTGGCCACAGATGGCTTTAGTGTTTCTGGGATTCAAACTCACGCTCTCCTGACAATAGAGCGAACGTTTTTATTTTATAATGTTTCGCCACTCAGGAGCCAATAAATCTATTTCTAAACAGTAGGTCACATGGTTAAAAGTGATATAAGATCCTTGTCATCCTTGTGAGCTTTTGGGGTCGATTTATTTCTTTCCTTCAGTCAGTAATGCATGAATGGGTACACTATGTTGTGCTGTGAAGCAAACAGCTTGTAGTGCAAATCATGAAGATAACTGATTAGACAATGAAATAAATGAGGATGGTGCATGTTTAATGACGCATAAACAAACAAGGCAAACGGTCTTCATTAAATCTGCCTTAATAAGTGACATTAATGACATAACAACTGCCATTCACACAATCCATAATGGGGTCCTCGTAGCACCGGGACTCTATATATGCTTGGATGATTTCCCTTTATTAGATTAAGTTATACCACACTTGAATTATTATTTCAGGAAGACAAATAGGCTGTTTGATGCAGTAATAAATGATGGTCTGTCTTATTGCATGTACTGAGAATGAATGTAAAATAACATGCATGAGATCGAATTGAAGTTGCAGCCGTTGCTTATAGATACAATTAATTACTAATCATTTTTCTCTGATAACTTTGAGTTAATATGGTGGAAACAGACATTAAGTTCAGCATGATATCTAGTTCACTACGCAGCTGCCATAAAGACGGTTGCTCTTCTCAAACTAATCACTTATTCATAATTATAATAATTATTAACTCGTATTTACTTATTTTTATATTTATTTTAAACTTACAGATAGTTCTATGGATGGATCTGTCCCTAATATAGCATATCTAATCTAAGTAGATCTAAGTAGATGGCCCTATTGTAGAATTTTTCCTATTTGTGGTTTGATTTTCTTATTTTCACTTCTTTTGAAACACTTTCACTTGCAAACATGAGTACACTAGCTATGAGTGATTTCATTCTAACAGCATAGCAGGGTGTAGAGTAGGATATTTCCTAGCAGTAGGATACAGAGAAAACCTTTTCAAGCCTTCTAGTTAAGCTTTTTATTTGCACACACAAGCACAAATGATTATTATCTTCCTAGCAAGGATAACACCAACCATTTCCATCTAGCTAGTTAACATAAGCTAGTTTCCACCAGCCTTGTTTTTGGTTGCCAATTAATAGATATGCATTTAATATGGTTTTAGTTGATCATTAATGAAGAATTATATACTCCAAGAATTATGGAAGCTTAGCTTTGTCCAAAACAAACAGATTTCCTTAATTCCATATGTATGGTGACTCCCTTAGCATAATGCTTTTGTCAGTTGTAAACAATGGCTTTATAACAAATATGCCAAGAACATATATACACATATATTCACACTGTATATTCCATGCTGCATTTTATAGCACAACTTCTGCTTCCATGCTGAGGATATTGCCTAAAGGCCTGAATATATTACTGTACATCTCACTGAACTAGCATTTATGGACAAAAGGTCATTGGTCAGATGTTTCTTTTTTCGTTTCTTTCTTTTTTTTCTTTCCCTAGAGTTCAGTTCCTAGTAGAAACTCTTCGTTCCCTAGAGTTTCTGCTCTTGATCCTAGTATGGCAAGATACCTAGTTAGCTTACTTAATTATATGTGTATTCATCAGATTTAAATGACCATAGAGACATGAAGATCATAATGTTTCACCATGAGCAAAATGGTTTTATCTACCCAGTATAGCAATCGGCTGCTTGGCAGACATGCTTTTTCCCCTTTCTATTTCCTAGGGGAGCTCATTTAAAAGGTTGCTCTTTTGGAGAAGAGAGGAATCCTGTCAGGGTTGGTTTTTTTTTTTGGGTTTTTTTTTTGCCTCCAGAAACACCAAGGCTATGGTCATTAGAAATCTACAGACACCACAGGCTCTTTCAATCTGTTTGCCAGTATCCAGATTGGTGTTAAATTCCAGCATTAATCCTTTTTTTTTTTTAATACTGGGATGAAAATGCAAAGAAATTAAAATGGGAGCTTGCTTTTGATTGCCGTCTGTCGCAGTGCGGGGGGGGGGTGATAAATTTGATTGCCAAATAAAGCATTTATTAAAAATGGAAACCATTCCGACTTGTTAATAAGCATGAATTATCTATGTAGGCAAACATTCTAGCATATTTTGCATTTTCTAATTAAATATATGATTTCCATGATACAGAAAGACAGACACTTTACTGTAACCAGTAATAATTCCATAAAGGCCTTATACTGATTGACTGATTTAAAAAAAATAAGTAAATTAATGTTTTTCAGCCTCACTTTAAGCATTAAATAAACAGATCTATAACTTATACATAATTACTTTTACACATTAATGCCATGTAATTGGCACATTTCTGCTTATCCATGTCTAACCTCTAAATATCTTAAGCATGTTTTTGCATAAGAAGAAAATGTTATTTATTACTGAGAAAACTGTCATACTATTCATTAGTTTATTAGTAGAATAAAAAACAGCCTATGGTTATAGACCTTACTCAGTGTCCTTATGGTAGATTTTCTGAGTTTACTTATTATATGGCATTACAGCTTAAACTGTATGACACACATTAAATTGTAGAATTTAATACATACATAGCACACACATGAACTGATTGAGAACACAATTACAAACGTATGCCAAATGAGAGTAATGACACTGTATGCTCTCTACAGCACTGTTATGGTGACATTGATTAATGAACCAGTAGGTAGAAACTCCTGTGGTTATTGCTGAAGGGTGTGTTACTGGTGCTAGAAATACAAATCATTCATAAAAATTAATTAGATGGAAATAATGACACATGAGCTTATTAGTAAGTCTTGCTTATTATTCAAAGGACAGCTGTTTTATGAAGCATGAGCTCTTTACATGTCTTAGAGGAAGTGTTTGTCTAGAGATCCAGAATGATGCAGATTAATGGTGGTGCCTGGATCTTTGGATCTCATTTCAGGAAACCGTATGCAAATTATCATCTTATATAAGGTGGTGAATTTAGTATTTTGCTTTATATCCTTAATCAATGACTACCTGAAGACAACAGCTTATAAAAATGATCAGATGTTGGGTGCGTTCTCTGGTGAGGTTCTGCCAGGACTGACGCCATTTTAATTCCTATTTGTTTCAGGGACTTTTTTTTTTTGCCTTTGGTCTTTCTTTTAGTCTTTGCTGGTTAAGAACATTCCTCCACAGTTGCTTTAGTACTTCATAGGTCAAAAATGGTATCCATGTAAAATGGTATTTACTATCCATGTATCAACCTAGTATTTTTAATGGGGCTAAAATTAAAAATTATTCAGGATCTGATTCACACTGTCTTGCACATTTATTATTAAAACCTGGCTTGTTGTCCTTGATAAGCCATCTGCCTCTGAAACGGCTTTACCTCAGCTGTATAGTCTGTAGGAAACACATAAAGGAGCGCTTGAAGGATATCGCTGTTATTGGAGTTTGGCTATGTGTCCAGAGCACTATTACATTTGCTACATGAGTGGATGAATATTTCTCTTTGAAACACTCAGTATTGGAAGCTTAACCATTTCATGGACCTGCTTGGAGCTTTCTTGTGACTCACCTTCTGTTGCTGTGAATGGTCTCACAATCCCAAAAACAGTTTATGCCCAAGTTTCACTCTTTCCTCAGTGGATAATCTCACCTGCATCCTGTAGACTTGCTGCTGTAGTCATAAAGACTGTCCTGTGCTCATCCCAGGCCTCTTATTCACTGTATGCTTACCATCCTTATAAAACACTTAGTACTGCTTGCCTTAACTCTTCCACAACAACCGCATTGATTTATAATCCCACTCTCCGGTGTCACTCAGATAAGGATGAGTTCCTCCTAAACGTGCTGCAGAGGCTATTGAGGCAACTTTCGAACGCATGCTTAAAGAATGGAAACTTCCAAAGAACCATGTCCAGGTGGTCCATGTAGTATTGTGAGATGAAACACAGAATATAGACAAAGCCATGAAGGATTCGAATCCTAAAAATGCCAGTTAAGTGACTACAGGATGTGCAAACCAGGTGGAACAGAACATTTTACATAATAGAAAGTCAGCTTGAGCTGAAATGGCCTGTGTGCTTACGCAGCAGACCATGATGTGCCAGACATGTTATATGCAAATTAATAGGGCTACATCGAGAAAACCCTCTCTGTTTTACTGCTGTTTGAGGAGTTAACTCACAACGTTCAGTTTTTCGTCGTTCTTTTTTTTTTTTTTTTTTCGGTTCTCAGACGCCTTCTTATTAATGAGAGAGATGTTGATCAAGAGAAGATTATGCACAGCTGAGGCATCTCTAATGAGGATATAAAGACAGGGCAGTATTAATTAACCAAATTATGTAGGCATAGTATTAATCAAATTATTAGTTAGTGTTTAATGGGCTCAGATACTCATTTTTATTCAAGGTACTTAAGTCTATAGGTCTATAACATGGAATGAAATGATTAACTTGTCATTTTTCCTCTAAGAATTCTACAAATAAGGAAATACATATTTTAAGTTTATTTACACAGCTCAACATCAAACTTTTTCTGTATTAATTAACTTAATCCTAGGTCTATATAGTTACTTTAGTCTTTGAGTCATGATTCATTATTATCAGGCATACTAACATGATTCATTATTATCAGGCATACTAACATAGATCTATTTGTTTTTATTTGTTTTTTATGCTTCACAACTAAGATACTTTGCAACAGGCATATATTACCCTGACGCTAATGGTTGAAAAGGTAGAGGATTAATATTCTGCCATCGTCCAATTTGAGCTGGTTAAAATAAATCTGTGATGATTCAGAAAAAACAGAGATAAGCTATCTTGGGGGAATTTGAATCTGAATCCAGATATACAAGTATGAGTGCTGTGCGTTCAATCACGTAATCTGTTCCTCTGGAATCCTGCTTCCTCTGTGCCCCATGCATTAGTACTGAAAGCAACTCCTTAAAAACAATCACTAAACCTTTGTAAAGACTGTATAGAAACGTATTGTTGGTCCTGCGTGTGTGTGAGTGTTTTACATGAAGTTAAATTTGGACTTAACACATGAATGTTAATATGCTGTATAAGCATTTACTTTGCACACTGTAGCTATTTTTATTTGTCATTATTTTTCATGGCTCAGAAATTCAAATGTAAACTTAAAGCCTAGTGCCATTTATTTGCAACACGATACACTACCTTAAAAAATGAAAACAAACAAACAAATAAATAAATAAATAAAAGCTTAATTGGTATAATTACCAGGATTTGGCATATATCTTGAATGTGAGAAAGAGATTGGTACTTGGTATTGGCAAACACTTAAGGATCAGGAATCAGAAGGGGAAAATCATAGAAGAAGAAGAAGAAGAAGAAGATTATGATGATGATGATTAAACTAATAACCACTCTATGATTTTTTTTAGGACTTACACATAACTACAGTGTTATGTTTTTCATGTCTAAGTCATATATATAATATCCAGAAATCATTACATTGACAAATCCAGTTGATATAAGGCAGTTTGGCCTGTGTGTCTCACTTGTCTGCTTCTATAAAAGTATTGAAAGATTGCGAAAATGTTTTTCTTTGACTCCATCTTCGTTGTTTTCTCCTCTACGTGGGTTACCCACAAAGAACAGATTTGCCAAGACTAGAGTCTGAATACCATCACCTCTGCCCATAATGCAGTTCCTATCACATGACTTCCTCAAAACTCACAACTTCACGAAAGTCTTCGCGTAGAAACACGGACAAGGAGAGAACAAAGCGGGGTGTTCATCGTCTCGAGACTGGAGGGAAGGGTGAGGAGTCACAAGCCCCCACCATCTGCTCATGTGACGTTACGGCTGAGGAATGACTAAGCACTAAAACACAGTAAGATGCCTGGGCATTGTGCCATGATGGTGTTTGACTGATGTAGATTTCACACGGATGTGACAACTGAGCTTCCCTAGATTTCTCAGCGAATGGGTGTGTTCGATTTTAATGTAAAAATGTACTATAAATAAACAAACTGGTGAGAAGCACTGTCAGATACTGGATCTTAGATTTTAGATCTTGGGAACCACAGCTTGGATCTGCTTTCTTCTTCAATCTTCACTTGTCACTTGAAAATGTTCTCGAGTCAGGTCTTATCTTTTGCAGCTCTTGGCTGTATCAGCAATTGTTAGATGAGGAACAGACACACAGCACTTCATACAGTGGATATAAAAAGTCTACACCCCCCTGTTAAAATGGCAGGTTTTCGTGATGGAAAAAAATTGAAACCAAGATAAATCATGTCAGAACTTTTTTCCACTCTCAGTGTGAAATTACAACATATAAAAATGAAGTGAAAACCAATCAGAAACATTTTAGGGAAAAATAGAAAAAATAAAAAAGGTATAATAATCTTGTTGCATAAGTGTGCACACTCTTTTATAATTGGGGATATGGCTGTGTTCAGAATGAACCAATCACATTCAATCTCATGTTCAAAAGTAATAATAAGGACCAACTGTTTATGTAGGATTTTCTTCACATCTTCTTGGTTTCATCTGACTACTGACTACTGAACCCATGGTCCCCAAAGAGCTGAACAAGCCTGTACAGGGTCTCACTGTCGAAAGGAATCAATCAGGAGAGGGGTACAAAAAAACTCCAAAACATTAAATGTATCATGGAACATCGTGAAGGCCATCATCGATAACAAGTGGAGAAAAGTTGGAAAAAAGCTACCTCTCACAAGTGAGTTTATGTTCTCGTCATATTTTACGGCAGAATCAAAGACGATGCCTAGATTTTTTACACAGCTGTGTATATTAGCTGATAATGGACCCAGATTATTTGCTATAGCTGTGGTGGAAGCAGGATGACCAAATATAATAACTTCAGTCTTATCCACGTGCAGAAAGTTCTTTGACATATAACATGTAATGTCCCTGAGACACCTGGTTTCAGTGGAAGATACAGCTATGGATTGTCCGCATAACAGTGATAAGAGATGTTATATTTCTGAACCATAGACCCGAGCAGAAGCATATACAAGGAAAACAAAACAGGGCACAGGATAGAGCCCTGGGGTGCCCCAGAGGTAATAGTAGCCAAAGACAAGGAGAAGTTACCAATCCTAAAGCCGGGTTTACACTGTACAATACTCTGCCTGATTTTGCTGTCACAGACACAATCGTACATTGCAATAATCTTTGGTCGTGAATTGAGATTAATGGTCTTAGAACGAATAATGTGATGCTCACCAGTGGCAGATTTAGTGCAGCTGCAATCAAAGGCATTCGATTGCAAAGTTCTGGCAGTGTCAGCAAATTTTGCTTAAAATCTCAGTGTGAGTGCTGCTACGACACTCGTCTAAAATCTACCAATAGGAGGACGGCATATGATTACACAAAAGACTACAAACACTGCAGTGACAATGACTAAATCTAAACAAAACATATTGGATTTAAAAGAAGGGCAGTTTGTTGAATTACGGTAGCAGACAGAATGTCTCTATAATGTCTCATCAGTGTTATATCACGACAGGACGAAAAAGGGACGTGACATGGAAAGAAATAGAGGATGAATTACAGCTTTCAGGTGTGTAGCTCATTCAGTTCATTGAGTTTATATACTATGATGACAATGTAAAACTATTTTTATGCTTTCCAGGTGAAGAGCTAGAAACCTGTGCTGAGTCGCTGCAGAACAGTATGGCTATCTTCATCATTTAATTTGACATGAAGAACATAAGTTATTGCACAATATGTTACAGAATTCTTATTACGATCATCTCTTACAGTGTGACAAGTAATAATTGTAAAAGACCGCTGGAATCGCACAGTGTAAAACTGGATTAACTGAGAAAGTCCTGTTTTTAAGGTAGGAGGCAAATCACTTTAAAGTCGTGCCCTGGATACCTACAGCACACTTTAATCGATCCAGAAGAATTCTGTGGTCAACTAAGATCTTGGTAAACAGCACACTTTCCAGAATCAACAGTCAGCAATAAATTGTTAGCTGGCTTGAGGGGGTAGATTCTGTGCTATGGTGTTGTCTAAAGGCTGTGTGGAATTTTTCAAAAAATGTGGTTCAGAAATTAAATTAAAAGAAATTAAATGCTATATAAACATGTCCTTACAGAAAACTTCACCATATCAACAATTAGATATTTTTTCTTTGTTAAATAACAACACATTTATTATTGGACTTGGGAAGTATCCGCCTTACAACTCAGAGGAACTGTTTATGGTCATGGGAATTACAAATACTGACCCCACAAGGTGCCTTGAAAATACTCGCGCCGAGGCTCGTTTTACAGGACGAGGAGGTGACAGCTCTGAGATTAGTTTGAAACCTGGGCAATCCGTATAATCCTCCCTGAAACCACACTGAAGTTCAGAAAATCATTTCATCCTTGTGTGCGATGGCAAGAATGTAGAGGTATGGGCAATTTTGAAATGAATAAATAATAATGTATATAATATTTGTATTAATTAATGCAAGGAAAGAGAAATAAGATTCTCTTTAACTGTAAATATGCTGTGACTGCTACTGTGATCAAAACTTACTTACCAATGAGCAAGAACATGTTTTGACTGCAAACTCATAAGAATTCATGTAATTTAAATCTACGATTGGTTATAAAACTACAAAGCACCACAATACCTTTAGGAATGTGTTGAATACACTTTATACAGTCACCAGAGCCACCAATGATCTCTGCTACTTCCTTCCAAGATTTCTTTTATACACATTTATCTCTTTTTACCAGATCTTAGCATCTAGGCCAAAAAATGGAATTTCCACCTGTTTTGGAGATGTCCGTGTTCAGCATTGAATTTATTTGTGATGTCACACTCCACAGTAGTGTTTAATGGTTCATATGAAAGTAGACACTCAGGGCTTTAAGAATTTGCAATGTTTCATAAGTATTTCTTTTTTACCTAGCCTACTAGGTTTAAATATTATAATTTTATTGTGGCAGTTCTTTATACAGTGTTTTACTATCAAAAATGCTTTAGCTGTGCTGTCCATTTTATCTCTGTACTGATGTTATTGTGGAGAGGTGGGAATTGTTTGTGCAGCAGGGGGCTCACACCTCTCCCCTTTCCCATCACCCTGCTCACCAGCAGCTAAACACAGAGTCACAATACTCTACACACAGAAACCCAACAGTGTCCTGTTGGGTTAAAGATAAGGCTTGTATATTAGGATATGATGAGACCCCAATTATACATTTTTCTTCCACGTTGGTGTGTAAAACAGCAAATAGGAACTAATTGCAGGTAGAAAATAAAGTTGTGAGTGGGGAACAGAAGAAATTTTGGCATGCACACACTATAGGAAGCTATGGGGAATCCCTTTAATGGCTTAATTTAGCTAACTACAATTGATTGGCCAGACCTTATTTTTTTAGAAACATTACTGTCTATAATCTTCATGATCAAATGTATGTACACAGCCATTCATAAGTGTCATCATTATTACCTGCACATAAAGGGTTTTCTTCATTTGCACTATTTTCTTCTATTTTATAATCATTATGAAGACAATAACACATACGGAATTATGTAGTGACAAAGAAGCATTGAACAAATTAAAACTATCTTATATTAAGCAGTATTAACAATATTGTGGATGAAGCCTTGCACCCTCTTACTTCACACTCTCATTTTGTTTACCAGCTTCATGAGGAGCTTCACCTAGAAGTTCTAAAATAGGCCGAGTACCTCACTGCTTCTCCTCGGTTTTAAATGAAATTGTCAGGCCACATCAATCCACAAACTCCAGTTCCCAGCAGACACCGTGGCCTACAAACATAGCCGCTTGGGACTACATTCCCCAGATCACACACACACACACACACACACACACACACACACGCTGCCCCGCTCTCAGTCACCGATCTTCTGATTCATAGCACACCTGTGATCAATCAGCCTCACACACACACACAAGGACTCACACACACATAAGGACTCTTTAAAAGAGACTTTCAGTGACAAACATTGCAAAGTATATGCTCAGTTTTGTCTTTGTCCACCTGATGATATCAAGCTTTTCTATATTGATTGTCTTTGTGATTTTGACCCTCTTAAGTTTACTGTTTACGTTTTTACCTTGCCTGATTTAGCCTGTTTGCTCATCGCTTGACCTTTGCGTTGTTTTGACATTGAACCTGCCTCGCGGTTTGGATTTGTTGACCTGTGTGCAATTAAAAGCTGTTTACCTGCAATTGCATCTGTCTTTGCCTCCATTTCATACCAGAAATCTACTTGTTTGGGGAAGCAATTTATTTTTTAACTATTTGTTTTAAGTAAAATGTACGTATTGAACAAATACATAAGGAAATTCCTACATGAGCACAATATGTCCATCAGATTATAGCTCTGCAAACCTTGAGCCTTCCCTTAGTTTAACCCCTGATTAAATAACAATATTATGGTGAGAAGTTCAAGATTATGCCAGTCTAGGAAGGAACAATGTACCCTGTAGTGTGAGAGCAGTAATGCACCAGTGTGACCCTTCATTTCCAGCAGCTGAGAAGCCTCCATTCAATATTTTGCTTGTCCTTGACTAACAAGATAAAGAACATTGTCCCAAACCCACAAGATTGCCCATGTCTCATGGGACAGCCAGTTTCATCTTTCCCAACTACTATCCTGTCTCTTTTTTCTCTTCTTCCCTCAGATAATCTCTATCTTTCTGAACAACAATATATCTCCAAAAACATATCTATTAAACTATTATGTAAATGTAATCTTGAGGAAACACAGCTTGTTTTCAAGACTAAGCACAGATGATCTGCCCTAGTTCTCTAAAATGAAATGTATGCTGGAGAGAAGGCACAATGAATGGGCCTCATTTATGAATCTTTCAGTAAAGTTGTGTGTAAATGTTTTCAAAGGCCACACTGAACTAAAAATTCCCACCAGATTTACAAATTAACTCGAATATGAAGATATTCCTCATATTCACATGCGTATGTTGATAAATGCCAATCATCCGTAAAGTCGTAAGAGTGTTCAAGGTACTGATTTACATTTAGCAACACCCACAAATCTCCATAAAAGGCAATGCTCACCATGAGCTGAAAATGACAAAATGATGACTAAATGGTGAAAAAAATATGATAAATCTTCCAGTAATGCAGCCGACCCACTGCAGCACATTGGCTATCATAGACACACATTATCTCTTCCTTCTTTTGTAGAGCACTATTACTTTTGTCATAATTAAGTAGCTCGTCTTTATTCATCTTCATTTATGGATTTGTTTTGGATTGCTTACTTTCAAGTTATTATAACACTTATATAATCTGTATATAAAATTGCAGTACCTCACACCAATTATATGATTTGAAGCTAATCAATTGAGGTTTACATTAGTGAGCCTTTTTATGCATAATTTTACTCAGGAGGTCTTGTGGGATATGAATTTCTTATGTACATGATGATTTATTAATAAATTCATTTGAGTCCAGCATGATAAATGAAGTCCAATGATTTCATACCTCCTCAAGCAGGTACTGTCAAATAAACTACTATTCGTGGTCTGAGGAACATTAAAACCAGACTTCAGTGCCCAAGCAACTTTCCATTTCCATTACGAAACAAAACGTGACAACTTACTGAAGGCCGCCACTGCCAGGATGAGCGTCACCACGATGGAGAGCCATGATACCCATAATGCTTTCTTCCTGTAACTCTGAGCTTCGTGGGGCTTTAGACGCATGCTGCTCTCCAATAGACCTGTCAGAAGAGGTGAAAAAATCCATTGAAAATAACTTGCCATTTTTTGTTCTCAACAGAAGTAAATTACTAGGGCTTATTCTCAATCCATTGGTCCATGATTGAGCCAAGTATGCCTAAACTACTGCAGAGTGGAGTGTGAAGAATTCAGAGGGGAAGAGCAAAATGGATCTGTTAAATCGGCTGAATGGTGTGGCCTGCTACAAGATTTAAGGCTTGTTGATTTGTGTTTGTGCCTAAAAGAGAAATTTGTTCTGTTGCAAAGCAAATACTGCAAGGGAGACCAGGTATCACATAATTGGGGATCCCCCTTGGTAGCATCTTTTTTTTCTATATTTCTCACACATTTTTCACTTTTATTTTACCTCCTTACCCTTAGGATAAAATGAACGGAACATTGACAAAATGAGATGGACTCTATTTGTTATAAACGCAAAAGTCACATAAAGTTTAATAATGGAAAACTTGTTTAGCAGTAACGTAATACATCTAATACAGCTCCACTTTTAGTAAAACTTCAAACTGGGTAATTTTACCAGACCAGAACAGAAAGGTTAAGAAAAATTTGACTTACAGCAACAACCCAGGCATATTGAAGAACCTTCCATCTGTTTAGCATAGTCCAAGTCATTCCATCATAGGAAAATATGTCTAGAGATGCGAATTCCAAGTCTACGAATTAAGTCAATTTATTACATTTTAAAATTCCACACAAAACGAACTAATGGAACTTTTGTGAGGCAACATGCAGTTTTACAAATGATGCCCAAAATGCCAGACAATCCACTCTGTTTCTCCATACAGACATTAACGAAGGGACGTGATCCAATAAGCTATGGAGCAATGATACCACAGAAAACAACCTACACACTGCACACTATCTATGCAAAGCCTCTTCTTTGTCCAAGGAGAAGATTTGTTAATGAATATTTGTGTAGCTGTACATTTCTCCTCCATAGCGGCACTAAATACATCACTTAGTGGTCACATGCTTAAGCGGGCTTGGGATTAGTATGACACTAAAGTGCTGGCACTTTGAAATGAATGAAATGGAAAAAGAAAATTCAGGAATGTGATCTTTCCTCTTCTCTTGCTACCCTCTTCTTCCTTCCCCATCTCACATGATCTAACTCATCTGGACCATAGGCACATGCTTATTCTTCCCTAACAAGTCAAAAGTCAAAGCTAGCATAGGGTTGTCTAAAGCAACATAAGATTATGGTTTATATGGTAAAAATCCATTACCAGTGATGACAAAGGAAATGGAAATACTTCTATACAAAATACTAATTAGCAAACTCTTATAGAATAGAATATAAATCTGAGGTCATTTTCTCACATGTGGTTTTTTCGAACCTGGGACCATGGAGGAGTGTGAAAGCTGTTTTTGAACCTAGGAGGTGTCCAAAGAACCAATTCCTGGCCCCCAGCACTGCACACTGAGTAAAGTGTTGGTTGAACTTGCCACATTACTTCCTTTTTCAGGTTTTGTGTGAAGAATGCATTCAAACACAAGGGCCACAACTCATAAATACTTTGAATTTTATATATATATGAGAGTAGCTTCAACTCAAAGGCCTCAGAGGTTGATCAGTGTCGAGCTAAAAAAAAAACTCAGCAGGATTGGAAAGTATGTGATTCATTGAGAAAGACAGGAAACTCAACATTAGAAATGATGTATCATGACTATGTATCAATAACAGTATCAGCAATAAAACCACACATTCATAGGATTGAGCACTGTAACTACTTTTGTGGTGTGAGTGCTGGCACTGAGAAGATAGCTAAAGGACCAAATGAAAAGAATAAAACAATATACAGATGAATCTAGTGCCACTTTACAAACCTGTGTGCACGAATATGATGAATTGCACAGTGAGTCTACGGTTAGGAAGGAATTCTTCAATGTGAATGCAAACCTGAGATAATGAATGAGCCCAGAATTGTTCATGGGAGCGGACTTACGTATTTGGACCCAGTGTGAAAACACCCTGAGAGTTATACCCTGTTATGCCAGATCTGCTTGTTAGTCAGGTAGAAGCTCAAGGCATTCACATGATTTAATTCACCTCTAAATTATCCTAAGCTTGATATGGTTTGACATTGAAGAAAAGAAAACTAAACAAAACAGATTGCTGATGCATTCATTTTCCTCTGCTGTACAAACAAGCGTATCTCCAGAACAGTCCAGTTTTGTTATAAGTCTTATTTGCAATTACTTCTACTTAACATTGTTTCTCAAGCAAGTCACCCCTGCCTGTACCAGCCACTCTTCTGAAATAAACAAACAACAGGGCTGGTAGTCATGTTACCATTCTGACGCCTCTAACCATGTAGCCCAGACATCAGCAGCAAATGAAAAACCCTTATAAATTATTCAGCGGCACAAATTGATTGCTTGGGGTGATTTCATGTGCCACAGAGCAACACTGTGGCACAGCGTTCATGGTCAAGGAATACTAATGCAGGCTGTGGAGGATGATGAGATGGTCACTTAGGGTGGTGTTCACGAATCACGATCTCCCCCTGCATAAGTAAGTGACTCTATCTGCATATGCTGCACATTAAGAAAACGAAGATGCTTAAAGATCAGTCCAGTCATTCTGAAGAGATTTGGTCATAAAAAGGAAATGAATCCAATGTTCTCAGTAAATGATGTCTTGGACATGTCACTCTTGGCCTTTACCTTATTCTCAGTACACTGCAGTATTCTATTTAAATGGCTTACAGTCTCTTACGCCAGAACTCCTGCTGTGTCCTACTCTCATCTTCCTCTTGTCTTCCTCTTGGCTGGCTCGGACTGACTCGAGTGCCTACAGAGCCATGCTAATGAGACAGCAATGCCATTAAGAATATAAGGCTATGGAGAGCAGACTCTGTCATACAGTACCTTTGATGCTACATTCAAAGACTCTTTAAATTACATTAGCCGGGACAAATCAAGTAACTCAAGGTAGGAATGTTGCCAGACACACTCAGAACATGGCCTTGAGTATGAATGGGAGAACTGAACGTCATGGATTGTGACTCAGTTTAGACAAAAAGAATACTGTATGAATCTGCTCTGGTAACTGTGAATTATGATTACATGTGAGTAACTGTAATTTAATGCCAAAAGTTTGTGGACACCTGACCATCACTCCTTTATGTGCCTGTTGAACATCCCATTCCAGATTTAGTCCCCTTTATGCTGTTATAATAAGCTCCACTCTTCTGGGAAGGCTTTCCACTAGATTTTGGAGCGTGACTCTGGGGATTTGTGTTCATTCAGCTACAAGAGCATTAGTGAGATCAGGCACTGATGTTGGTGAGGAGGTCTGGGGTTCAGTCGGTGTTCCAGTTCATCCCAAAGGTGTTCAGTGGGGTTGAGGTCAGGGCTCTGTGCAGGACACTCGAGTTCTTCCACTCCAACCTTAACACACCATGTCTTCATGGAGCTCGCTTTGTGC
>CM040458.1:4341907-4364026 GCA_022758105.1 Pangasianodon gigas
CGACATTCTATATAATTGTGTGCTTCAGACTTTGTGGGAACAGTTTGGAGAAGGAACACATATGGGTGTGATGCTCAGGTGTCCACAACCTTTTGGCCATATAGTGTATATTAAATTAAAATAACACCTTACTGGGAATTCAAAAGTGATTTCAATATGCTCACACCAAAGATTAGAAACTTGAAGGGTTTAAACTTGGATTATCATTGCCTGAAATGTTAGAACTCCTGACATTTAGGTACCAGAGATTTTTGGATACGGGTCATTCCTTGTCTGTGGTTTAGACTGCTTTAAAATATTTAATTTCTACTATATATTTAGTTGTTTACAATATAAAAATATATTAAATATTAATGTAAAATGTATTTTATGCACTGTTGTCATTTTTTAAATGTGTATAGTGCATATGTTTGTCAGTGCTCCCAATGATGCATTCTTTATTGAAACTTGAAGCAGTTACTTAAGATGAATGAATGTCATAATAATGTGCAATATTTAAAAACATAAATATATGAATTAGCCCAATCTAACAATTTTAATAAATTCAGTTGAATTTTATGGTTTTGGGTCTGTCTCCAATATTCGTCTTTAACCTGTGAGTATATAGTACTTTTACTTTATGAAATTAATCCAGGCTCCAATCACAGCACTGTAATGAACAGACATCAGATTTGGTGTGTATTCTATCTTAATAACGCCTTAATACCTTAACCTTTTTATCCTTTTTTTATGTTTTCTAATGCCAGGCTGCATGTTTCACTCTCACACATTCCACCATTAGGGAAAATTAAACAGGAATCGACCCTTGCTCTGCGACAGTGACTTGCTGATACCATAGCTACCTTGGTATTTCCACCCTGTTATGTCGGCTTGTGCTTCCTAACAGAAGTGGAGTAACCATGCAACATGTAAATCAGTCATTTATTTTAGGGAATAGAGCATGCAGTATATACCTACAGTGTGTATGTTTCAGTGCCTGAAACATAAAGGTATCTATAACAAGTTTTTTTTTACTCCTTCAGTGTCAAAAAGGCATCACATACAAGGAATGATCCTTATAAAAAAAAAAAAAAAAAGAGAGAGAGAGAGAGAGAGTTTATTTTTAGACAGATATTCTGGCTCAATATAGCACCTACTACCTTTTTTTTTATCAATGGCATGTAAAGATTGGCCTCTTCAGTGAGGACTAAAATACTAGGTTTCCTAAAATTTTTGGGATTAATGTTGGATGACATTTTAGGTGCAGAGTTGAAGAGCAAATCTCTTTCTCTGTCTCTCTCTCACACACACACACACACACACACACACACAGACTTAATAAGCTACTTCAGTGAATCTCACTGTTCTGTGTGCTCTTAATTGAGCTGTTATGTCATTTAAATAAAGGTTCACTGTAATGAAGGTTACATGAGGCTTTACCTCCAGACAGTGTGCGTTATACAGGCTAGTAAAGGAAGCTTGGGTGTGCGTGATGCTTCACGCATCTGGAGGTCCGACTTTACCCTAATTATTCCTGAAAGTAAACACAGCTGCAGTGTTAGAGAGACGGATTTACCTTCTCCCTCCACGCTGTCGGTGATGTTCATCTCCCGGTCTGTGTCGGTCCCGCTCCCCGCCGCCGGGTCCACCACCACCACCAGCGATTCCGGTACGGGACACGGAGCCGAGACATCGGCCATGATTCAGTGTGAAATAAAACCCTTAGAGAAGTCAGTCTCACACCATCCAGGCACATCCGATGCCAATCTGCACCACCACAACGCCCCGAGCCGCTATCAGTCCAATCTGTCGCACTGATCTGAGTCTGTCTGTCCAAGCTGCAGCGCAACACTCCTGCCGGTATCAGTCCAATCTGCCCCTATCTGCCCCGGTATCAGTCCAAACTGCCCTTATCTGCCCCGGTATCCGTCCAATCTGCCCCTATCTGCCCCGGTATCAGTCCAATCTGCCCCTATCTGCCCCGGTATCAGTCCAATCTGCCCTTATCTGCCCCGGTATCAGTCCAAACTGCCCCTATCTGCCCCGGTATCAGTCCAAACTGCCCTTATCTGCCCCGGTATCAGTCCAATCTGCCCCTATCTGCCCCGGTATCAGTCCAATCTGCCCTTATCTGCCCCGGTATCAGTCCAAACTTCCCTTATCTGCCCCGGTATCCGCCCGATCTGCCCCGGTTTCTCTCCGATCTGCCCCCTGACACACTGATGTGGTCCAGGATCTCTCCGATCTGCCCCGAGTTCAGTCACTCTGACAGTCGAGGGCGTGTTTCCTCTCTCCTTCTTTCAGACCAAGTTGTTGTCAAATGACTGAAATTTCCATTAGAGCGTTTGAAAGAACGTGAAACGCATGAGGACATTGTAAACAGTTTTGAACCTCGTGTGTGCGTGTGTGTGTGTGTGTGTTTTTGTGTGTGTGTGTGTGTGTGCGTGTGTGCGCGCGCACCATGTTCATCTGATTAGTGTCTGATTAGTGTAATTTTTAACCAGTCTTCTCTGTAGTTTCTGAATTAGTTATTCTGCTTCTTGGTGCAGAATACCATGTTTCTGACTGCTCACTGACGGAAATGTCAGTCATTAGGCAGCTGAAAGGCAGTTAATGACTGTGCAGCATAACCAGACTCAATGTATTCATTGGTTTTGTTGTTTGTGCAGCATGGCTAATATTGCTGTGTGCTTTGGGGGACACCTGGGGTGATTGTAGGTTTCTACTTTTGTTTAGTTTCTCAAAATCCATACCACCTAGTCTGACCAAACTTTGACTTTGACTTTTGTCTGCTACTTTTATTGGCAACTCACACTTACAGCACAACAGTGTGACTGCCCTGGCGGTTAGCTACCGAACTGCAAACATGGGGAAAACAGGCAGGGGTAAAGAACAAAAACAGGCTACACAAAAATGGTGAACATTAAACTAACCGCTGAAGCTGGTCTCTTGTTGGTGCCTGGCAGTGCTCCAGGTTGGAGGATGGAGATGGTCAACCCGGTCAGGCCCTGTGCAACGGGGTGCAATTGCACCCTCTAAACCTAAATGCATTCGTTCAGCAATTTGTGCTTAAATGCTAAAATGATGGACAAATATAAATCGTGCAGTGAAAATAGAAGAAACAGAAATAGAAAACTAGAAAATACTAAATGGTGCAGAAACTGTTAGATGATTGTACAGAACCGAGCTCCCTGCACTGCCAAGAGCCAACATCAATTATCCGGAAATCAGCACAAGAAAGCGAATAGACCTAATATTACATCCACCAATGGAGCGCATCATGGCCACAACACTGACCCCTGCAGCTCTACAGATCCTGCCCATACTGACTACAATGCTCATCAGGATACCAGGACATCTGCGATGTGTTTGAAGGCTATAGCAATCACCCAAGACAGATGGATTTCGATTATATAATCACAATATATGCCAAGAAAAAATCCAAGTGAGTCTATGTTTTTTGTCTTTAAAGAATGAATAGTCTTTATTAAAGAAATATGTAATATATAATATAATACTATAGTAATATGTTAGAATGTTTAATTCTGCTATTGGTTAATGTATGTGTGCTGGCAGTGGTATTTGGGGGTTTGGGGGGCTCTTATGTCTTCACTTGCACCCGGGCCCATGAACGGACTGTGCCAGCACTGGACCCAGTGTCTATCAGGATAGCAGCTGACCCCGTCAACTGCGCATGGCATCCAATGAACATGCCGGGACCCTAACCAGCCGACTACATAGTTCTTGTGGAGGGGCTGGTGATCTGGAGGCCACGCATCGCTTTCAGGGAGGGTCCCTTTTCATTTCCTCATTGGTGCAGGCACAGGCTCATGGCAGTGATGGGTTCTCTTGTGGCAATTCCAACATACCAACAACCTTGTGGGCTGCCGGACAGACTCAACTGAAATGTTTCTCGCTGCACCACCTCAGCAGTAGCCTAGTGCTGGTGTCCAGGTGCTGGAACCATCTGGGGCTGTCTTGAGTGCGGTCAGCTGCTCGTGTTTGGGCGGAGTCAAGCAGTACCTGCTGCAGCTAGCCACACCTCTGCCGACCACCTGTCAAATCTCACCACTGTGTTCAGCTGAGTCTTGTAGAATTCCCAGGTGCTGAGTATATACACCCAGTTGCCACTGTAGCAGGGCAGGCGTGTGATCTCTGTTTCTAGCTGCTGCCATGATGGTGACGTCGCCCCTTTCTCCACGGTCTCCAGATCTCCCAAGTCCTGGACTGTCAACCTCCAGGCTGGGTCTGAGTAGAAGTGCTGTTATGCTGTCAAAAAGGATATTGTGCCTTGTCCTGCTAATTCAAATGAATCTACAACATTCTTCAAAACAATTACTTTACATCCACACTTTTAGAAAAGGGGCACCAGGGGTTCTTTGAATAGTTACCTTGTCTAGCTCTGTAAAGGGGAGCTCCACCTGAACTCATTATAGATGGGAAACCCACTCATGTACAGTTTTACATAGAGGGACCAACCAAAAGCAAATATATATATATATATATATATATATATATATATATATATATATATATATATATATATATATATATATATATATATATATATATATATTGGATGATAGATGGGACTGTTTTGTTGTTGTTTGTTTGTTTGTTTGTTTGTTTAATAGTTTTTCATGAAGAGTATAAAATGAAGCCTCTTCCTAAGTAATATTTTTAAACTAATACCTTCATTACATAAAGTAGCCAATAGGGGGCAGAATTGGTGCAGGATTTCATGCTATTTGTTATTGTTAGTCTTTTCAATACAGTTAGGAATGTTCTTGTGCCAGTTGTATACAAAACACAACCCTTTGTAAACTGTGGTATAATCAAAAATACATATTTTTAAATAATATAGTGGTGTAATTCTTCTTCTCCTTGTTTGGTCAGTATGGCTAGACACCAATGGGAATGCGGAGTGAATGATTTTGATTGGTCAGTATGATCAGGGAAGGGGCTATGTGTTGACTTTGAGTTGAGCTGAGCTTCAGGTGCATGGGCTGGCTGTGACCCTTTTCCCACTCTGAAACTCTGTGTGTTCAGGACTTCTAACTGTGTAGAAGATGAAGATTGATATCCATAACCACATTTTGCCCAAGGAATGGCCTGATCTAAGAGAGGTAGGGAAGCTCAGAGCTCAAGAAATAGATTGTAAAGTGAGCAATTGTATAATGGCAGCTACATCTGCAATGTCAGTGTAATTACTGCATAAAATCACTTTTTGTGCAAGATCCGTCTGTACACACCAGCTTGCTTGGACAAATCAACAGCAGTAGCAGGTTTTCTGTCTGTAAGCCTATGCATTCTCATTATTTTGTGCCTTTATTTACATTCTCATGATTTACATTTTATGAAATAATCTGTCTTAATGGTGAGCTCTGCAGAAACACAATCTGAAACTTGCTTTTGAAATCTGCTCTAGTGAAATATTAATCAGTCAGGACCTTGGCCTTTCCCACTAATTTGTGTCAACAGAGCATAGTAAAGGTAATCATTTCTCATGTTCACATGCTAACGCTATCTTCATGTCAGGCTTCAGAATGGTTTTTGATGGTATATAAAATTTCTTAGTCCAGTATCATAAAATTTCTAGTTATTTTTCAAAACTATATACTGGTGTGTGTATATATATATATATATACAGATAGATAGATAGATAGGTAGATATAGATATAGATATATTATTTGCAAGTACTTGCACTGCACTATCTGTCATTATTATTATTACTGTTACTTATATTCAGACTGTTATTTGCACATTATTGCTATTTGCACATCTGCATTTTTTTTATCCACTGCATCATACTGCATGCATCATGCTTCTTACCTCTACCTGTATACTCTTTATACTCAACTAACTGCACCATAATTCTTATTTATTCCATTTAACTTAATTGCCACTTGCATGACTGGTATGCATCATACTGTTTCCCACTGTACACTGTTAACTTATTGCACCATAACCTTGTTACCTCATTTTAATTTATTTGCTATTTGCAGTACTGGTTGGATGCTAACTGCATTTCGTTGTCTCTAAGGGTTATATATATAGTGTGTGTGTGTGTGTGTGTGTGTTTGTGCGTGTGTGTAAGTAAGGAAGGAAGGAATGAAACACAGGCTGTGCTGTTATTGAAAAATGATAAAAAATCAGCAGGTGGTGTGATGTATTGAATTCTCTAATCTGATTGGTCAGAAGGTGGTTAATTTTCCTTAATCACTACATTATACTGACTCAGTATAATCCTCTATGCATTATATATTATCATTAGTATTCAGTCAGGGAGATCCAACAGTATTTAACTTAAATTTCTCAGAACATCATTTATTTTTCCCTACTCATTTTTTATATATAATATATACATTAATATTTTTTCATAAGTGGTAGAATAGACTTCTAGTCCCTGTCTCTGCTACATTGTAAAATTTATCGTAATTCATTCAATATAAAGATATGTACATAAACCTGAGTACTACACAGCTGACTAGTTATGTTGCTAATTTGTAACTTCATTTCTAGTCTGAAAGCTTACAAGGAGAAACTGCCTATATCACACCTTCCATATGCCCTAGACCATAATCCCATTTTGACCTTTGAAGCTAAATGTAAACACTTCATCAGTATTTCCACTGTGTAGAAGTGTGTCTTTGGTTAGATTCTCTTCTATTTTATTTTATCCAGTATTTGTAGGTAGGGATGGACTGTAAATAAGCCAGTGACATCTCAGTTGTTTAATTTCTGAGCCTGTGATAGAGTGCTGAGGAGAATCTTTATCCCTCATCTACTTAGCTGTATGCTTGGATTGTATCTTTCTCAACTGTGTGTTTCTTTCGAATAAAGCATATGGCAAATGAATAAATAATAATGGACAGAAGGATTAAATCTAAAACAAAAATCTAAAAAAAAAACAATAGCGTTCCAGTATATGATTGTCATGTCAGTGCCTGATTAGGCACCAGACTCCAGTTCCCAGAATGCCTTGTGGCCTACAAACATGGCCTACGATTCCCAGCACTCACCAGCACGCTCACGTTCACGGTCACCCGATTACTGATTGCAAACACCTGGACTCAATCACCACCACACACTATATAAGCACACAGAGCACTCCAACCCACTAGTCATGCTCAGGGTATCATTGCCTGACTTACCAAGCCTTTGTTTATTGTTGTCTCTGGTCTGGTTTATGACTTTGTTTATTCCTGTTTTCATGAGTTTGGATTTGCTCAGTTAATGTTGTTTGCTGATCGCCTGGATCTCTGCCTGTTTCTGACCCTGCTCTTGCTTAAAATTCAGAAAACACTCCAAAACTTTAATAAACCTCACCTGCGACTGTCTGTGCCACCAAGATGAGTATCAGAAGAGTGAATATGATGAGTAGGACAACCCATAGTTATGCTTTGGATATTTATGTATATACTTTATTGATCCCATGAGGGAAATTCTTGTGTTACAGCAGCATGGTCAGTAGCAAGATACAACACGTACACACACACAATATAAAATATAAAATACAATAAGTTAAATTAAATGTAGTAGTGCAGATATGGAACACAGTTGTAGATTTAACCAGATTTACATCAGTATTTACATAAGTACACTTGTGAAAAACTGGCAGTGAATAATGAATATGAAGAACCTTGAGAATGTAGAATATAATGACAGCTTTCTAAATGATAGCTTTCTTGTAGTAGTGTAATGTGAAAGTGTTATCATCTGTCACACACAGGTGAGCTGTTATTGTACAATGTTATTGCAAATGGTAAGAATGAACTCCTGTAACGTTCTCTGTGACAACGAATTCGAATGAGTCTTTTGGAGAATGAGCTCCACTGACTCTGTAGTGTGTTGTAGAGAGGGTGAGGCGGATTGTCCATGATGGAGAGCAGTTTGTTCAGTGACCTCCTGTTCCTCACTGACTCAAACGTCTCCAGTTTGTGTCCAATGATAGATCCAGCCTTGCGAATAAGCTTGTTAATCCTGCTGGTATCCCTGGCACTGATGCTGCCCCCCCAGCAGACCACAGCACAGTAAATGACACTCAGAGTCCAAAAGACAGACAGGCAGAGGTCAAAGCTAAAAATATATACAGTTAGGAAGAATGTTATGAAAACTTGGATACTGCTAAACAAGGTACATGACCATGTAAGAAATAAAATATAAGATTACAAATACAAGTGAAAGAAATACTAGAAACTAAAGTATAGGAGTATAGACTATACACTGTCTATAACTAGTTTGTGTCTCTATACTAGAATAATTTTTCATACAATAAATAAATTTCTTATATTTTCCAGAGATATGGATATGATGGATTTGTCCAGCTCCACCACCACTGTAAGGTAAGATCTAAGACACCCAGGCTACATTTTATTGGTTTTATAGCAGCAGAACTTTAAGATTGATTTTAAAATACCCAATACATATTCAATGTAAATATGTTTGGAGATGAAAGTGTGTGTACAGGTCAGAGCATAAATAATAGATGGAGGAAAAGGGACCGAGATTGATGTTATTGTTTCAGTTTTACAAAGAGACTCAAATTTTTAACAATCTTGTCCTACCTAATGATGAGTTCTTGAATATAAATTTGCCATTTTTTATGAGCCAGGCACATAAAGTTTTATGATGGACAAGTTTTCTAGTATTGCACTTTTTATTACCAGGACTATGTGTTTAAATGTATGCAAATGAGCATGCACTGCAGTCTTGTGGTACATCTATATAGACAAAGCAGCAACTCTGCTTCCTCTGCACCACATTGCAGTATAATAGTCTAATGATCAGGATGAAAGTAGGGTTGGCTCGCTATGGAGCTGGACTGTGTGTGTATGTTGGCTTGTGCTAACTAAGACCCCTATGAAGAATGAGTGGGCAGCACAGGAAGAACAGGCTACCATTTAGGACATGGGGCCAGATGATGGCAGAAGATATATTAACGAGACAGCATGATAACCACAATGCTCAGGAACTCAGGTCCTTCAGGGTCACATCATTTGATTATAGATTTATCCTGCTCTTTCCAGTCTGACTTTAACCCATTGAGGGTTTGATCTAATTGATTAATGTGTATAAAATGAGGCAAAACAGTAGATTTTGGTGTATTCTGGTTGTTTGAGGTATAGTATAAAGGGCACATTATCAAACACTAGTTGGACTTCATCATTTAAGAAAGATAGATGTCAAAATCTATGCCACAGATAGTTTAATTAAAAAACTATCTTACTATAAACATAGTCTCATACTGTATATTCTCTCAGTCCTCCTTTCAGTCACTTATATATTGAAAAGAGGTTGAGGCACTTTAAGGTTACAGCTGCTCTCTGGTGGTTGGAAGTACAAAAAGCAGCCTGAGTATTACAATTCAGCACAACTGTGGGGTTTTTTATTCTCTGAGCTATTAATCATGTGGTTTATATTCAAATGGGATATGTGCTGTTTTCTTTCTGTGCCTTGTGGTTGTGGACTTAAGTCCATGAATCCATGTATTCCCAGGGAGAAGCCAAAATGATAAAGGATGGGAAAGTGTTCCGTGTAGTTCAGGAGAACTGCTGGGATGCTGAGGCTCGGATACGGGACATGGATAAGCACGGTAAAGCTGTTTTGCTAAATCTTTGTTACATTTCCTCCAAAATCTGTGCTGATTAATAATGTACCATCTGAATAAGATATCAGTTAACATCAGCTAACTGTATTTCTTTCAGGTGTCACAGTGCAGGCCTTGTCTACTGTACCTGTAATGTTCAGCTACTGGGTAAATAACACCTGAAATTCTACCTTACATGCATTTAGCATCATTTTCTAAAGTCAAACAAAACTCAATACATAACACAATAGGTATGAAGTATACAGGTAGTATACCTTTATTTCTGTATGGCATTAAAGACGTTGCTGCTGTTGTTCTTTCGGCTGCCACAGTGGATCATTGGTCCTCATATCTGATTTGGCCGGATGCCAATTTTATCCGAGCTTGAGACGGGCACTGGGTGTGCAGTCTTGTGCGTTCCCTGGCCAGGAATCGTACCCAGGCCACGGCGGTGAGGGCGCTATGGCCTAACCATTAGTCCTTCAGGGACCCCATGACATTAGAGTAGTTAATCTTACATTATTAAGAACAAGAAGATGAGAAACAAGTCAGAATGACATTGTATTACCTTGAACAACCCACTGCTCAAAAAGTAACAGAGATGCATAAACAAATATCTAAAGCCTTTCCTTGTCCCAGTTCAGGATTTAGCACACGCTTGTTAACTTCCCCTCAGAGTAGCAACTGGAGAATCTGATCATAAGGTATTACTGTGTGATGCAGTTTCAGTTCCAACAGAAAAGAATCAAGCTGCTAATAATACGCATGGATAAAATCTTTCAAAAACATAATCAAACATTAGATTAGCTGTGTTTACATTCAATTACTTTATCCTGCCAGCCATCTGGGTTGTTAGCGCATTAGCTAGTATCGTAAAACGTCCGCATGGCTATAAAAACAACACTAGAATGCACTTCTATATTATTCCTGTGTGCCAAGAACATTATATCTCATCAGCTAACCACTACAATATTCTCTTTTTCTAAAGTGGTGACTTAATATAAGCTATTGGAACACATGATCTGCTATCTGTATATCCCTCTACCCTTGAATTTCCTTGACCACTAACTTGATCTAAGCTGAATTTACAGAAAATGTTGTGTCCATCATATGTTACTGCATGTCTACCAAAATCTTATCCATATATCCACTTGTCCATCCAAAAAGGCAAAACCTCAGGACACACTGGACCTTTGTGGGATCCTTAATGACGATCTGGCAGCCACCGTGAGGCGAAACCCGAAACGCTTTGTAGGCCTCGGCACCCTTCCCATGCAGGCCCCTGAGCTGGCTGTACAGGAAATGCGGCGCTGTGTGCAGGAGCTGGGTTTTCCAGGAGTGCAAATCGGTTCACACATCAACACTTGGGACCTCAATGCTCCTGAGCTTTACCCTGTTTACGCTGTAAGTCAGGTGACCTTAGCTACAAAATATTTGATCATTAACATTTCATAACCTGAGGCTTTGATTTGATTTTTTGTCCTTTTAAGTGATGGTACTGCCATATCTTGTTCAAATAATAAGCTGCGATTGAGTGTGATGGAGCTATAGAACCTAGAACCAACCAGGAAAATGTTAAAACCTGAGGTTGAGAACGAGCCTTAGAATGAGGATAGTGGATTTCAAACCACTTCAGCGAATAAATAAAGAAGCTCTTTCTGAAGATCAGGCTGCACTAATTATTCACTAATGTGATACACCCTCAGGATCTGAAATAAATAGACACAAGTGAAGGTTAAGTGTGTGTGTGTGTGTGGGCACGGATGGTACTGTGGCGCAGCAGGTAGCATTGCCGCCTCTCCTCCATGGCCCCTAGTTCGATCCGAAGCTTGGGTTGCTGTCTGTGCAAAGTTTCTGTGAATATTTTCCACTTGTCCACTTTTCCTCCAGGTTTTCTAGTTTAAGTGGATTCCACTTAGGTGGATTGGCTACACTAAATTGCCCTAGGTGTGATTGCGTGTGTGACCTTGACCAAGATGACCCTGATTGAAGATGAATGAACATATGAATTTATAACATATTGATTCCAAACAATGAATTTTGCTTAAAATGTTGGAAAGGTATTCTCCCTCTCAGCATTCACTAATCATTAATATGTGCAACAATTTATTTAAATCTCTCGATCTGTTATATGAAGTTTTGCGCTAAAAGGTGACTCAGAGGCTTTATGTATAAGCGTGTACTGTATGAACCAGTCTCATAGAACTCTAAACATGTGCCATATTAAAAAAAAAAATCACTCTGCAAGCTCAGCAGTTTATTTCATAAACTCTGAAGCAATAGCCCTTATCATTTCTTATAAGAAGTTTGTTTAAAAGTGTTTAGCAGAACATTATACTCAACTCTCTCTGGCCATTTATTATTTAGGAAAAAGTATGACTGTGTGCTTAGGGAAATACAAAAAGCAAAATGAAAGCGATAACCTAAAAAACGTAGAAGACCAAAGCAATGACATGACTAGAAGCAAACACAGGATGCAGAAATGCCGAAATGTCTCCATGTGTCTCCATTGAGATCGGATTTGAAGTTCCTATGTTACCACTGACCAAGATAATAAAGAGAGCCAGGAACCAGAAGTGAGGGTGCTGGCACTTTAGTTATTTAAGAACATCTTTGCTAATTTAGCTTAAAAAAAAAAATCATTTATTTCTACAATCAGTTGGTAATGTTTTACAAAACAAGGTTCTGATATATATTTTTTGTTAGATGCTATACTTGTGCACTCTGTGTTTCTTGTGAATCTAGTCTTCAAAATCAATCCCAGTCTTTAATGACTTTAGCATTGATCTTACTCTGTGTGTGTTCAGTTTATTGCTGCAGTGCCTCAGTGCCATATATTTGATTAAAATATTAATAAAAGCTTCTTACCAGCAGTGCAGACAGGTGTGTGTGTGTGTGTGTGTGTGTGTGTGTGTGTGTGTGTGTGGGCAGTGTGTAAACTGAGGAGATCGAGATGATCTAGTTATTTCTACAATTATTAACATTTTGCAGCCAGTTTAGAAGTTTAATAAAAATTACACTGATAATCTAGCCAAAGATAAATATTTTTTATATCGGTAGCATTTTAATGGTATAACATTATTATTCATTTATTTATTTATTACCAATATATTTTAGTATTATACACCTATAGTATACACGTTATTGGAACACCTGGGCCCCCACTCGGGCTTATATTCAGTATTAGTTATCTTCATTAACTACTTTAATCTGGATGCAGTGGATCTAGAACATACACTCCATCTGCCAGCATGTTTTTGGTATGTGGGAGAGAAATGCAATGCCTAGAAGAAAGACACACACATGCAAAACTCCACTAAGACAGATTGTAGACTTGAATCCCAGTCCATGGAGCTGTGAAGCAGGAAATGCTCGCCACCTTTTAATCCACTGTGCTGCCCTGTATATTTCTGTATTTTGCAAATGTTTCATACAAAAGAATGAGTAAATGGTAATTAGCTGCTGAGTTGGTGCTAGGATTATAGAGTATATACTGCAGTGATGTGAATGTGAATGGCTGTAAGTCTACAGGAAGTCCAGTGATGGTACGGTATATCAGGTATTGCAATTAAAATAAGGCTCTTATAGTGCCTGTTGATAGAAAGACATGAATATGGATTAATGTATAGTGTTTCTGAATCTCTCAGGCTGCTGAGGAGCTAAACTGTGCATTATTTGTGCATCCATGGGATATGCAGACAGATGGGAGAATGGCCAAGTACTGGCTGCCATGGCTAGTTGGTGAGTATGAATTAATGCTGGCACACAATATTTCAAACCAAATTCTATTGGATTATTTAAATTAGATTCAGTCCTTATGGGCTTACAGTACACAGGGCGCCTTGATGGTAGAATCAAATGGCTAGTGACCATTTCACAAATAATTTCCTCAGTAAGACAATTGTTTATTCAGGCTTAGAAATGATTTTAAACAGTAAATTTCGAAGTATTATTAACTTGATAATAGTTCAAGTTCATCAGAATGTGGTCACTTCCCTACAGGTATGCCTTCAGAAACTACAATGGCTATTTGCTCCATGATCTTTGGGGGTATTTTTGAGAGATTCCCAAAGCTAAAGGTCTGCTTTGCTCATGGAGGTTGGTTATGAAACAAACTTTCAGCTCTGATGGTGATTGGGAACATTTTGTATGATTAATGCCGCATCATCTCTTCAAGGTGGTGCTTTTCCTTATACAATTGGACGAATCGAGCATGGATTCAACGTCCGGCCAGACCTGTGTGCTACAGACAATAAGATCAATCCACGTAAATACTTAGGATCATTTTATACTGACTCTCTGGTCCATGACCCGCTTGCTCTTCAGTTACTCATTGATGTCATCGGGAAGGTAAGATTTCTTTTTCATCTCAGGAAATACTGCATATCTGAAATCTAGTACTACATACAGTACTATAAACTTATTTTAAGTAATCCGTTGGATTACTTAATATAGCATTCAAGTGTGTTTAGAAATGCCAAGTCACAGCCTACAACTTTGAAACTTTGCACAATTAGATGCACATCATGATAGAAAATATAAGTTCAATATAAGTTCAAGTTCTATGTATAATTTCCACATTACGGGTGTGACCTTTGAACTCATATCATATGAAATTTCAAAGAACTCATTGCCTCATTTAGCATCAGTGAGATGCACTGGATATCTGGTCATGTGACCATTCAGAAGGAACGCAGGCACATATTCAAAAGTAAGATATTCATGTACAGGTTAAAGACACGTAGCATACAAGATTGTGAAAGAAAAAAAGACTTTTATATTAAATATTTCATAGACTATACTGTATATAATATAACAGAGATCCACATCAACACACTGTTTTTTGTATACATGCCTGAAGACCTTCTTGCAGTGTCAAGGTGATATTTTTGTGTTACAGACATAACATGTCTGAATGAGTCTGTCTTTATAAGCACTGTGCACTCCTCTGTTCCAGGATAAGGTGATGTTAGGAACAGATTACCCATTTCCTCTTGGAGAACTGGAGCCGGGAACATTGATAGAATCGATGCGTGAATTTGACGGCACACTAAAGGTACCAGGTCCCTAATGCTGATATTTAAATCTTCCCATGATGCTTAGATAGTTGGCTGATAAGAACATTTGTGCAGATCTACACAAATTTCAAATGTTCATATTTGATCATGCTTTGTCAAAACTCAGCTGGAATTGTATTTTATTTTATTTTTTTCACTTATTTGCAGGATAAACTCCTGGCAGGAAATGCTCTCGAATTTTTGGGTCTTGAGAGGAAACAGTTTGAGTGACGTGCTAAGAATTCAGTTGTCTGCCTCATGGGGGGAAAGGACTGGTGCCAGAATATAAAAGTGAAGGTGCAGCAGATCATTTAAAGATTTCTGGAGAGACATTCTCCTTCAAATAAAATATATTTTTTGCAGTTTCAGTGGTGTGATTTGGTCACTCATTAATTTCTCATCTGCAAAATTTTCCCATGTCGAAAAACCTAAAGTTACAGCTTTCAGTGTCACTGAAGAGACCTTCCAAAAATGTTTAAGAAATGTCTCCTCTCAGAAAACTTACCAACAATTATCAACACCAACCATCATCAACAGTTACACACATTTTTAAATCTATTTATGTGAGCATCTGCCATACAAGTCCCTATGTTAAAAACAAGTACGTTAAAATACAAACCTGTGATTTGCCTTGCAGCTGGAACTGCTGTCCAATCCGTGCTGTTAGAGAAAATAAATCCATTTTGACAAATCAAAATCAAGAATTCAACAGCGCTGTGGTATAATTTAGTGTAATAATCATTCTTGGAGATCCAGCTTTTGGTTTGTGGATGGCTAAATATGGCTACTTTCTGCTTTCAGATAAAACAAGTATTTGAGCTAGGAACAGATTTAGCTCTAATGCTTTGTACATTCACATGCCTGATTTAAATCAGCAGAAGCCTTTATTTGTCACATATACATTACAGCACAGTGAAACTCTTTTCTTCACAGATCCCAGCTTGTTAGGAAGCTGGGGTTAGAGCGCAGGGTCAGCCATGATACAGCAGCCCTGGAGCAGAGAAGGTTAAGGGCCTTGCTCAGGGGCCCAACGGTGGTAGCTTGGCAGTGCTGGGGCTTGAACTCCTGATCTTCTGATCAGTAACCCAGAGCCTTAACCACTGAGCCACTACGGGCCTAAACTGTGAAAACTGACATTTTCCGTCTGGTCATATTTAGACTATAAGAAACAATAGGAAAATATTACTCTAGTTTCTTCAGCAGTGACGAAAAAAAAAAAAACTTTCTAAATGCCTGTTTAAAATCAGAGACTTTACCTACATTGCATGAGAGATTCATTTGATTGGGTAGTGGTGGTCATTCAACATACAGCACACCACACAGGCTATATAAATCCAAACCACATACTATCATTCGAAGTAGAAAGCTGCTCCATACAGTATATAAAGTAACAGTTGGGGCAACTGTTTTTATATACTATTTAGTGTGATTTGGCATGATATACTGTACATAGCTAGCATGAGTGCTAACAAGAACTCAACATGACCAATGATATCTCAGTGGTACCTGAAATAGCTTCATAATCTTTGGGTAAGGTTTGTCTTTGGCGATTCCCCATCTGCTCCAACAACTTGTGCTTCATTCGACTATAATTTGTTACTTGATCTCTGACTAGGAAAAACCAAAGAAAACGCCCCTCAATACGGAATTCCTACTCAGATAGTCGAAAAAGTCTCCTCAACCCTGAGTTCAGCAAGTGACATCAAATCGACATGGCTGCTCACAGCATCCACAGTAAACACCATAGCACTTCTTTACTTTTAAATGAGTTATAATATACAGGACATGCTAGTATTTGTGTTAGATCAATCAACATACAGACATATTAGATTGTTAAATCTATAACACTGACTATACAGTTGTCTGTTTTGAGGAGGAAAATATACATCACTAGCAAGATCACTGCTTACAAAAGAAGACCATTGAGGCATCAGTGTTTTTCCCCACTTTGTAGCTCGAATCATGAGTTCCAGCTTCTCACTTCCAAGTTAAGTTGAATGCAGCATTCAACATTGAGGGTGGAACTGATACTGCAATCCATTATACTCGGAAAGTTTGCAGAACTCGGAAAGTTCCAAGTCAGTTTTCCTGAGTTCTAATCGAAAAGCGTTCCAGTGCTTCGCCTTGGAAAAACATAAATGCCCAGACCAAGGTCATATTTGTATGCCTCATCTCTGAATATGATAAACATATGAATAAGATAACGTAGGTTAACTGTCCTGTTCGCCTTGATCTTTTACAGTGGTGTTTATTTAGTATATTTTGGCTGAAATCAGTGGAACTACATTACTATCTAAATGTACAAAACAGTTAAAATGATTTCTATCAAGTACAATTAAGTTTTGTCAAGTAGAAAATAATGCAAAGCGAGTCCCGTTTACTGCTGTGAGCTGCTATATTGATGTGACGTCGGGTTTGTTTATGTCACAGTTCAGGTAAGGTGAATATTGCCCAAGTTGCCCACTGGGAATTCGGACACTTTTCCATGTCGGAGGTCAGGCTTTTCCGAGTTTCGAGTACAGTGTTTGAATTGTCAAATACTAGAAACATACAATTAGATTTTTGGTCAAATTATTGCGCTGACACAACGTGGCATTGTCCGTTATTTGTCCCAGTTTCATAAGTAATCCAAATTAGATTATTTTCATCTGAAAACTCTAAACACGCTCAAGTGTGCCACACGCTGTTTTCTGAAGGAATTTACAGACAGTGACTGAGTGGCACTTGCAGTGTGGATCTTCATTTTCACCTCACGATGTGATTTAAAATATAATTCTTCTTTGTTTTATGATTGTCTAATTTATTGACATTGAATAAGCGTTTATCTCAGAATTAAAAGGTTATAATTTTAATATACAAGTAGTCTTTCTTCTTCTAACACTATTTTAGCTCAGACAGTTGTAACCAACCGTCTAACATAAATCTGAGAAAAATAAAAAATAAAATGGGAGATTTTAACCAAGATTTTTAAATATTCAACAACCACTTTAACTCCTTCGGAGAACATGTTATATATATATATATATATATATATATATATATATATATATATATATATATATATATATATATTTTTTTTTTTTTTGAGTCACTTTAGAGTGACTGTTTAAGACTCTTAAGCAAAAGTATACAAGGAAAACACTTTGGAACATTAGATTAATATCTAATATTTATTTCTTGCCTAAGAGGAGTCACATTAGTAAAACGCAAAAGCAGGACACACAAAACAGTACAGCACTTACATGTAGACCCAAGGTAACAAGAAATACACACAGACCAGCTCCAATCCAGGACACCACTAATCAGCACAAGCACATCCACAAGACACTGTGCACATCAAGTCAAGTCAAGTGGCTTTATTGTCATTTCAACCATATACAGCTAGTTAGTACACAGTGAAACGAAACAACGTTCCTCCAGGACCAAGGTGCCACATGCAAGGTGCAAACACAGAACTACAGGAGACATTACATATATTTACATAAAGTGCACAGTGCAAACATGTGCAGACAGCACAAGACAGTACAAAAACTATCAAAACAAGACAATGGGCACGGTGAGTTACAGTGCAGCAACGACTAGCACACAGTACTAATAAAAAAGTGACTCTTATGACAGTAGTGCAAAAGATTGACAAAATAAGGTGTATGTAAACATAGCAGCCAGGTGGAGAGTATAAATATACGGTATATAATAAATATTTATAGCAGCAGAAATTGAATGCAGGTGTGTGCAAATATTGCAAAGAGGATGGGGTGATGCTCAGTTGAGTGTGTGTTTTCAGTCCAGTCCCTGAGTGCTGAAGAGTCTGATGGCTTGGGGGAAGAAACTGTTGCGCAGTCTGGTCGTGAGGGCCTGAATGCTTCGGGACCGTTTGCCAGGCGGCAGGAGGGTAAAGAGTGTGTGAGAGGGGTGTGTGGGGTCATCCACAATGCTGGTGGCTTTGCGGATGCAGCCTGAGGTGTAAATGTCTATGATGGAGGGAAGAGAGACCCCGATGATCTTCTCGGCTGTCCTCACTATCCGCTGAAGGGTCTTGCAGTCCGAGACGGTGCAATTCCCAAACCAGGCAGTGATGCAGCTGCACAGGATGCTCTCGATAGTCCCTCTGTAGAACATGGTGAGGATGGGGGGTGAGAGATGTGCTTTCCTCAGTCTTCGCAGGAAGTAGAGAGGCTGCACATCCAGCGCAGTCCATGTACATCATTAGTACAGATCAGATAAGACACTTCAGCAAGCAACAGCTTGAGGCATGGACGCAGCACTACTCCCTTTGGTTATAAATAAATGGAAATAAGTTAAGATGCACATTCTGCAAAGATGCCAAGCCCCTTTTTGGAACTCAAAAGGGAGTACAGGTGGCAGAGGAGTGGGCTTCTGGAGAGGTCTTAGCAAAGGATGTCAAGGCTATGAGAAAGAAAATCTACAAACATAGAAACACCTTCACAAGAAGGCATCAGAAATTAAACAGGAGAGAGAAAGAGGTGTTGTCCACCTTGACAGAAATGTTAAATGCTAAAGTCCTGTCAGAGACAGACAGAGTGCATTCGTTTAGAACAGCATATTTTGTTGCAAAGGAGAAGTTAGTGTTCTCAAAAATGAATGGAGTAAAAACTGGCTCCTGTCACAGATCTGATCACTCCTGCTTTAATATAATAATATAATAACACATAAAATAAAATGAGAAGAAAAATTGTCTCAACAATTAAGAGTGTTGGTTCTTGGATTGGTCTAACAGTGGATGAAAGCACTGTGTTTGGAAGAAGCTACTTCTTCCTGTACCTCAGAGGAGATGTGACAGGTTAAGGTGAAATAGAAAACATATTTTTTGGATTTGATTGAGCTGGAGGAAGGAACAACTGCATGACACTCTTAAAAAGAGTCTCCTGGAAGCTGACCTAGATGATGAATATCTCAAGTCTCAGCTGATTTGCATAACAACAGATGGAGCATCTGTGATGACTGGAAGAGAGAGTGGTCTTATCACAAGGCTGAAAATAGACTATCTTTTACTGGAGAGTATCCACTGCCTTGCTCACAGGCTTGAGTTGTCAGTAAATGATGCACTAAAGTCAGTCACATGGTTGCAACTGCTTTGAGATTTTTATTTCAAAGTTGCACACACGCACTGTACCATCAGTCCCCAAAGAATCCCAGACAACTTACAGAGGCGGCCTCTCAAGTTAACGTCAGTCAAGTTTTTACCATCCGTCAGGTAGCAAGCTGTTTGGAGAGATTTCACTGCTTTGCCTGAGCAAATGAAAAAAGCAGCTGAAGATGGATCACATTCTAATGCAGAAAAATTCAATGGCCTGCTGAAGCGCCTCACATGCACTGGTTTTGATTATACATGATTATCACATGATTATATTTCAGAGTTGTTTTTTTATTTTTCAGAACAGAAACACTTCTCTTATGGATGCCACAAGAGAAATAAATATGAAAATTGAGGTGTTGAAGGCTATGAAGATCACCCCAGGGAAGATAATGGAGAAAGCAGAGGACGGTCTTAAAGTAGCAGAATTCAAACGAGTGCCCTTGCATTTCAGCAAGGAAAATGTAAGTAGATTACAGATCCTCCAAGATATCATTGACAGTCTCTCTTCACGAATGCCTGACACTGAGCTCACGAAGATTCTAACACCACTGAACCCCCTCAACTGGCCAAAATCCACAGAGTCTCTTGTTCTCTTTGGAGAGAAAGAGATCCATTACCTGGCGAAGAAGCTTGGAGTAGCAACAAGGGAGGCAGCTGAGGACTTCAGATATTGAAAGCTCAGCAATGACCAGAATGAGAAGATCCTCAAAAAGCTGTTGATTGCCAGCAAGACATACCTGGCAAGTTCTTCTGAGTGTGAAAGAGGCTTCTCTGCCCTCAGTGCCACTGCCACAGATGCAAGGAATCGCCTTTGAGCCAGAAGCCTCTCTTCAGCACTTTTCATTGACATTAATGACCCCCTCTCAAGATGTTTGACCCTTATCTCTATATTCAGTCCTGGCTAATGGAGAAACATTGTCTGTGAACTGCCAGCGAAACAGAGAGAGACAAATCTGCTGAGAACATCAGGCCACTGTGGGTCATCCTAATGAAGTAATGCTGCCACTGTCTCAGGAAATGTCCTGCTCACCATTGTTTTTTACTTCTGTTTACAGTCTTCATAGCACTGAGAGAAAGGATGGAAAGAATACACATTATGTAAAACGTTGTATTTATTTTTATTTAATGTTTTATCAGGGAAGATTTTTCCAATACTGTGCCTGAATGCAAAGTGTTAAAGGAGTGGTTTTGGTAAATTTGCATTAAATGAAATGCCTTAAGTTTATGTTATTATATGGATTCTATGTGGAGAAATGTATATGAAATGTATGGACAACATCATTTTCTGTGGTTCTGTATAAATAAGTAAATAAGTAATAAAGTAAATTTAAAAAAAAAAACAGTTTGAGTATAATGGATCGTGGCATGAAAGCCCACAAGTCAGGATGGGAACATGCAGCTCATTTATCTCATGCTTTCAAACAATAAAACAATAAATTAGTATATATTTCTGCTCAAGTTTGTAACAGCAACAATTTACCAATAACTTTGCCGAGAAGGCAAGCTAATGAAAATGAATAAACATTGGACATCTGCTATATCAATGTTAATGACAAGTGGGTGATGAGAGCAAAAACTGGCTGTGAGTTGGAAAGGCAGAGAAAGGCACGCTACAACACTATTAAAAATATGAAAGACATTAAAGGCTAATGTTTAAAGATATCTGGAGTATGATACTCTAGTAGCAGTCTAGTACAGTGTTTTTCAATCTTTCTGAAGCCATGTATGGACCCCTTTAACAGTAAAAAAAAAAATAAAAATCCACAGACCCGATCAGTATGAATTTACTTCATGAATATTATTAAAATTATTCAAATAATACTTTTTGGAGCGATAGTGCTTTCTATTCCTGAACTTTCCACTGATAGAGCACCTTAGGTCTGAGTAGACTTTGGTGCTTGGCCCCCTTAATATCATAACTTTGATAATGTTGGTTGTGATTTCTAAATAGAACAAAATGTGCCAAAAGATAAAAATCACTGACCCCCTGGCTATGCCTGATGGACCCAGTGGACCACTTAGAGAACCACTGGTCTAATATACATGTACTCTATAATCTATACACTTTAGTACAGCGCTTCTCAACCAGGGGTCAGTGGTCCCTTTGTGGTCTGTGACATGATTACAGGGGGTCCGTGGGATCGTTTCTAAAACTATTTAAAATATGTATGAGTGGTATTTCTGTTAAAATGTTCAAAATATACTTTATATCCATTTTTAAGGATCATTACATTTCAGAAAAGCCACTGAATCACTTTTTTTTAAATTAACCAATATTAACTTAGTCATGCACACTCACAACTCTCTCTCTCTAGTGTAGCTTAGCTTGCTGCTTCTGGAGTGATCGATGATCACCGTGTCGTTATTATCGCTTTATTTGCATTGTGTCCAACAC
>CM040458.1:4364126-4385309 GCA_022758105.1 Pangasianodon gigas
GGTTTAACATCGATGAGGTGAAATGAAATGTGTCTGTCAGTGTGTAATGTGAAATGTTAATGTCACTGTTAATGTTAAAGCAGCGTGAATAGCAGGCAGTGTCTAATACTGTATCAAATCTAATACTGAACTGAACATTTTATTACATTTGATACTTGTTGGATTATGAAAACATGTAGTGTAGACTACTTATACATGTTATTATGAATTATAATTATATATTAATATCTACACATTATATAGGCGTCAGTCACATGCTAGGGGCCCATGGCTGAAAAAAAACTAGAAACTATTATGTACTATCTATTAGATACTCTAGTACACTCTATACTCTGTAGAGGCAGTCATTCATAATCTGTGGAAAATCTAAATGATAACTATTAAATAGTTATTAAATGACCAGGTATCTTTCTTGCAATTATTTCACAGGGATTGTGTGTGTCACGTGACTTGATGGGCCGCCTCATGCTGCCTTCAAGTGCTATCGGAAAAACCGTGAATATGAGTTTCCCACTAGGAATTTGCACATGAATGACCCCTGAAGTCGTAATTACGACTGGAAAATTCTGAGATGCCTGAGTTTCCGACATGGGAGGAGTCCTAAACCTTCAACAGGGCGGAGGAGAGGACAGTTTCTGTACTGAATGACAGGTTTTGTTCATTTTTCTATATGCAGCTAATAAAACAGCTTGTATTTGACCAAAATTCCCTTATCGTCAGCAAGCTAGCTAATGAGTAATGTGTGTTATGGTGTCAAAAAAAAAAGAAAAAAAAAAGAAATATGTATGAATGAACCCGTCGTAGTCCATGTGAACACGACACACTGGGAATTACCCCCGCAGATGTGGGAAGTGAAGGCAGCACACGTTTCCCGGGCAACGAAGCTGCGTTCATGCCGTGTCGTAATTACGGTAATTACGGGATTCCGACTTGTAAAAAGCGTTGAAGTCCTCGCAGAACTCGTAATAACAACTTGTAAACTATGAATTTTCCGACAGCTCCGACTTGTACCACCTGACCGCTTCAACCTCATGCGGAAACACTCGGAAACATGCGGTAAAACGTTAGTTAAGTAGTTATCTCGTAATATTTCTGTGTAACAATTCCGATGCGCTTTCTGTGTTCTTCAGTATTTATCAATAGCATAAAAATGTGATTTAATGTTGCAATTATGTATTTTGCAGTTGTCAAGAACATCATCTCACACCGATTCATTTAGGCGACGTGAACAGCTTGGAGTAAATGGTCCAGTTTGTCATCTAGTAATTACGGTAATTCTGACATGGCGTGAACGCAGCGCGAGTGGACGCCGGATGACGTATAAGCGTAGTGCGTGCGTACGTGCGTTGCGTTGCGTTGCGTTGCGTGGTGACGTTGACACGTTGTGTACGACTGTTGTTGTTGAAGAGCAATGGCGGCGCACCGGGGATCATCGAGTAAGTGGTTTTTCTCCCGGGAGCAGCTGGAGGCGACGCCGTCGCGCCGGTGCGGAGTGGAGCCCGACAGAGAGCTCTCCTACCGGCAACAAGCCGCCAACCTCATCCAGGATATGGGACAGAGGCTGAATGTGTATCCTGAGCCCGGGCTAGGCTAGCTTTAGCTCAGTCAGGTGGCACAGGCTGGGGCGCTAATGGCGCTTTCCCTTTCACTAGGCCTCATTTTCTCCTGCTTACTGGCGTCTGGTTTCATTTGGCATAACAGTGTTACACACTGAGTTAACTCCCGCTCGGGACACGATAAAGCTGAAGAAGCCTTTTGTTTGTTTGTGTGTGTGTTTGTGTGTTTGTGTTTGTTTGTGCCTGTGCCTGTGCCTGTGTTTGTGTCTCTGTGTGTTTGTTTGTGTCTCTGTGTGTTTGTTTGTGTCTCTGTGTGTTTGTGTCTGTGTGTGTGTGTGTTTGTGTCTCTCTGTGTTTGTGTCTCTCTGTGTTTGTGTCTCTCTGTGTTTGTGTCTCTCTGTGTTTGTGTCTGTGTGTGTTCGTTTGTGTCTCTCTGTGTGTGTCTCTGTCTCTGTGTGTCTCTGTGTGTTCGTTTGTGTCTCTGTGTGTGTGTGTGTGTCTCTCTGTGTGTGTGTTTTTGTGTGTTTGTTTTGTTTGAAACTGTCTAGTCTACTTCTCCCCCTGATATTCCACTTAAATGTTCTGTCCAAAGAAAGGTGTAGAAAGACAAGTCAGAGTAACATGATTTCAAAGGCAGCTGTACTTTTCTTTTTTTCTTTTTACTTTCGTTGTCATGGTAACATGTGAAGGGTCGGGACCCTGTGCTTCAGGTGCTCCGCATCCCTGCTCCATACCTGTGCTGAGGTTCTCATGTTCTGTGTCCTCAAGGCGATTTATCAGACATCTCTTCCTTAATTCTCATCCCAGCTCACAACTGACGATAAATACTGCAATTGTTTACATGCACAGGTTTTATATGTACCACTCATTCACCAAGTTCCACAGAAATGTAAGTGTCTACGAATGTTTTATAATGAAGCCCAGCTCCTGAGACTGATCCTATGTTCACACTAGCAAGCGACCATTCGTGGTGTTATTTTTTTTAGTTTTTTTTTAATTGCGAGTTTTTCACTTCTATGCAAATTAGATGTGACACCGTCAAGCGACGAATCCGAGTGATTGGCTCGAATGATTTCTCATTTACTGTTTGATGAATTGAAGAAAGAAAAGTATAACCATGGTTTCATCTTATCCTGTCGTATTACAACCTTGCTAAGCAGGTGTACAGAACTTACAAAGAAAGCAGCTTAGATTGTTGGCAAGTGTGTGTACCCTGTATGGCCAAAAGTATGTGGACACCTGACCATCACACCCACACGTGCTTGTTCCATATTTACTCCCCCTTTGCTGTTATAATAAGCTCCACTCTTCTGGGAAGGCTTTCCACTAGATTTTGGAGCGTGGCTGTGGGGATTTGTGTTCATTCAGCTACAAGAGCATTAGTGAGATCAGGCACTGATGTTGAGTGAGGAGGTCTGGGGTTCAGTCGGTGTTCCAGTTCATCCCAAAGGTGTTCAGTGGGGTTGAGGTCAGGGTTCTGTGCAGGACACTCGAGTTCTTCCACTCCAACCTTCACACACCATGTCTTCATGGAGCTCGCTTTGTGCACAGGGGCATTGTCATGCTGGAACAGGTTTAAGCCTCTTAGTTCCAGTGAAGGGAAACTGTAATGCTACAGCATACAAAGACATTCTATACAATTGTGTGCTTCCAACTTTGTTGTGACGGTCAGGTGTCCATATACTTTTGGCTAAATATTGTAGCTTGCTTTGCCAGTGAAGCTAGTCTGAAGCCTGGCACATAATGTGTGAATAAATCAACACATTGTTATACTACTTAGTGCATAAATTAACGTGTTTGCACTATAGCTACTACGATTTCTCATCAGAGCTTTAAAAAAAAAAAAAAAAAAAAAACGCAGGACAGTGCACACCCACAAGCGACAGCATTAGCAATCACCGCACGCTCACTAGACAAACTGCAAACGACTCGTCACTTTCTGGTGTGAACGCAGCTTAATTGATTCCACCCTAGAAATGACAGTACAGCAAGAATTGCATGCTTGGTCCTAATCAGTGTAAATCTTTCAAACTTGCATTTCAAATGTGAAATATACGCAGAAAGCACCATTAAAAGTAGTCCAGCTAATGTCATCTTTGATATGTTTGGCATTTCTTGTCTGTTCATCTTGGTTTTCTTTCCCTCTTCTCACAAGATCATCTCTCCCACCACGTTATTCTTGGCGGCAAAAGTCGAGGAGCAACCGCGAAAACTTGAACACGTCATTAAAGTGGCACACGCCTGTTTAAACCCTCAAGAGGCTCCATTAGATACAAAGAGTAATGTAAGTCGCGGTAATTCTCGGTATTGTTTCATTCTTGTATCTCGTCACATGTTAAGACTTTTGTCATTTCCTACCTCCACTCTCAAACAAATGCTCAGTTTGTGTGATGCCGCTTCTTACGGCACCCAAACCACAAATGACCTCTCAGATGATTGGGGTCTAACTAAATAGGCATCCATAATCAGTTTCCAGAAAGCATAATTCAGCTGCCACGACTGTCAGCCCATGAACAGAGTGGTGGGTGATACTGTGGGTTAAAGGTTATGAGGAAAGACACATTACAGGCATTATGTAATGATTGTCTATTGAACTTCAGGCGTACCTCCAGCAAGCTCAAGAGCTGGTGATACTTGAAACCATAGTGCTGCAGACTTTAGGTAAGTGGAAGACTGTGTAAGGATGAATGAAATATGTTGAAAAATAACCGTTGCCTTCAAACCAGCGACAGCTACATTGTGCTAAACCCCACACTCACATAGTGTCCCGTTTACTGAGCATTTCAATAAACCTGCCATGTTATTGTAATCGTGGGTAAATGGTCATTTACTATAATATATTTAAATCCTCTGTAACAGGATAAATGTTTAAGGAATGAGACATGAAGTTGAAACAGGGTTTATTATTTGTGGATATAATTGTGTAATGCTATAAGTAGGCACGTGCTGATATTTTTTTTTTTTCGCACTGTTTATCTGAGGCTCCGGTCATTGGGTAGCATTTTAAATGAAAGACCTCGCATCTTAACAAGAGAAATCTCAGTCAGTAAACTTAAAATGGTAAATTAAGTTAAAAGTACAATGTCAAATACAGTTAGCAGTTCCTTTGACCCGCATTGTGTTCAGGCCTCCGTTTAGTTTGGGCATGATATGTTGGTTTGCCGTGACATTTGTTTATGTGCAGTTGATGTCTTGTGTCTTAGTTTAGAAAAAATCTCTAGACTATTTTAATGATATTCCCTCTTATATGGAAGAGCAAGCTTATCGACAAATGTGTAGAAACATAGCAAGTTGCATATGCTGGCTGTCAGGTTGGGTCAAGTTAGTTTCTTCCCATGGCAGATTAAGCCAGAAATTGGTTTAGTGTCTGTCTAAAGCCGATTTTTGTCATCGAAGGGACAATCGTACATCGCAAAGGATAATTTTTTGTTGTGAGTTGAGGTCAGTGGTCTTAGAACGAATAACGTGATGCTCACCGGCAGCCGATTTAGTGCAGCTCCGACCAAAGACGGTCAATGACAAAGTTCTGGCAGTGTCAGAAAATTTTGCTTAAAATCTCAGTGTGAGTGCTGCTCTACACTAAACACTAAAACTAAAATCTACCAATAGGAGGACGGCATATGATCACACAAAACTCACAGCTACAAACACTGCAGTGACAACGACTAAACGTAAACAAAACATACTGGATTTAAAAGAAGATTGTTGAATTGCGGCAGCAGACAGAATGTCTCTATAATGTCTCATCAATTATATCGCGACAGGACGAAAAGGGATGCAACATGGAAAGAAATAGAGGATGAATTACAGCTTTCAGCTGTGTAGCTGGCTAGTCAGCCCGCAAATACTCTGTTCATAGAGTTTATTTACTATTATGACAACATGAAACTATTTTTATGCGTTCCGGTTGAAGAGCTGCAAACCTGTGCTGAGTCGCTGCTCACGCAGAATGGCAGAACATAGTAGCTATCTTCATCAAGAACACGTTATCGCACAGTCTGTTACAGAATTCTTATTAGGATCATCTCATACAGTGTGACAAGAAATAATTGTAAAAGACCACTGGAGTCGCACAGTGTGAAACCGGCTTAAGCAGTAACTAGCTATTGGAAATGACTGTAAACATGTAAATAGTCATATGGTGAATTAGGGGTTGCACAACCATCAGTAATTCAAAAAAGTAGTGGACTTTTCCAGAGTTAAAGTAAAAGGATGTTTGACCCCACCCCGAGGCTATATCAAACCGCACTTCGATTAACAACCACACACGAGCTACAGATTAAATTTCCAGCTTCAGTGCTTTTATTTTTTGAGCATACTTTGTTAATGATGAAAGGAAATAAATCAGTGCAATACATTTGCAAAATAAAAAAAACCTTGTGTAGCGTATTACACTATTTAAGGACATACCGGTTCTTGAAATGCACTCACTGTGATGACCTGGTGGCTCATGGGGAGGCCCCAGCAAGCAGCATGGAAGCTCCTTACATCGCCACGTTCAACTTCGTCCTTAGTAGAGTCCAAAACGAGTCTGGATCAGCCTCTTTGAGCTGGCACACCCCGCTGATCCGACTCTAAGCTAGCTGAGTGGGATTGGATAGTGACGTGCAACCCGCGGCCCCATACGCAACGCTGGTCACAACAAAGTTCAGTACAAGGATTTTATTTAGCTTTGAAGGACAGCAGTAATAACTGCTCACTGCTTTTTTTTTTCTTCCCCCCATCGCGCAACTAGTCAGCAGCTCCCCACAATGGCAGCTAGTGAATGTAATAGTGGACTAGTCGACTAGTCTGTGCGACCGCTGTGGTGAAAATCAGGGTCCGTTGATTGAAGAACTGATTATCAGCACATGCCTAGTTATCAGCTAGCCCCCTACTATTCAGCCTCTAGGCTTAATGTAAGTGTATGCATTAGTTTTTTTTGTTGTCTGACAAATTGGAGAATGTTCTTTCATTGAATTGGAGCCATTTTTGATGCTAATGCACTTTCTGTTGCAGGGTTTGAAATAACTATTGAGCATCCTCATACTGATGTTGTGAAATGTTCCCAACTAGTGCGAGGTAGAGACTTTGTTCCTTAACCCCTTTTTTAACAGTCTCTACACCTTCCCCATAAACGATAGCTCTAAGCATACTGACAGTGTTTTTTTGTGACAAACCATTTGACTTTTTGAGCTATGGCTAAGCATGAAGTACAGTACAAGGAGAGGTAACCCCTGTGTATTAAAGAGAACATTCAGCTCTTGTTAGACTCGCAGCTCAGTTTTGGACTCTAACACGTTGTCTCTCTTCTTTCCCCTCCACAGCAAGCAAGGATCTGGCACAGACTTCCTATTTCATGGCTACCAACAGGTTGTTATCCTGAACCTCATTTGTTGCACTGTGACTGCACACTATAGCTTCCTTTACTGCAGGTTCCCCTCTAAGTGTCCGACACCCTCAATGCGCCGGTGGCTTCTGGGACGCCTCTTCCCTCTCGTTAACCGGGGGGGAAGGCTCCAGGCGGTACCGGCCCCGGTCGCAGTGCGGTGTATTGTACGAGGGATCACTGTTGGCACAGAGGGGTCTAATGCACAATGCGAAGTGTAGTGGTGCTCTTGAACCTCACGTTTGCTTGGTTACAGAAGTGCATTTGTCTAAAAAAAGACACTTTGGTAGCCTGAATAGCAGCTAAAGATTACACAGATGTAAACATTACATAGAAGGCCTCAAGGTAAGTCCCCAGACCCCTTTAAATTTTTTTTTTTTTCCTTTAAATTTTTTTTGAAACTTTTTGGTCATCAGCTTGATAATTTGTCTGATAGTTCTTACACATGCAGTGTTTATACATGTTTTTACTATTGTTTACTTTTTTTTTGCTGTTTTAACTGTTGGTTAATTTAGAAAACCCATTAAGGACCTGTTTTAAGAATCAAATTAGCATATAATTAGGAATGCTAAAAAAATAAATCTAAATGTTATGAATCGCATGATTGATTGGGTTCAGACGAACCTTTCTGATTCACATCGTACCACAGATTAAAAAGGTGTCCAGCTGAAGTGAAAAGGTCCTCAACGGGTTAGTCATAGAGCTTCCTGTGTTGACGTATGTTTGTGTTGAATTTACCTTTCAGGGACATGCTTTTTTTAATAATTTATACAAGGCTTTTAATAATTATCCAGGATTTTAGTCAGTGTGTTTATTATTTAGGGTTATTTCTATCTCTGTTTAAAATCGCACAATGTTTGGATGCGGGACTTAAGTCTTAATACTGAACTACTTAATTTCTACCATTTTTTTCGCTCGTGAAATACTGGTCAGCCACAAAAAAAAATCTAAATATATTGATAATTTTATAAATAGATTAAAGGTGAAGCCGTCTAGATTTAAGCAGGTGTTGATACAGATTTTTTTTTAAAATGTATTTATTTATTTATTTATTTTTGATAAAAGGCTATCATAATATTACTTTAAAAGTCTACTGCTTTTAAGGTAAATAGACTTTATTCTAAAAGTACAGGTACCGTATTGGACTTCCGGGCATGTGGTATTAGTTCATCTGCTCACAGCTTTTTAAAATAGGACAAGCTTTTTTTTTATTATTATTATTATTATTAAAGAACAAAATGAATATGAAGCTTCTGTATGAATGCTTTTCTTTCCAGATTCAAGCATTTAGCTATAATAAGGATAAATATCGTGAATATAACAGATTTGTGTTCTGTGGGTAGAAATTTCAGGATAATTAAAGCTCTTGATAATTAAATATGATGGTACATATTTGTTTAATAACCAAATATTTGAATCATTTGAATTATGTACCTACAGCAGACTTGTGCTGCAGTTATAACGGGTGTTTGGACATTCATGCAGCTTCACCTCATTTTCAAAGAATTTAGATGCAACTATGGCCTAATATTAGTGTACACTTTTCTGCCCGCAAGCTCCAGAATCTTGAAGGTTGCAGTCTGATTGGCTATTTCCTTCTTCAGCCTGTGTGCACATACATACATCAGCCGAGAAGAAAGACTTTTGAACACCGAATAATTGAACTTCTCAGAGCAAGATATAGTCACTCATTTGAAAACTCGATCAGTTGACTGAAATGTTTTATGAAACCACGATGTTGTGGTATAAAAACATTTAAAATTGTGTTAACAAAAACTAAGACCATGTTGTTGCCTTATGGCACTGACATGTTTGCCTTGTACGATAATAATTAGCACATGCTTACTGGGATATAGAGCTAGGGCGTGAGAAGGTTCCTGCAGTATACAACAGTGGAAAGAGTAAAGTATTGCGATTTCCACACTCGGACACCATATTAAATAGAGATTATTTGTAATTGGATTTGAATATCAATCCCTACAGCCACAATTGTTTTCGTACACTAGCTTTTCTAATCCGGGGCACCTAGAGTGTATCAGTGACGTTTTTATAATTCTGGCAAAAGAATAGTCCTTAAAAATTTTAGAGAAGTGCACAAAGGTTTGAGAGATCCACTAGTCCCATTTCCAAACATTGATCTTGTTTATTGGCACAGGGTTACCATCCAACTTTTACCATGACTTAGTTTGAGCACTAGATTTGCATTTTGAGCAGTGTGAACTACACTACATTAAAATCCAGTATTATCTATGGAGCAGAAATTCAGTGTCTGTGCCTGACATGTTTTCAGATGTATCCAGTGTTTGTATGTTTTAGATGGTGGTGGTACATGCACCGAAATTTACTGAAAAATACTTTCGCTCTCTTTGGACTTTATGGTAAATATATGGATGGTAACTATAATGTGCTTATTACCACCTTCTCTTCTAACATGTAAACATTTTTGCCCCTTTCAGGACAATAATTGCATGGCTTTTGGAAAAACATGAATGTCTATTATATTAAATGCTGCCATGTATGCACTTGGTTTTATGTTGCAGAGCCATTGTTTATTGTACAGCATTGAAACTCATTTAAACCCCGTGGGTTTTGTGTACCAGATAGGGCTGGGTGATCAGATGATGCAGTCGAACATCTGTGATGCCTGACATCCGTGACAGATGATAAAATCGCTCATTTTGGAAACAGATAGAGAGCTGAAGAGAGGCATAACTTGAGACAGATTGTGAAACCAGCTGATATTACCCAAATAATTATGTTTTACTTATTTTTAATTTATCCTACAAAACAGAAAACTAAAAGCATCTCACTAAAATATGATTGGATTATGAATTGGTGAAGGTTGCAAATGAATTAGCGAAGAACTTTTTGTCTTTTTTATTACGATTATTTTAGGATATCGCCCAGCCCTTACATCAGATAATCTCAAATTTTAATTTAATTTTAATAATAATTTTATAAACATACTAATTAAAAATTTATATCCTAATTGGCGTATATATGTTTTTCTGTAAAGCTGCTTTGTGACAATGTCCATTGTTAAAAGAGCTATACAAATAAAATAAAATTGAATTGAATAATCCGTGATATAACTCAGTCCAGCTTTTCTCCTGTTCTTTTCTTTAAACACTGTAATTATCCAGTTTGTAGAATTGGTTTTGTTTGGACAAAACAGCCTATTAATTGCATAATGAGTTTGAGATGTTTTTTTTGAGTGTGTTTACATTTCAGTTTAAAGTTTACAGATGTGTAAATGTATTAAAGAGCCTCTGTGTCTCCTGTGACTGATGAAGGTCTGCTCTCTCTTTGTTTTCCTCCTCTTCTCCACACAGCCTCCATCTCACCACGTTCTGCCTGCAGTACAGGCCCACGGTCATTGCTTGTGTCTGCATTCACCTAGCCTGCAAGTGGTCTAACTGGGAGATCCCTGTGTCTACTGATGGCAAACACTGGTGGGAGTATGTGGACAGTTCAGTCACACTTGAGCTACTAGATGGTGAGTGGATCAGTTTTAAGTGATCAGATCATGTGAGATGTGTGCATACAGAGAGGCTGAGGTGTAATATCTACTCTTGCAGAATTGACACACGAGTTTCTTCAGATTTTGGAGAAGACTCCCAGTAAGTTAAAGAGGATTCGAAACTGGAGGGTAATTAATTCTGTGTTTGATATTCATTTTTCTAAATATTTGTGTACACCTTGAAGTACTACTTTTAAAATCATTGTTGTCTTCTCAGGCAACACAAGCTGCCAAGAAACCTAAAACAGACGGACCATCATCAGAGAGCAGCTCTTTTCCCGGCCCCTCGTTAGCCCAGGACCAGTCGATGGTAGACGCCATTTCCGGAGTTTCTGCAAACGCAACCTTTTCCAAACCTTCTACGTCATTTCCTATTTCCCTGCCAGGCAGTGGCCTTTCATTGGACCATATTGCCAGCACTGTGCAAGGCACCTCGTACACTTTCACAGCCCCCAGTGACTGGCCTCAAGACCAAGCACGCTCAGACTCGTACGTTCTCAAACAGCTTCCTCTGCACCCACACCGGCCTGACAAAAGTGCAGAGTTTACCACTGTCAAACATGAACACAAGGCCAACAAACACCAGGCTTCTGTGTACCCGCCTCCACCCACATCTCAGCCGCAGAAAATGTCCCTGGAGAAGTACAAGGAGAAACATGCGGCCGAATTAGCAGCACAGAAACGCAGGCAAGAGCAGCCAAGCACGGAATCTGAGGCCAGAGATTCATATGGGAGCTCCAGCCAGGTCGAGCACCGAAAGCCACAACAGCCTTATGCTCACGGGCAGCAGGGCTCGAGCAGCAGCAGCACCTCTACCAGCTCGCCGCTAAAGATGAAACTGCCCTTAACAGGCCAGGAAAAAGTCCAAGGGGACAAACGGGAGAAGGGGAGCTCACTAAAGGTCCGCCTTCCAGTCCAGGCTGAGAAAAGTGGAGCAAGTAAGGAGGAGCTGAAGATGAAGATCAAGGTTTCCTCAGAGCGCCACAGCTCTTCAGATGAAGGTGCAAGCAAAAGCAAGCATTCCAGTCCACTGGTGAGCAAGGAAAAGCATCGGCACCACCATAAGCATGGCCACTCAAACCCACACTCGCACAGCGGCAGTGGCTCTACCCTCAGGAGCCCCATGACCCTCGGTGGCGAGGGAGCCGGCACGGCCGCAGGCTCGAGCTCTTCCCGTAAGAGGACACACGCCGAGGGCAGCCATAATCACCACTCAAAAAAGAGCAAAAGCTCCAAGCCAGCCGCAGGTAGTTCCTCTCCTCTTTCCTCTGTACAGCAGTGTGTCTCATCTCACAGCTGTGTTCTTAACCCCCTTCCCTTCCCCCCTGTCACACAGCAGGTGGGCTTCGGCCGTCTCAGCACGCTGGTGAAAGTGGACAAGGAGTCAGCGGAGAGCCGTGGTCCTGAGCGCACTAACGGCCCACGTGCACACTACAAGGACTCATTCAACATGCTTGAATCGCTGTTAAGTGCCCACGGAATGAACTTATGAGCCTGTAGAGAAGGAAATCAAGGTTCGTCCTTGAGAGAAAATAAAAATATAAATGTGAGAGCAAGATTAAGAGTAAAAAAACATATATACTTCCTGATCTTGTGATTTTCTTTGCAGTTCGGTTGCGTGCTGCCTTTTTCCGTATGTGTAATGGCTGCTTTGTGTTCCATATTTCCAAGTGTGTGTGTATGTGTGTGTGTGTGTGTGTGTGTGTGTGTTATGGGGCCATCTTGGTGCAAATAAGTTTCTCCACAGTTAAGAATGTTGAATGCTGAATCCAATTAAGAATGCTGTAAGGCAAGAAGGGTGCAATTTTTCTCCCCACATTATAATTTAAATAATACTAACTGTAAGACACTGAAGAAATCCTGCCCCCTCATGACCTGACACACGTCCCTGAATTTGTTTGGATGTGGTCATTAGTGAGGCGTTAAAGTGAGTGATTTTTAAGTTGCGTAGTTGTAAACACGCTACCTTTTGTGTTTTCGTTTTAATACCTTGTATGTATGATGTGCATGTTTCAGTTGTCAAAAGGATGAAGTAGAATGCTGTTTACAGGGAGTGGAGATAAATGTACATACGTTTTTGTATGTTAAAAAAAAAAAAGCTATACTATAAATACTCAGGTTTGGCGCTGCTTGTATTACTATATATTGACCTGACATGAGAATTGCTATGAGAATCAGACCTTACTGATTCTAACTGCAGCATTTCAGTGACATGAGAGCTGGTATTGTGCATGGCTGTCAGAAGAGGGCACAGTTCAGCACCATGCTAGGAAATCCACCAATCACCCGGCATGATGTCTGAGGCTGTGCAGTTTGTAATTGATACTAATTATTTTTTGTGACCTCCAACATGAACTTAAGCTGGATGCCAAAGGCTGTGCCTCAAAAAAGGAGAAATAAATATCAAATAAGGACAAGTATAGTACTATGAAGTTTACATAACCTTTGCTGTGAAGTGCATTTAAAATTTTCTTGGCTTGACTCTGTAGCCTACTTGTACAAAGCTGTAAATCAATAACAGATATGTTTGAATAATTAATGTTGGGTAAGAGGTGACCAGACCTGTTCTATCAGTGTTCAGTCTTTCAGTGGTCTGTCTCTTCCATAAATCTTTTTCTTTTTTTCTTTTTTTTTTGTACATGCATTCAGATTTTTCCTGTGTGCAGCAATTTACATTTAGACACAGAAATACAGATGTTTGAGCAAGGCAAGTGCAAATCTTCACATCTAGATTGTTTTGTTCCCCTCCTCATTTCATTTAGACTCTAACAATAAATCACATGGTTTCCACTACGTTAACCTTGGCCTCTGTCTTTGTTTTCAGTGAAGTTCTTGCATGGCTTTACTCGGTCATGTGGGATTTGAGAGAAGTTGTGTTGGATACTCAGTTATGAATTCTGTCAATAGTCTTCAGGTTAGTAATCACAGCTTTTATTTTGGTCATTTTGTGAAAAAAAACAATATTGTATTACACAGTTGAGGCAAGCCTGTAATATTCATTGTAAGATTTTAGTATATAAACATTTTCTGAAAGATCATGTGTGTGACAATTAAATGTTTACATTAATTTAGTAATTGAAAGGTGGAGGATAAGAAACTGTCCTGCATGACCACAAGCATCAATATAGATGCCTCCCTTCACGTCGTAAACTTGAATCTAGTCGAGAAACGCATTGGCACACGTTCGTTTGAACATTTTCACTTTTAGGAAGAGTTCTGATGAGCTTAACGGTGAACATTTGTAGGCTTGCTACTCAGACTGCCTGAGGTGAAAGACGAAAGGATGCCTTAATAAATCTGCTGCTGACGGTCTCAGTTTCTGGTCACTGCAAAGAAGAGAAAAAGAAAGAATAATTAAAAAAAGCCTGAATTCTTCATGCTGTTGTCTAGATTCGAGGAAGATGTTTAACTGTCAGTTACATGTTAATGTAATGTCGTTGTCTCACTCATGTTTGTTCAATTATAGTGCTTTTTTATGTTCTAATTGTATAGCTTTAGATCCTGAATAACATTACAGTGCTGATCAGATGTGTTTTGAAAGAGTTGCTTCTTATCCATTGTATTATATTGAAAGTGCATTCTTCTACCATTTTTAGAACATGCACAAAAGATAATTATACAAATCACTTACTTGGTCAAACATGCTTGCACAAACCCTTTAGCTTCTTCAGAGAAGTCGTCAGGTAGTGAAGGCATTAAACCCTTTTTGGCCCCAATATAGAAAAGAGCTGCCATCTTGCCCATATGTGCCAGTGGTGGCTTTCCTGTGGCCATCTCAAAGACTGTGCATCCAATGCTCCAGATGTCTGATTTCTTGCCATGGCCAGTCTCATTAATCACTTCAGGAGCCATCCAGTATGGTGTACCGTGCACAGACTTTAAGAAATCACTACGGCTTCCGCTGTGTGTCAAGCAGTTAAGGCGACGAGCGCAGCCAAAATCAATCAGCTTGATGACGCCACTGGGCATAAGCATAATGTTGTTCCCTTTCAAGTCCCTGTGGATGACTTTGTTGTCATGAAGGTAAACCACGCCTTCTAAGATCTGGCGTGTGTAAAGGGCAAGCACCTTCTCAGGTAAGGGTCCAAAGCGATTGAGGACATTGGAGATGGAGCCTCCTGGGATGTATTCCATCAGAATGCTGATTATATTGCCGGAAAGAGCTGTGCCCAGGAACCCCACTATGTTTTGGTGATGAAGGTTCTTCAGAAGGTCTACCTCTCTCTCCAGCCGATCATACTCCTTCTCTGCTGTCTCTGAATTAGAGACATCCAGCATCACCTGCTTGACAGCAATCAACTGGCCTTGACTCGTGAGTCCGCAGTACACCTGCAGTTGTAAGTGAAGGGTCATGGAGTTACATTTCGCCTACCTACTATTTTCTATAATCAATGCGATGATTAGTTAATATTTTTTAACTGTTTGACTATATAGTAACTTACAGTTCCATAGGCCCCTCTTCCCAGAATTTCTCCTTTGGTCCATGTGATGGTTTCGTCTACACTGGACCTCTCAGTACGAAACAGATTGTCAAGAGGAGAAACCTGCTAGACCATAAAGAAAAGACAATCTCCTTTTTAGTAAGAATTACATTAATCATATGAATTTAATTTGCCTTGTTATAGTGGTTTTTATTGGTTTACCTCACAAAAAATTTCCTTGAATTTTGATGAAGCATCATTTGTCATTTCTGGATACTCAGGCTTTAAACTCTCCACCTCTCTTTCTTCCAACGAAATTAATTCTTCTGCCAAACGTTTCAGCAAATCATCCGTAACAGGCCCCTCACCCACTTCATCTAAAAACCTCTGGTATACAGGTGACTTTGTCCTGTCAGTTGTCCACGTATTGATCAAGGGTTGTGATGGGAGCTGAACTGCAATGGAGTCCTCAACTACATTTGAGAGTACATCCCCTTTATTATTGTTATGATCTCCTGTTTTTAGTTGTAAGAATTGCATGCTAAGATAGAGTGATCTGTGTGACTGAAATGAGCTGGGTAAATCTCCCTGCTGATTATGGAAGGCTATCCTAATATCTGTATCTGAAGGAACTTCTCTGATCATTGACAGTACAGAACTACATTCAGTCTGTAATCTTACATCTGAACCATGCCTCTCATCTTCCTCAGTGGTGAGAATTTTATGTTTCCTTATCTGGTTGTTTCCCTCAGTGCCAGGAATTACACTGGCATTATTCTGTTTTGAATCAATAACTTGATCGTGGCTTTGCGGCTCGGGCGGTTGGATTTCCTTCCTCTTGCGTTGTTTACGTTTAGAAGTCGTGCATTTCTGTTTCCTCCTGTTACCTTCTGCAGGTTTTTGAGCTCTCTGTTGTGCATTTAGTTGCCTCTTAAATTGAGGGGCAGACTGCACCTGCTTGGGCCTGTCTACAGAACTGCCTGCTCTAAGGTTTTCATATATTGGGGTGGCAAACATTTCAAAAATGGCTGGTCCTTCATCTGCCTGGTGGATTTCCAGAAACATGTCCCTATAACTGACATAGTCCAGAGATGATTTTGTTCTTTGTGTCCCTAAAATTCCCAGCCTTCCCAAGCCTTGCCTTGTTGTCTTCTTTGTGTCCCGATTGAGAAGTTGCTTTTGACTTTGGGGTTTGTTTGATATCCTTTTTGTTCCACTCAGCCTTCCTTGATGCAGAGACTCTAGAGTCCTCCTCCGGTTCAAGGGCGCATCCTTGAGTTTGGGACCATGATTTATAGGTGCTATCTTTGGGCAATCCGATTTGTTGCTGATCTTCTCACTAATAACGTTACCTATGAGGGCCATCTCATTATTTGCAACTTGTGATGATTGATTCTTTCTATTACTTTTGGGCTTACCATAGTCCCTTCTTGTATTTATTTGGTCCAAGATGTTAATTGTTTGGTTACTGTGAGAAGATCTGCATTTTATTTCCTCAGCTCCTGTCGTCTTACTGGCTTTGCTGGTTTTCACTTGAGCGGGATGTAATGCGATATTCACAGGAGAGACTTGGTGTTGCTCAGTGTCGACAAAAAAGCTGGACTGTTCATCGCCGTGAGCAGGTCTGCCATCTGTAACCATGTCCTTAGGTTCATCAGGTTCATTTGAGAGACCCCCTGTTAATTCTACACTTTTGTTCATTTTTGGAACGTCTACTGGATATATTGTCTTATTCTCCTCACACACATCCAGAGCTTCACTTTTTTGTTGTGTGCCTAATGTCCTCTCAAAAGGTTTCACTATTTTGGAAAATTCTGTTACAGAGTACTTCATTGTCTGTGCCTCAGGTTTTTGACGCCTCTTGAATTTAGATTTCATAGCCATGGGTTTATTTGAATTAATGTGTTCTGTAATCCCAGAATTAATCAGTTTTTGAGCAGTTGAAGGGGACCTTAAGGCAGTATGTGGTTCCCTCTCTATGCTCCCAAACATCTGCCTTGTCTGCTGAGGGCTGTTCTTTTCCTCTTCCTCTTCATCCAGAGAGCTTTGACTGCTATAGCTGCTCTCTTCACTGCCCCTTCCTCTTGATCCTCTGGAGTTCAGTTTGGTGAACCTCTCTTTCGTTTCCCTGGAGCCAAAAGATAAGAGGCTGGTCGGCTTCGGTGCCAGTGCACACTGGAAGTTTGAAAGCACGTGCCCGTCCCGGTACTCTTGGTCAAGTGGAGCCAAATGTTTTGGAGCGCGCAGGCATGGAACAGGGAGGGGATCCTGAAGGTTAAAATATAAAAGGTAAGTTTCCAAGAAACAACTAATATCAGAGGAATTAACTGCAAGACCAGAAGGAAGCATCTTACCCTTTGTCCATTAACGTCACTGGTACTGAGCCCTGTAATTTGTTGAAAAATTGCATCGTTAAGATGCATCAACTACTTCAGTTACAATTATCATTTCTGACACTTCCCCAGCACTTACTGTTGTGTATATTGGTCTGTACTTGTAGTAGAAAGCTTGCATCAAGGAGGGCCAGGCTTGGAGCAGACTGGCTAAGCTGAGAAAAATGTGGTACTAGAGGAGTCTTGACAATGGCTTTGGTCTTCTCTGTGAGCCTTGGAGGTATGGGTACTAAGGATGTTTTCATTGGAACATCAGAGGTGGAATACAGGATGCCAAAGTTTGTCCAACATTTATTCCTCTCCCTCAGGCTTGGTAATGTTGTCCACCTAGGGAAAACGGGACATTTTGTATTCTAAATCAAAGACACTTTGAAAATGCATAGTCATACTATTTCTCTGTGTCCTCCCTCCTTGTTCTGGGATAATGGGATGACCTGGAAACATGGTCTTACGCTGACAGCTGGTTGAACCTGTAACAGTATTCCTCTGTGCAGTCTTTGTGTAAAAAGTGAGAGCAAGACACTTGAATGTGCATGGGCCAAGAAGGCTTTTTTTCAAGCATATAGTGGGTCTGTGCGCACAGGTGCAGCTCTTCAAGTGCTATTTGTCCTACTGTGTAATTGTTTGTTCACCACCAGATGGCTAATTTTGATTATTTGAATGCTAATTAAGTCTAATTATGTTAGTGCCTATGTGCTCAGCTGGCTCACCCAGTTGCCTTGCTGTTCGTCTTTGGCTCCATGGTACTTCGGAAGCACAAGGCAATGATCTTATCTGTGGACACATTGAAAGTCAGGTCACACCTGGCTCAAGCAGTAAATTTTCTCTGTGCCAGGGACCCTAGTATTTTGATAAGACTCTGCCAAAACACAACTAACCCTTTACTGAAGATAAACTTACACATCCATCCACAAGCATCTTTGCAAGACATGCAATACTACTTAAGTCATAGTAATCACATTTATTAATAGGATGACACCTTACCCCTGCCTCCTTCCTTGGTAGCTGTTAATATCTTGAGAAAATCCAAAAAAAATCTGGTATTTTCCAAGTTTTTTTTTTTTCAGTTATAAGAATTATTTCCCTTATAGAAGTTTGGTGTCTTCAGATGTTGCACTTTGTGTTGTATGGGTCCATACTCTGAGATCACTTGGCTGTTTTGTGCTAAGTGACTCTGCTTAGTCAGACCCACCCCTTCCATTGTCACCGTTGCTTTGTGGGATGGGCCAGGCTTGTGAGTATCGATGTGTGTTGACAGGGGCAGGCTGGTGTGTTTAATGCAGCAGAGAGAGCTGCCTCAGGGGGTGGTTGGGAAAAACAGAGGACAGAGAGCTACTGTATTTCTGTAAATGCTGCACAGGTGGAGCTTTGGCATGTTGTCTTTTTGCTCTCAAAGGGATACAGGGATTGTTTTGAAACAAAGCTAACTCACCTTGATGGGAATTTTTGTGGTCTTCTTGGACAGCAATATATGCATATGTTTCCTCTACATCCTGCGAACAAGAGAGATTAAACATTTTTCTCTGTTCTTAGCATATTTATATGTTGTATGTTGTATGTTCTGTGTTAGGCCAAGTTCTGGAATACACACAAACACTGACCCATCCTTGACTGAATGCAGATGAGGCTCTTGCCTCATTTTAGCGCTTCCTTTTCAGTGCTGAGTCTATGGAACTCATCTATCAAAATATTACCCAGGATATTCAGCGGGAACTATAACTGAAATATGATCAATTTGCCATGATACTGTATCCCAAATATAAGCTTGTTAAAAGAGTTATTATAGTTCCTAACTAATACGTAAAGACATTGGCACTATGTACACAAATATCATTACATTACATAATGTTACTTTTTTTTTTTAACTACTAATTGTTGCCACAAAGTTGTAGGCACACAGTTGTACAAGATGTCTTTGTATGCTGTAGCATTAAAATTTCCATTCAGTGGAAGCATGAAAATATGTGATATGGTTTGCCGATATTGGTGTGGAAGAACTTGAATGAACAGGAATGCTGGCTGTGCCTCAGGCCTCCTCACCCAACATCAGTGCCCAACCTCATCCTTGTGCTTTTGTGGCCTGAATGAGCACAAATCCCCAAAGCCACGTTCCAAAATCTAGTGGAAAGCCTTCCCAGAAGAGTGGGGATTATTATAACAGCAAAGGTGGACCAACTCCATATTAATGCTGGTGGTTTTGCAATGGGATGTTCAATAAGCACATCTGGTTGTGATGATTGTGTCCACATACTTTTGGCCATATGTATACACTCACCACTATAATTAAAAAAAAAAAAAAAAAAAAAAAAAAGTCTCTAGGGTTTTTTCCCCATTACCAGAGTCTCATGGCCAATCTTTGAGGGTTGGCAACCATGACTCTTGAAAAGAAGTGAAGAAGGCTGTCTGTCTGGCTGTTATTAAACACACATTGCATAAGAACCCTCACTAGACATTAATTCTCGATTTTATCAGAGCAACATTCTGCCTTGAAAAGTTATCCAACAAAAAGTAAGGTTTGATGAAATCAGTTTTCATCTTTATAAAAGAATATTAAAAATTTGTTGTTGCCATAAGGTGCAGTCATCTTACCCTCATGTTGGCCAAAGTTGAGAACACGTGTGGAGAAGAGAGGCTGTGGGAATTATGACAGCATTCTTCAGGGAAATGAAACTCTGGCATCACGTGTGTCGGCACTGTTTTTAAAAAAACAGTGCAAAGGATAGCATGAGTCAGCAAGCGAACCTCTAAGGAAGTCTTTACAGGAATCAGAAAGGTAGAACTGAAAATAGCTTGAAATTCGGCTATATTAGCATTTTTTGGAAAGAAGCTAATCTCACCTGACTGAGTTTGATGTTCCAAAATGATCTGGAGCAGCTCATCTTTCATTGAGCTCTTGAGCTGAGAGACATAGGTAAGAACACTGCAGCCCTTTCGGTCTTGGATGTCCATATTTCTGAAGAACAGATATTTGAGGATTTATTGTTAGTAAATATGTCTTTGGATCTCAATCTCATCCTGGGAATCCCATCCATGGCTGAGACTGAGAACCACCTGTATGAGTCTTTCCCAGCATCCAACTCATTATGTAGACTTATTTACTATGCTGCAAATTCTGTATTCATTGAGCTGAGGCTTGTTTTACTACCCGTTTGGGGAAAATACTGAAAGTGCAAAGTGTATTATAAACAAAATTAAATGGGCTTGGTTTCCTTACGCAGATTGAGCCAGCAGTGTCTTCACTACTTTGGGAGGATCATAGTCCCATCCCATGGTGCCTTGAAACCCCTCAAACAGATCCACATCCCTCACTGCCAGCATCAGTGGGGTCAGCCCATTCTGGTTCTGGATGTTCACATCTACAGAGTCTGTCTCAAACTACAAGACAAAGACAAATCTGTTTCCCAGGATAGATAGCTCACTTATTATTTATACTTAATTTGGGCAGAACGAACAGCTTGGTTTCTGTTGCCTTTCATTGTCACACATGTAACACCTCTGGCTATGGGGGTGGGGTGGGGGCATTTCCTTTAAAATAATTACAGATGGCCGATGTTGAAAGTCCACTTTCCAATCTGTCAGAGTATCTGAACTGTGCTTCATTGTGTGGCAGTAAATAAAAGCATCTGAAAGTGGTGTCATGTTTCCCCCTGCCAAATGGTAAGTGGAAGTCAGAGACTGGTCTGCTTACCAGCAGGCGCTGTAGGGTGTGAATATCCCCTCTCCAGGCGACCTCTAAGAGCTGAGCACGGTGGGCTAAAGGTCTCAACATGGCAGCCAACAGCTCCTTCTGTAGGTCTGGCTGACTAACATGCAGCGCTGTCTGATTGCTGTGGTTGCACAGTGTTGCATCTGCTCCCCTTTCCAAAAGGAAATGCATGACCTGCACCCAAACATGAGTATAAGAACTGCTTATTTTGCATTGTAG
>CM040458.1:4397097-4438657 GCA_022758105.1 Pangasianodon gigas
GGATGGACCATTTTGGCTTTTTTAAAATGAAAAAAAAAAAAAATTCAGACACTTTGTGTTTATATCTAAATTGTTATTCAGATCCTATATCTTCATATTTTAAGACAAAGTGCTTCTGAAGCTGTACAAAGTAAAACCTCAACAGCTCATGAAGCAAATGTGAGATTTCTGTGGATAATTGCATTTTTTTTTTTACTACCTTTATATTCTGTATTTGTTACTAAGGATGTGCAATTTTCCTCATTTTGTCATTCAGTGTGAAGGCAATATCGGGGCTCTTGAGTGCGAGGCTATACTCATCACTTACTGCATTATTTAGATTTGATATTTAATAATATAAAATAGAAATCTATGACAAATAGCTGTTTTGTGGACCTGCTGGTAATAGTAGTATTTTTGTAATTTGTATTTTATAAAATGAGAGATTTTTTAAAATATCAGCTCTTTTTGCGCTTGAAGTGAATGCCATCTTGTCTACACTGTGTTTGTGGTTGTATGTGAAACCAGGTGTGGAACTATTCAGTCAAATAGCTAATTTAATGTAGACATGCCTAAAACGAACCCTTAATGCCTGCATATTATCCCTTTTCTAATCTAATCTACTCAATCTAATCTCGTCTGTGTTGTTTTCTGGTGGTACACGGTCTAATTTCATTTAAAGACCAGTGAAGACAATTTCCTGCTGAATTAGGTTTACTGATTGCAAATCATCTCCATTTCTATATATATTGACTACAGTATTAATACAAGCAAATCCCAAAAATGAATCTGAGTTATAAATATGAATCTGTATGAATGGAATCCATCACAACTGAAACAACATGAAAGTCTATTAAGACTGTTGTGGTTCATTTTTAAGTTAGCTCATCTTGCCATGCCATTATTTTAAAATTCACCCATAGAACAAGTACTAAATTTGTACATAAGAGCCACTCATACACATAAGAAAATTGGTATTTATCTCAGGTGCATACACACAGCTGTATGCAATGGCCATTGATAAATCCCACATGTTATAAAATGATGTGCTTGTGCATGGCCACGCTCATTTGCATAAAGAAACGCCCTCAAATCACCATATATAGTAGACGACTTCACTTTAAAAAGCACAATAGCCTGTTTGCGGCGCTGCTTGTTTCAGATGACATGGAGTACGTCCGAAGGTCTAAGAAGATTAACTTTACCAGTAATAAAGTAAAGATACTGTTGCACAAAGTAGAGCATTTGAAATGGTTTATTTGGCACTTTTATGAGTAGTTGTCTAATAAATAAATATGATAAAGATTTTATGAGTATGTGTGTGCTTTTAGTTTCCTCCAATTACATTTAGAAAGTCTGCAATGGCATGAAAATGAATCGTTTTTGCTCTTTTCCGAGGCTGGTTTTGGAAATGTAATGTATTGCCTTGAGAATGTATTGCTTTGAATGAAGGTTAGATGTGTCATTATTCAACTCGTAGTTGGTAGAGAAATGCCAGTAACGTCTCCAGTTTCTGTTTGTAATGTACTCTTAACTAACAACCCTAGAGTAGAGATCAACAAAAAAACCTGCACTGGACAAAGGAAATCAACTGATGATCCACTCCTCACTCTCAGCATAGAGTTTCCAGTGGTGCTAAAAAACACTTTCCTTCCTCCGCAAAGCTGCATGAGCCAAATCTTCCAACAAGGGAAAACAGCAATCAGTCTTTATATGTGCCTTAGATATGATTTTAATTTACATTCTGTTTGTGTCACCTGTCTGCATCTTGTGAGCACAGAAATCATTAATTACTCTTTCAATTATGCTGATATGATTGACAATAACTGAAATGGAAGCGCCATATAATCATTTTTACCTGTTATTACACTGTTCTACCACTAGGAGTTCTTGCATAAGCATGGCCAGGAGTGTGCGGAAATACGCACATCATCACACATAAGCAAAACTTGATAAATCCAATTCAATGCATTGAAACCTGCGTACGCACAGTTTACGCACAAAACTACGTGTACGCACGGTTGATAAATGAGGCCCCAGGTTGATTAAACAAGTACCATTTGGAATGATTCCTCTTGGTAATTGTTATACTGTTCCTTTTTCGTATCTAGATCCTATAATCCAGAAGACTCACTCACCTAGATGTATTTATTTTACCTTTACTGTAGCAAGAGAATACCAGTGAGAGAGAGAGAGAGAGAGAAATCTCTGGCCAAGATTTAGAATTTGAATTCCAATCAGATTTTTTTTTTTTTTTTTTTACAGCCTTAGCTCATATTGAAATCTCAACTTTGGGCATATTGTACTTTGATTTTTGACATATAGTTTGGTGGACAGGACGTTTGACAGGGGATTTAATTTTTTTTAAATTTCTAAACACGTTAAATACCCATGAGCATTCAGTGGCACCAGATTCACATTTTTCACTTTCGTAAATACACACCTTTCCCATTAATTACACTGTGGTCATTGAATAATAGATAGTAGTTACTGGATAGTGCGCTTTAACATGAATAACATCGCAGCAAAACTGAATTGTCTTAGACACAGTCAAAGGATTTTGCGTTCTGCTGCTGCACTTGTTCAGGGTTCCATTCAAACTGATATAAAAGGCATAAAATACAGAAGCAGTCAAGTGAAATAATGAGAGAAAATTGCCGTGAAAATGGCATAAGAAAGAGATTTCTCTTGCTTGGCCACTGGGAATACAGATACAGATGGGGTGGGTGAGATAGAAACAGTCCTTTCCATACAAATATAGCGTTAAAAAAAACAGGGCTTTTGGCTCTGTGCCATAAATGTAAAATTCTGAATTTTTTTACTTGAACGTCAGCACCACATCCCAAACGCTAGACTACATAGAAACCATTCAGCGAATTTGATTTATTTATTTATTTATTTTTAACATGTCTGACTATGAGCTTCATGTGCAAGCAAAGTGCCTCTGAGGCTGTAGGATGTGAAACCTCAAGGACACCTTCAACTATCCAATCAGCCAATCATGTGGCAGCAGCGTAATACGTAAAATTATGCAGATACAGGTCAAAAGCTTCAGTTAATGTTCACATAAAACATCAGAATGAAGAAAAAGTGTGATCTCTGTGACTTTAACCGTGGCATGGTTGTTGGTATCAGATGGGCTGGTTTGAGTATTTCAGAAATACTCACACACAACAGTCTCTAGAGTTTACACAGAATGGTGCGAAAAACAGAAAAAAATCCATTGAGTGGCAGTTCTGTGAGCAGAAACACTTTGTTGATGAGAGAGGTCAGAGGAGAATGGCCAGACTGGTTCAAGCTCACAGGAAGGCTACAGTAACTCAAATAATCACTCTTTGCATCCGTGGTGAGCAGAAAAGCATCTCAGACTGCAGAACATGAACCGTGAGGTGGATGGGCTACAACAGCAGAGCCTGTGCCCACTCTAGCCTCTGATTCTTGTTCTTTGCTGACAGGAGTGGAACCTGATGTTCATAAACTTTATTGTTCATGAATGTTATTGTTGATGATTTCTGTTCTCGTAAAAAGCTCGGAATTAAGTCGTTTTCAGCCTCCACACTTTTGAGCTACAAAGTGGAAAAAACATGGACAGTTCCATGAAAGCTTGTCTTTATTTTGCTGTGTCAGAGCACCTAAAGCTCGTAAACTAGCAACAAGCTATGTGCTAATCTTCTCAAAACTGCAAACTCTATAGTCAGTGTTATAAATTTAACCAACTAATGTGTCTGTACATTGACTGATCTAATGCAAATATACTGCTATAATCTCGTAAAAGTAGAGGAGTGGTACTTTATTTATTGTTGCCGGTGTGCTGATACGACATCATGTGCTGAATTCGGGGTTGAGGAGATTTTCCGAGGTTCCAAGTATGAATTTAGAGTCAAGGAGGCATTTTATTTGTTTTGTTTGTTTCTAATGGATGGTCAGAAATTCCTGAAGTTGCAAGCTTTAGGTGAATGCAGCATTAATATTGGGCTAGTAAACAAAAGTCTTTAGTAGGATGTTAATATTTAGAGCTAATATTTTTCTTTCCTCTGACTCTCTATGGCACTGATTAAATGAAGGATAGCAAAGTTAGTAAGACATCATTTATTTTAAAAGTAATATTCATTTGTCTCTCTTTATTTCAGCTCCACTGAAAAACAGCTAGTTAATATTTTTTTTCCATCAGCTTTGTGAATACTGACTAATGGGAGCATTTGTAATCCTCCTAAATCGACATCCTTCAGAGCAAATCTGTTCACTTTATTCATATGCTAATAACCATGCTCGTATAAAATCGACCGTTACGCACATCAGGCAGCCAAATCCTGTTCCTCAGGCACGAGACATTTATAATACACTCGTGTATGTTGGTGAACGTGTTGATCTGTTGGACTGTGTTTTAATATATGCACATATATTACTGTCCTTGTACATCTAGCTGTGGCTCATTAGTGAGTGTTATGAGGTGGTGAACTGTTCTTTGTGTCCTGGTTTTCAGCCTGGTGGGTTTAGTGATCTCTGGGGTGTTGGGGGTTTCACCACTAGACTAAATGCAATTAACATAACTGGAAATGAGGAAAAAAGGATGGTCACGTTTTCTCTTTCATTGTTCATGAATGCTGGATTTTAGTGACGCCTAAGGGAACGGAGCATAACTTATATATTTCTGTGTAGTTTTATGTGTTTCTCTGGAAGCTGTTTTATTCAGTGGCACCTAATCATAACACTACAAATAATAGAAATTGTTTTTTAAGTCTTCTAAGTCTTAAGGATGTGACTAATTTTATTGTACCAAATGTATGGCAAAGCATTCACTTTCAATCTACGTTAGATTTTCTGATTTTTACTCAGTTTGATTTTACTCTGAAATGAAATGAAGGATAAAGAGTATTATTACCACTAATAGAAAGAAGACAAGAAAAATGAGAAGAACACAGCCTATGACACTTTATATTAAAAATAGAAAAATACTACTACTACTAATAAAAATGAAAAAAACAAACAAATAAATATATATATATATAAAAAATTAAATATACATTCCATAAAATATAAATATAAAGTTTTCATTATTAAAAGTGGTATTTTATAAATAAAATAGACTAATAAAATGTAAATTATTTAAACAATACACTTTATGATATGTGTGATTTTACATCCACATTTCATTTCCTTTGTTTGTTTGTTTGTTTTTGCATTTTGTTGTTTCCACTGGATTACAATGCTGTTTTTTGAAATTTAATTTATTTAAAATTTTGCATGATGTCAAATCCACTATTGCACTGTGTTTATGGTCTCAGGTTGTGCACCATGCTTGATCTATTGAATTGTACGACTCATTTCATGTGTAAGCCCACACAAGAATTGCACAGTAAGCATGAATGTGTGTTTCTGTAGTGAGCAGGTGGAAGAGACGTGGATATTTATTGCGTGTTGGAAACCAGACACACAGATTCATATGCTGCCATATTTGTATTTGACGTCTGATCGCTATCTGATGTGCTCTATGCTGCTTTGTTAGGTCTGTGTCATTTATTTTACTCTGACAATATTGAAGATATTGTTTGGTGCTTAGTATAACATATATACCACACATGTGAGATTCTGGTACCATGGAAACAGATACAATATCCATCATTCTGCCTTATTTAGCAGATTCCTGTCTCACATGGCAGAATTCTGTTGAGTTGTGTAGCTATTTGTGGATGTACCATCATTGACACAGCATCTGTTTAGAGATTTAGGGAGACACTTTGGAGTATTGATGGCCTTAAGCCTTGGAATGGAAAGATTGAGTTCTGCAGCACAGCTGCCCTGCGGAAAGGCCTTGACTCTCCCCAGAGACCCGGCATCAATTATTGACCAAAAGTAGCTGCCGTTTTGATGCTGGTCCGTATGCATGCGTGTGTTTCCTGGGCACATGTGGGGGTGTGTTTGCTCACAGAAGCTCTTCTTTGTTTGTAAACTGTGGGGGGTGTAGGTTTGCTCAGACATATATATTTTGTGCCACATATTGGCTCTTATTTTATGTTATATGTGTTGCGTGTTCATATGTGCTGGTATTGGGGTTGCTAAAGCTTTCAGCATTTTACTTAAGCATGAGCATTCCAAATGAATAATTTTAGTGTACATACTTATATAGAAAGCATTTTTACTTCCATAACCCTTGCATTTGGTTCATTTAGTGAGTGCATATACCTTTCCAGTGTCCTAGCAGTCCTAACTGGCTGCACATCATCAGTTACAGTGCATAAGATTTAATTAAATAATTAAGAGGAAAACACTGTTTTCAGCATAGCTCCCATTAGAACATGATGTACTACTAGTTCCTACAAAAGACAGCACTGATCACACTGATATCCTTATAAATCATACACCTTACAAGACATTTTCAGTGACTGATAGAGATGTGTCTGCAAATCACAACAGACCAGCAATCATGTTTCTATCCTAGCAATCATGCTTTCCATCCCCCTGCAACCTGGTCTTAGCTGACAGCCAATCAGAGAGCCAGACAGCAGTTTCCGTGGTGACAGGGTCTGTTCAGAGAAAGCTTTTGAGGTCCCTGGACCCCTGTGTGCCTAATAATGAACGACCTCCAAGTGAGACAGGTGGAACAGAACAATTAGGATCCGAGATTTAAAACATTCGTCACACAGAAACGTTACACTTCCAGCATGTTGATTCATGAGTCAGGGCAGAATTGATTCTCAAATGAAGCTTTTGGTTAGATACAATGAATGAGTAAATTAATTAATAACCTAGAGTATAACATTTTGGCTTTCTGTAAACCTTTGTAGAATAAATAGTCTATTTTTATATGCAATGGAATGGAATGAAATTAATATTTCAAGATTTTTTGTATATTACAGCTTCAGTAAATGTAACTTCGAATGTCTATGATATAACTTTTTAAATTTCCCTTTTACAGTGTACTGTCATACAGATATTTAGTCAAATTCTTGTTACTTTATCACATAAACATTACGCAGCAATGGACAAACATTTGAACTTCTCATGTATACTAACTTTTAAACAATTTTTTTACATACAGTATGTTAGCATTTTTATGCATTTTATGTTATGAGTTATGTTTTCAGGTTGTCTGTCTGTCCATCCATCTGAGATTCTCGTAAGCACAATATCTCAAGAACGAGTGGTTGAATATTTGTAAGATTTATAGAACTCAAGGCCCATTTTTGGCTAGCTACGATTTTTGCAATTGGTCTGTCCGTGTGTCCGTTCATTCGTCCGTGTGTCCGTCCAAGATTCGAGATTCTCGTTAGTGCGATATCTCAGTGGTTGAATGTAGGATTTACATGGAATTATCACTGTAACCAGCAGATGAACTGGAATTTGAAATTGATCCAAACAGGGGCAAGGTCACAGCAAGGTCATATGTCTGAAATAGCTTATAGTCAACAGCTTCCTTCATGTTTGAAGTTTATTTTTAAGGGTATTTCAGGGATACAATTAGTAACAAGAACGATTAGACTTTTTGGTGGTGGAGGCATCCCTGTCGATGCCATGGGCGTTGAGTTTGAGTATCTATCTTGTGTTAAAGTTGTTTTTTCAGTTAATCCTTGCGTTGTCCTTTTCAGAAAAATCCCAGGATGGATATGTACCACTTTGTTAAGATGGTGTTGATTTTAACGATTTATTCAGAAATGCTTTTGATTTTTTTTCTTTACTATTTTTGTGTGTAGCCAGTCTTGTGTGTGTATGTGTGTGTGTGTAAACAGTGTGTAATTTTTATGTGCATACTAGACCAGTTTGCATCTTTGTTGAGAATTATGGATAGATATTATTTTCTATAAAGTGATTAAAGTATATTTACACGTTGCATATTTACACATGACAGGATTCCCATTATGCAGTAGCATTTTACATGACTAGATGCTTTTTCATCTGGACTTTTATACAGAATGCATCAATCTATATAGTATATAGTGCTTTTTTCACATAAAATACAATGTCCACAACAATTTACACTAAAGAATCAGAAAGTGGGTGAGAGAGTTAGGATTGATTGACAGTTGGGATAGGTGGAGCATAAAGCCTTTGTATGATGTGCACTACATTAATACCTATGAGACTTTCCTTTATGTAGAGGTTGTAGGATGTACATCAATGTTATTATGTGGAATACTTTAAGCTCCATAAATAGATAAAGCGCACTGTGTTATGTTCATTTTTATTGTTGTATTTCATAAGTGCATTTCTGTCATGCATCCAAGCTTTTGCAACAATGTGCAATGCAAGCAGTTTATACCCAACCCATAACTGCCACTACTGTGCTACATCAAAATTGATGATGAAGTTTAAAAAAACAGCAAGTTAACATAATAATTTTAAAACAAAAAATCTGAAAAGGTGATTCTAGTTGCTGGTCCATTCTCTCCATCTCCTCTTTGCACTCCCATCTGTGCTCACAAGCCTCCCGTCAGGAGGATTCCCAAGCATGAAAGGCTTTATTGTATTGTATTGTTTCTATAAATATCATTTCTATTGCTATTTCCTGAAGATACATTGGTTGTTTGGTAATACATTTGTAGAAGAGTGGCATTAGCTTCTGTGCTCCATGTTTCCATTTCTTCGATTTGCCTTGTTGTCTGTTTTTGTGTTTTGTATCTCTTGTATAGCTGACGTTATTCGTAAGCTGCTGGTTGATATCTTGTTTGAATTCAACACATTCTTCCCTCACCTCATGTTCAAATGCTTCTTTAAACCTTTTAAGATCTACTTTTAGTTCTGTCTTTATGTCACTGATCTGCTTGCTTATGTTTTCGAGTCCTCGCATGCTGCCTTCAGATTTTTCTGTATGACTTGAGTCTTTTCCCGGTTTGTCCTGTGTCCCTCTGCTTTTTACTTTAGTACTTTAGTGATATTCTCAATCACCATAACTCTAATACTTAAATATATTGAATTTAGAGGGTTTTAAATACTAAGCACTCAACTCACCAGCTTGCTCTGTAGCCCGTCTCCTATCAATGTCGTTGTTGTAAAATCTAAACTGATGGCCTGGCATCTCCATTGCTTAGTAGTTAACAGCACATAATAAAAGGATTAATAGGTTGCGCTTAAATGTGATATATTTTTTAAATAGTTTGAGTCTGCATTTTTGATGTATTTAATGTATGGAACTAGTCTTTATGTCTGAAGAATTTCTTTGCACTAGATATTTTTTCTTGTTTTAATTTTACCAATCCATCTCTGTTGACTTTTACAGGGTAAGCCCTATGTGTTTGATCGAGTTCTTCCTCCAAACACAACTCAAGAGCTGGTCTACGATGCCTGTGCTAAACAGATCGTTAAAGGTATGATATACTGAAAATAAACCTATAATCTCTTTTTTTTTCTAGACATGTGACATCTATTGTAGGATGTATCAAGATATCCTACATACAGTTAGGTCCGGAAGTATTTGGACAATGACAGAGTTTTTGTGATTTTGCCTTTATACTCAAATGGCCCCTGAAAATGGAAGTACTTTGCTTAAAATGGCTGTAATTCCTAAATGGTAAATGCCATATTTTTGTGGAACCTCTTAAAATAAAGCTGAAAGTCTACACTTCGATCACATCTTGATTGTTTTATTTCAAATCCATTGTGGTGGTGTATAAAGGCAAAATCACAAAAACTCCGTCATTGTCCAAATACTTCCGGACCTTACTGTATTTCTATCATTGATACTTCAGAATATTTGCTTTTTATTTGGGAGGTGATTGCCTACATAGGCAAGAGGATAATTTTCTAATCCTTTTGGACAAATTTGACAGAATCGTGGCATGCCTACTGTTCACCAGACAAGAATTCCATGCAGTAATGCTACACATAAAAACTATAAATATCAGAAAAAGTGGCTACAGACGGGTGACAAATTAAAGGAAAAACTGGTTGACTGGTATACTGTAGAAGAAATTTTACTGGCGTGGTTTGGGTCCATTTGCCCCTTGAGAGAGAAGAACCAGCAGATCGCAACCCAGTTTAACACATATGGGAGATTTTGGACTGGTGTGTTAAACAACGCTCTCTACCACCACCATCAAAACACCTACCAAGGGAAAATCTTTCAGAAGAATAATGTCCATCACTCCAGTACAATTCCAGAGACTGTAGAATCTGTGCCAAGGCACATTAAAGCTGTTCTAGTGGCTTGTAGTAGCCCAACACCTTACTAAGTTAGTTTTTCCTTTAATTTGTCACCCATCTGTGTGTAGCTAATATTGTCCACTAAAAAATAATTGAGATTAAATTTGACTTATTTTCTCCTCTGCTATGCAGATGTTCTTGGTGGCTACAATGGAACCATTTTCGCCTATGGCCAGACTTCATCAGGGAAGACCCATACCATGGAGGTAAGAAAAATGTTGGAGAAATAATTAGAAAATGTATACAGTTCTGTGTATTATACTGCAAATGAGATTGACTCCAATGAAATGAAATACTTGTGAACTGCGAAATACTGACTCCAATGACTCCAACGAAATACTTGTGAATTGTGGGTGTTATTTGAGTAGGATTATATTCTCAGTTGATTTGCTCTCAGTTGCACTCAGAGTGTGAACATGTCATAAAAGATCAAATCATAAATCCAAACAGGTCACTCTCTAGCCTCAAAGTATATTATCTAGGTCTCAGCTTACCATGTACCAACTGTTATAGCAATGCAATGCAAGCCAAACCACTGGCTTTGCTGTGATTGGAACTGTGGCTGCATGACCAAACGAAATCCTTGAGTGAAAGAAACCATCTTGTTAAAAAGACAACATGTTGTTAATAAATGAAGGTTCTGTTAAATAATATTTGAGGTCTTCACTGACCCGGTGATGGACAGGACTTCCTATTCCATAGCTGAATGCTGATGTTCAGTTGGAGACAATATTTGGTGGTGGGTTTTTCTTTGTGTAATCCTTGGTAAAGCTCTGTGCTGAAACCTCTGTTAAAGGTATTGGTCTACAGCAGGAAGTGCCAGTCTAGACTGGAGAATGGTGATTGTGGTTAAGGCTGTCTTCAGTGGTTGGAATGTAACATCAGCCTTTTAGTTCAGTGGTTCTCAATGTGGGGTATGTGAGGCATAGCCAAGGGGTCTGTGATGATTTTTTTTTTAAATTTTGCAACAGGGGAAATCAAAACCTATCAAATGTGCTATATTTATAATTGGATTCTTATAGTTATTAGCCCATTTGATTGGTCACTTGATTTGGTTTAATTCAAAAGGCATTAACCCAGAGGATCCCTATGTTATTGTCTATGTTGAGTCTTTACATTGTGAATGTTGATTTAAACAGTTGGTGCCACACCCAGGTTGTTTTCCTGCCTTGCACCCAGTGTTCCCACGATAGCCTCGGGATCAACCGCCTCCCTGACCAGGATCAAGATTTAATGAGCAGGAATTAATGAATGAATGAATGAAGGAAATTGCATTATCAGATTCTCGCTCATGTTTCATGTGGTGAGTGATATGCTACAGTGCAGTCGTGAGGCCCTAACCCGTGTCCTGATTTAAATGATTTCGATTTTCTCTTTACCTCTCTGGCCTTTAAAAGCACAACCAGGGCTAAAATAACGACAAGGTGTGACTACCTCGCAGGGCTCACAATATGCCACATGATAAGTGCCAATCGGTAGCAGCTGTTTCCCTGGAAACAGAACATTTCTTTCATCCAGCTGAATACAGAGTCAGATCTGTAGTTACTGCACAGTTTCGCACACAGACCCAGATATGCGCTAAATGAAAACATCTTTTATGTTGAAGGTGCCATAAACCAATCTAAATACATTTTATTCTAAATCTGTTGTATTTGATTTTGTCTAAGTGATTGTAATGTTTTATTATGTTACAGTCAGTGACTGCAGAGAATATGACATTTAGAAATTATATCCCTCTCGCTCTCATATGAAGCAGATTTTGTTAAATATGCGATGAAATATGATCCTCCTGGAGACAAATACATATTTCTTGTCTCAGGCTTTTACAATGAAACCACATGATGAAACAACTTGAAAAGCTTTTCACTAAAACTGCAATACACTAAAATCTGTATAACATTCATTCAGTCCCTCTGTCTAGCCTCTTCATTCATTTTCATCATTGTGTCCTTCAAAAAAAAAAAAAAAATTAATAATAATAAGAAGAAGAAGTTATGGACATGTATTACCTTCTTTTGGCTTTTTATGTTTGATGGCTTTGTGAAATATTTCTGGTACAGGGATGTGTTGGCCTCAATATAGAGAATGAAAAATGAAAATAAAAATTAAATACAGTGTGTACAGTTCAGGCCACACCTCACTGAATGTTAATGGATTTTAGGTGCAGCTAATTAGATATTTAAATATCACTTGTTTACCTGTATGTACTATAACATATTAAAATGTGTTCTTCAGTACGTTATTATTGTAGATTATATCTGGCCTGTTTTTCCGCTTCCACCTTCCCTCAAACAGGGGAACCTCCATGACCCAGATCGTAAGGGCATTATTCCTCGCATCGCTCAGGACATCTTCGACCACATCTACTCCATGGATGAGAACCTTGAGTTCCATATCAAGGTAATGCAGACAAACCAACAAAGATCTCTTTAAAATCCATAGCATCCATTGCATTGTTTGTTGTTTGTATGTCAGTCTATAGAGTCTATATTTATTTGTCTTTTTTAGCATGTGTGTGTGTGTGTGTGTGTGTGTGTGTTTGTGTGTGCAAGAATGCTGCTGGTAGTGCTAATATAATTTTGTCTTGTGTAAGACAGATATGTGAGTGTGTACAGGAACATAGACACATGGTGGCAGAGTGAAATGTGTTTATTGGCCATATGTGTGTGTCAACTCCAATAATTTTCCATGTCACTGCTCTCACGCTGCCTCCATCTACTAACACTAGCAACGCTTATGTGCTGATCAGGGTCACACTGACCCATCTTATCTTTTATGTGTTTTTTGTTTTTTTATTAAAAGTGAACAGTACTAAAATTACTAATGAACATGAAAAATTATTTTAAGCATTTTTTTATTACAGATATCATTTTAGTAGGTCATCTTAAATGTACAACAACAACAACAATAATAATAATAATAATAATAATAATAATAATAATAAGTGACTAGTGTTAAAAAATTAAATCTAGATATAATTTTTCAAACTTAATTACCCTTACAATCAGGAGCATCACCAAGAATAATCAGAGTTTTTGAGTATCTGTTCCTATGAACATTATTTATGATGTTGAAGATTGAGATTATTATTTGATACATTGAGATAGTTTGAAATTATAATGCATTGACATATGTATTGTCCAGGAGGACCAGTTACTATAAGCTGTGCTCCAGTCAGTGGTTTTTTTTTTGTGCAATGATCAACGTTTCTCTGTTTCTGTTTAGGTATCCTACTTTGAGATTTACTTGGACAAAATCAGAGACCTGTTGGATGGTGAGAATGAGTTTCATCTTTATTATTATTTTTTTTACATGACATATTATTATAGAAGGTGGATTTAAAATTGGACACGTAGAATATTTCATTAAGATTCTTATATCTGCTTAATTTTAGTTTCTAAGACGAACCTTGCTGTACATGAAGACAAAAACAGGGTACCATATGTCAAGGTAGGTGAAAATAATTTTACTGCATTATTGAGATAGTTATTAAAGCACAAAATTCTATCCATAAAGAGGGCACTGGCACCTTTATCCAGAAGAATCAGCACAAGTATGATAATGTACATGTTAGTACAGTATACTGCATTAACACGTATATAGTAGCATAATGTACTGTATGTGTTAATACAGTATACACTGTATATTGACTTGTTATATTTGTTTCATCGGGATAATATGGAAATTATATTTAGAAGTGTGTTTCTCTGGAAAAGGTTTATTTAAATCACTTTAAAAGACTATACAGATAATTAATAAGCATAACAACATTGTTCCAGTATTTTTTATATACAGTATACTGTATGTTATTAACTGTTATTCCCTCACCATTGTCATTTTCATTCTCTCTTGAAGTTAATAAGAAAAAAAAAAACACAGCTTTTCATGTTAACATGATATTGGGGACTCTTTCCATAAATGTGAAATAAATGTCTACTTCACAATATCAACTATAGAAACAGGGATGTGATTTGAACTATTTTCAGGGCTGCTGTTACAGAAAATTAATCAACACCTTCTGACCAATCAGATTGAAGAATTCAAAAGTGCTGTGCTATGAATTAGACTACAGATGGTGAAATATGAAAAATGTACAGTATTATAATCACACCATATTTGTCTCATTGTATTTGGTCTTCTTACAACTTCACATTTTTAATGAGGATGGTATTGAATGGTATATCTTCAAGCAGCAGAGCAAGTGTTCAATTATTTAGCTAAAACATTTGTAAGAGGATCCATCTTAGCCTTTATCAGTTTATCAAAACAAAGTAGAAATACTATTCACATGATATTCACATGTCCCTCTTTTTGTAAGTATGGCATGACATTAATGGACATTACTTATTTCATTTCTTTTTCATGGTATGGCACACCTGCGTACAATATTTCTAAATAAACGCTGTATGTTTTGGTGTATCAGTCATTCTGTCCTTGTTAAAGGGCTGCACAGAGCGCTTTGTGTCCAGCCCTGAGGAGGTGATGGACGTTATCGATGAAGGCAAAGCCAATCGTCATGTCGCTGTCACAAGTGAGTGATCAACATCAATACACTTTTTGATTTTTTTTTTTACATTTTGAGTAATTTTCATAACTTTCCTCTCACTCTTTTAGACATGAATGAGCACAGCTCACGCAGTCACAGCATCTTCCTGATTAACATCAAGCAGGAGAACATGGAGACGGAGAAGAAGCTGAGTGGGAAGCTCTACCTGGTGGATCTGGCTGGAAGTGAAAAGGTCTCATTTCTGCTTTTGTTATTTTATTTTTGCAGTCTGTCCTGGTAAAATTATAGAAAAGGGGAAGTGAAGTGGTACAGAAGGGTACAGAAGCTGGCATCATGACTTGGCATCATGTTCCTTTTGAAAACACACGCATACTGTAAGTCATGACACATACAGCTTCTGCTATATTATATTGCTATTGCTATGCAATGTTAACTATTATAATGTATATATTATAGATGTAGTTAAAAGTGAATTGCAATGGAAATAAATAGCTGGTGATATTATGGTATTACTGTTAACACTGTCTAATAACTGTTATAATTTATGTGTAATTACGTATATAATATAAGAATTGAAATTAGTTGCTATAACTATATAGTTATCCAGTGTCACAGACTACATTTTTGGTCTATTGAAGTCAACATGCTCTATTAGACATTTTTTTTTTATTTTCCTGCTTTTGCTGGTGCATGTGTGAACTGTTTTACTCTCGCTCTCTCTCTCTCTCTCTCTCTCTCCTGACTTTAAGGTCAGTAAAACAGGAGCAGAAGGAGCTGTCTTGGATGAAGCTAAAAATATCAATAAATCTCTTTCTGCTCTGGGCAACGTCATCTCCGCACTGGCTGAGGGAACTGTAAGTGCTTTTTTTTCTTGCTGCTCTGATCCTCCTATATCTATAGGTGCTGAAGTAAAGGAAAAAACAACAAAAGTGTTTTAGCTTCTTCTAATGGATGTTCTGTGCCTTGCAATAAATTATGCAAGTCTCTAGAACTGTACTGGAGGGATGAACACTGTTTTTCCAAAAGATAATCCGTCATTTGGTCTTTGGTGGAGAGCGCAGTCTAACACAAATTTTGGTCCAAAGTCTCTCATAAGTGTGAGATCTGGTGTGAGATCTGGTGAGTGTGAAGCCCATTAAACCATTCAGCGAGATCTCATGCCCTGTAGATGGGGGTGGAGTCATCCTTGAAGAGACCACACCCATCAGGATAGAAGTATTTTATCATAGCATAAAGGTGATCTTAAAGGCGAAAACTTTGAATTGATTTGCAGTGACGCTTCCCTCTAAGGGAACAAGTGGGACCAAAGTATACCAACAAAAATTCCCCCAACAGCATAATGAAACGAAACAAAGAGTTTCAAATTAATTATTATTGTTAGGTACACTGTTTTGTGGTTTTCTGATGAAATTGGTTAGTAGGTTGTGTTGGGCTTCGTGGAGAATTTCTTTTAGATTACAGTTAGATTGTACCAATAAAATACAGTAATTTTTAACATTTCTCAATTCACTTATACTTGTATAATCCTTGATGTGAGTTGAAAATTTTAGTATTTAAAATGAAGGCATTTAAACAAAAAATGCTCAATTATAGGTTGTTCATATAAAGCTACTTCTGAGGCCATAGGTGGTGAAACTAGTTGACATCAACTATGAATCCAGTTCGAAGTGAGTCATCCTTGGTTTTAACCTTCAGCTTTCTCTAGTTTCTCTTTCACTTCCTGGTACTGCTCCAGCTTCTCATGTTCCTTCCTTCGGATGTTACTGTAACTTGGGATTGCCACATCAATCGCCACAGCTATTTTCTGCTCCTTATCAATTGTCTGGTTGGTTGTCTGTTAACCTTATGGATATGATGGTCTAGTAGATCTAAAGTTGTGTTCTTTCTACCACACTGTGCTTCTTCCCATTTGTACTTGGATGTGTCCAACCAGTAATCCTTGCATATGTTCCTTCAATACTTGATTGTGTCTCTCTGTGTATGATGTTCATTCCTGCATCGTAGATTTCTAGATTTCTCAGAGGGGTCTTTTCACAGTCCTTGACTCTCATCTGATGATACACCTCAGCTTAGATAGATCTAGTGTTGAACGCTGGTTGGTGCACACCATCATTAGATTAGAGCCATCCTTCAATCCTTCAGTCCTGCCTTTAGAGCCACATGAAAGATTTTCCCTTATCAGGGTTTTCCCTTATCAGGATGTTCCTTTAATTCCATCATGGCACCTCCTCTGTTTCAGCAATACTCACATTTACATCCATTTGAGGCTATATAATGTAATGTTGATAATTATTAACATGTATGGTTAGAATTTGCATATTTAAGCAATTTACGTAAACATATTTGAGAAATCATCATTAGATATGCAATAGGGATATGACTGAATAAGAATGCATAATTCAAATCGAACAGATAATGCATCCTAAACAAATACAAATACAGATATGAATAGTAGGTGGACTTAAAAAAAGCTTGTCAGGAACCTTCAGACTAAGGGCATGCATCGGGACTGGGATCCTGCAGGATAAAACAAAAAAAGTCAAGTTTCTGCTTTCACGTAGTGCCTCTAAGGAAAGCTCAAAGAAGCCTGTGGGCAGGGTTGCCAAGTTTCAGCAAAATTCCCCACCCCACCCATCTTAAAAACTGCACAAACAGACTTGAAACTACACCAAAATGTTTACGCATAGAAGAAGGTAGATGCCTCGGTCTTCTCTTCCTCAGTCTTTGTCTGGGGAAACAAGTTAACAGTGGTGTGCACACATTTCTAGGCTCTGCGATACATGGAACCCAGTAACGCTGCTTGCAGGACAAAGACCAAGTTCATTAACATGATACAAATACCAGGTGCACTATTTGTTTTTTCCAGCAGTGGTTTGCTCAAGTAGCCTGACTTAAGTGACTTACTGAGCTCCAAAATAAAGCCATATTTCTTCACTATTTCTGTACAAACAAAAGAAATACACTTTTATTTATAGAGCTGCCACTTTGTATAGCTCACACCCACTGTGCACTGGGCAGGATATGTCTGCTGGGGTCTCCAAAAATAATTATTTTATAAATTTTTAAAATATTAATTTGTATCATTGTTGTGCATGTTTTTCATTATTCTTAAATCATCATTCTCCATAATTATTAAAAGAAAATCTTCCTGGAACATCATACTGGTGTTATAATGAAATGGACCCCTTTTTGACTCACACTGCATCCCACCTTCATTGCACATTTTGATAGCACATTAAGCAAAATTTAATGAAAATTTCAGAATGTAACCTACCCAAATACTTAAATAAATCTGATAAAAATTAGATTTCATTGAAAGATTTCATTGTTTTGAAACACATTTAGCTTACTCAGTCATATTAGACAGAACATAGAAAGAGTTCCAGAAAGTTCTACAAGTTGCCTGGTTCAGGAGTTGCTATTTGTTGAGATAATTATAATTTGAGAATGAAAAATCACTTCCTTTGCCAGCAGCATTGTTTTTCAGTGGTATGGTTTAAAAAAAAAAGAAAGATATGAATATTTTGAGCACTGAACAAATACAGATAATGGCATTGTGCTACACCCATAATGTACAGTAATGGGGAAAAAAAGCTGATTATTCTTGTCCTAACATAGTGATGATGATGATAATGTTATGTGCATTATACATATGCTCTTATACACCTTTAGGGTTCATTTGCTATGTGTTTCTCAATCAGAAATGGTTCCAAGTACAAATATTTTAAGGGGTTACTAAACCTTAATTATCCAATGAACCCTTGAAATCCCTTAAAAAAAAACCTTTTTTTTTTAAAGTGCACATATTGTATACTATATCTGATCACACACCCATAGCAACTATCCGTTCCATGACTGCTTGTATATTTGCATGTCTGTGGTTGCTGTTTTGTTTCTCCCAAATTAACGTTCCTTGTTCATGCTTTCACCTCTGCAGAAGACGCACGTGCCGTACCGAGACAGTAAGATGACGCGAATCCTGCAGGACTCTCTGGGTGGAAACTGCAGGACCACCATCATTATCTGCTGCTCACCGTCCATCTTCAATGAGGCCGAGACCAAATCCACGCTCATGTTTGGCCAGAGGTGAAGGCAAAAACGATAGTTGTTGAAGTTGCTTTACGTTCATTCATCAAAACCAGTAGCTGCATTTAGTGCATCTTCATAGACACAGTTAACTTTAGAAATTATAATTAGACTAACTCTCTCTCTCTTTCTCTCTCTCTTTCTCTCTCTTCCTCTCTCTCACTGTCATATGAATCAGCCTGTGTTCAATATGAGGTGCAATATGAGCCTCCTGGAATCAAATACATATTTCATGTCTCTTCACAGGCTTTCACAGTGAAACCGCACAATGGAACGGTTTAAAAAGCCTCTTTTCTCTAAATGTGCTATAATCCCTCTTGCTTCCAGAGACTGTACTGCAGTTGAAAGCAAAAACAGAACGTTGTTGTAATACCCCGTGAACTTTCAGGAGAACATAGGCATTACACAAGCTATACTTATAGCAAAGAACTCTATATTTCTTGGCAAACAATACATATGTATAAACCTATAATATCTAGCTTGTTATAAATAATTGATATTTCTAATAATTTAGACACATGAATCAAAAGAGAGAAATTCAGGACCAAATCTGGCACATAACTTTGCAAACACTCCTACTATGTTTATAATGATATAATTTGATTTCAAATTCCTTGGAGCTGTTTTATTTCTAAAATGAGATTAACTGTTTTGTGTATGTGTATATGTAGAGAAAGATAGAACTACTCTAAATATCTAAATAAAACAAATCAGGTAATTTAAATGTATTATGCTGCAGCGTGTAACATTTACAGGATTCAGACTTATGATCTTAGATTAACATTAAATTAAAAATGGACATCAGTAGAATTACACTTTGTGATTTGAGAATACAAAGCAACAGATTACATCTTAAAATACAGTTTATAATACAGACGCTCCATCCTTCAGGTCATGCTGCATGTTAAATTACAGGATGTTGAAAATGAATTAGCTACAAAACCACAAATCTTGGATGTAGACATCGTTTTTTTTTTTGTCAATGTATACAGTAGATTGTGAAAGATTAGACAGCTCTTTGCTTGTAACTATGCAGATACACACATAGTCCTGCATTTTCTATTGTGTTTACAGAGATCACTGTAAGTTATTGAGGATACTAGCATAAAGGATTAGTGTTTATTATTAAATTTATATTTATTTATTATTAAATAAACACCCAGTAGACTTTCAGATTATTATTATTATTATTATTATTATTATTATTATTATTATTATTAAGTAAAAATAATAAGAAAGATATGTAGTTATAAGAGTAAGAAATTTAAGTTTGGACCAGATAATGGGCTAAAGGGATTTGGCATTATTGGCATTTAGCTGGAATATTTCCCCAGCAATTTATTTGGAAGGTTAAGGTGAAGGTAATAGAGTTTATGATGGTTGTTGGATGTTGTAGTCTTCAGCGGTTATGTTTGTAGGCCGCTCTGGGTTCTGGGTGTTGTAGATGGTGGCCATGTTTGAAGGCCGCTCTGTGTGAAGCAACGCGGATCCCAGCATTGAGGTGACAGAACTCACAGCCCCCCCACACCTCCGAAAAACGCACTCTGGGAGCAGGGTTCTTCTTGGGTCTCCCCCTGGGGCGTGGACCTGGTTTGTCAGGGTAGCTGGCATGGTACTCTTGACAGAGTAGTGGGTCAAAAACGTCTCGGGCTGGGATTAAGCATCTTTATTCTGGTCCATAGCCCTTCCAGTCGATAAGGCATTGCAGCTGGCCCTCTCTTTCTTGTGATGTGCTGGGTGTGTACATGTGGGGGTGATGTTGACTACGGGTCCTGTTGTGACTGGCTTTAGCCTAGAGACATGGAATGTGGTTTCAAGGTGGCAGTGGTGTGGTAGGTCGAGCTTGTATATTACTTCATTGATTCTCTGTAAAACTTTGAAGTGTAATGGCTATGTAGTGGTGAGTGAGTTTCCTGCAACCATGTGTGACATTGATGTCTTTAGTGGACAGCCATACTCTATCTCTTGGTTCAAACTCTGGTATGGCACTGTGATATCTGTCTGCAAACCTTTCATACTTGTTCACTTCTACTGAACCAGTGACTTAGAACAAACTGGAACGGGGATGGTTGCGTGGCTGAGTGACATAGAGAGTTCTGGGCATATTCTGCCCATGGCAGGAACCGGGACCAGTCCTCCTGGTTGTCGGCACAGTATCCTTGCAAGAAACAGCCTATTTCTTGATTGGCCCTCTTGGCCTGGCCATTGGCTTGGTGGTGGTAACCAGATGTGAGACTGACTGATACTCCCAGCTTCCCCATAAAGCTGCTCCATACCCGGGAGGTGAATTGAGCTCCCCAATCACTCACTGTCTTCTGGAATCCCATAGTGTCAGAATACGTGAGTGAATATAAGCACGTTCTGCCATTTTGAAGGCTGAAGGGAGGCCAGGGAGGGGATTCAGACGTGGTGACCATGGTTGTTGTGGTATGGGGAGCGGAAGGAGTTTACCAGTGGGTAGTGTTTTGGGTACCGTGGAATGTGCACAAACACGAAGAGATGAACCTTTGGATATCGGAGAGCATGTGGGGCCACCAGTACTTCCCCCTTAGAAGTTGGTGGGTTTTGTGGATGACCGGGTGATCGGTAGCCAGTGAGGTGTTTGCTCAGGTGTTAAATTTGCTCCCTACCTCTGGAGGCACAAATTTTTCTTCCCTGCACAACACTGACTGGGGATTCTCTGTCCTGGGGTGTTTTCAGTCTCCTTGTCAAATTCCCAAGTTAAAGTCCATACAAAACAGGCTGCTGGCAAGATGTGCTCTTCATCATTTTCCTTGGGAGGGACTGGGTCTAGGCATGAGAGGGAGTCAGCTCTTGGATCCTGGGTGGTAGGAGAGGGTGAACTCAAACCTTGCAAAGAACAGAGCCCACCTTGCTTGTGATGAGTTGAGTCTTTTGGCCATCTTGATGTATTTGTGTTTTTGTGGCCTGTGAATGTCACAAATGGGTGGGCCCCCTCCAACCAGTGATGCCATTCCACCAAGGCTAGTTTTACTGCAAAGAGTTCTTGGTTGCCGATGTCATAGTTACATTCAGTCGGGGACAGTTTCTTGGAGAAGAATGCCACTGGGTGAAGCTTAGGGTTCTCTCCTAATCTCTGTGACAACAGAGAAACGCTGGTCTCTGAAGCACCCACTTCCATAATGAAGAGCTTGGAAGGGTCTGGGTGGTTCAGGATGGGGGCTGACATGAAAGCTTCTTTGAGCCGTTGAAACGCGTGGTCTGCTGAGGAGTTTCATTGTAGCTTCTTGGGCCCTTTCTTGAGTAGGGACATGAGGGGAGTGGCGATGGAACTGAAACCTCTGATGAATCGGTGGTAGAAGTTGGCAAACCCATACAGAATGACACAGTACTCGAAGTGGCCAGAGGTGGTGCTGAAGGCCATTTTCCACTTGTCCCCTTCCCAGATCCAGACGAGATTATATGCACTGTGCAAATGCACACTGTGCACTTGGTGAAGATTTTGGCTTCCTTGAGTTTTTCCAGTGCTGCTGGGACTAAGGGTAGTGGATAACAATACTTGGCTGTCACTTGGTTTAATCTGTGATAGTCAATGCATGGTCTGAGCCTTCCTCCTTTCTTTTCCACAAAGAAAAATCCTGCCAATGCTGGTGATGCAGAAGGACGAATGTATCCTTGTTCCAGGGTCTCTGTGATATACTCATCCATAGCCTGGGTTTTCTTAACTGAGAGGGGGTACACACAGTTACAAGGGGGCATAGCACCAGCCATCTGCTCAGTGGAGCAGTCATATGGTCTATGAGGATGAGGCCGCTAGCCTTGGTCTTGATAAAAACTTCCTTGAGGTCTTGATACTCTGATGGTATTTCCATGTTAAAGTCGGCTTCAGAACTCTCAACTGAAGTTGATGCTACCAGGAGCACAGGTGCCTGCAGACAGTGGTTGAAACAGTGTGGGGACCAGTGGAGGATTTCTCTCTCGGGCCAGGATATCTGTGAGTCGTGGGTGTGCTCCCAGGGTAATCCCAGCACGATGGGAAAGTTCTTCATGACTGTGACAAGGAGAGAGATTTGTTCCTGATGGAGGGCACTGACTTCGATAAGAAGGTGCGTAGTGCAATGGGTTATAGACCCCCCTCCGTTGGGTGTCTTGTCAAGGGCTTGGATGTGCAGGGGATTGCTATGTGGTTGGGTAGGTAGGTTCAGTTTCATGACAAGAGAGCTGTCGATGAAGTTGCCAGCTGTTCCAGAGTCAATCGCTGAAACAGTAGAAAAACCCTCTGAGTAGCCTATCTGCACAGGTATGCCAAAATTTTGGTGAGTAATAATGTTTGCTCACTGTGTTTGAGTGAGAAAGCTGGTTTTCTCAGTCTATGCTGTTTGGAAAAGGCCTGGGTTTGGGGCAGAATGGGCACGAAGCCACTGAGTGCTGAGGGCTGGCGTAGTAGAAGTACAACTTGAGTTTGTGATGCCTTTGGCATTCCACATCCATCATCTTGGCTTGTCCGAGTTGCATGGGTTCAGGCTCGGAGATTTCCATCACGGAAGTTGGTGGTTTGCCCCTCTGGTTCCTTAGTAAGTGGTTGAGATGGATGGAGAGGAGAGCCACTTTTAACGCTGGCTCCTTCCAGCCACTCCCAGCAGCAATGGTGCAGAACTCTAATGCAAACTTGGCGGCACTCAGGTTGCCTTGTCTGAGCATGAGGAGTTGCTCTCCCACTTACTTGCTCTCAGGAGAAATGTCGAAAACTCACCATAAGAGCTCCAAAAAGTGCTCATAAGAGGTGGTGTGCTCTCCTCCTTGGGTCCAAATGGCAGTAGCCCAGGTGAGTGCCTTATCTGTGAGCAGGTTAATGAACTGATTGATTTTAGTCCTCTCAGTCACTCCCTCTTGACTGGAGAAATACAAGGAGCATACATTGAAGCATGAAACTTTTGCATAAAGCGGGATCACCTGAATATTTGTCGGGGGGAGCGATCAGTGATGGGGCAGATTGAGAGGGTGCCGCTCTAATAGCCCTTGTAGGTGCTAGCGTGTTGGAGAGTTGTGTTAGCTGTGCGTTGATCGTGGCAATCTGCTGTGTCAGAGAGAAGTTTTTGTCCATGCATGTTTTCTTTTTTATTCCTTTATTGTTTGTACATGTGTTTAGTTTAGTTACACGCTGAGCTTGAGTGCTCATTAGAGGCCAGTCTCCATTTCAGTGCTTAATTAAAGCAAGAGTCCTGAGAGAGCACCAGTTCTAGTAACACGCTAATAATTAATTAGCTAGAAAAGTACCAAAAAATTATATTAAAGCTCTATCTCTCTCTCGCTCTCTCTCTCTCACAGAGCCAAGACCATCAAGAACACGGTGTCAGTCAACATGGAGTTGACGGCCGAGGAGTGGAAGAAGAAGTATGAGAAGGAGAAGGAGAAGAACAGAGGCCTGAAGATCATCATCCAGCGGCTGGAGAATGAGCTGAAGCGCTGGAGGAGAGGTAGAGAGAAGGAAGGAAATGTCTTTTTTCGATATAATTCTGGCAATGACGTCAACGATATAAAATGATAACCATATACATTAAATTTTTTTTTTACTCTATCACGTTATCCACCCACAACTTGTGTTTTAAAAGAGGGTGACATTAAAAGCCTTATAACACTACTGCAGCAGAGCATGTATTAAATTATTACCTCAGTGACAGAAATATTTTAAAAATAGACTTCAATAGAGTTCAGTAATTTATTTAAAAATAATAATGGTAAGATGTGTTCTTTGAAAATATTGTATATGCATATATTAAGCCCCCAGAAATATCACATAACCTTAAGTATTTCCTTTTTGTGAAATGCTGTCATAAGGATACTTGTCACATATGGGACATATGTGTGTAATGACATATGATTGTGATGGTCAGGTGTCCACAAACCTGTGTACCATTCAGCCAACCACATTAACCAAAATCACTGACTATAATATAAAAAAAACAATGCGACTACAAACATCTAGTCTAATTTCTTGTTAAATATATTTCCAGTTCATGCTTTGGCCTTCATCTCAGAGAATTTTCTGTGTCTCAACAAGGGAAAGCAGATTTTAAATGGCAACATTTTACAGCTAGTTAAGGTTCTATATTAGTGAATGCTAGGTTGTGAGTTCATATCCCTGTTGTGTTGGGAATCTGAGTAAAGACCTTAACCCTCACCTCCTGAGCTGTATTATAAGATTGTATTCTGTCTCACATTTAACTCACTTATGATAACAACATCTGCCACCAAAATCTAATAATGATAACATCTGATGAATATGCTTGAATATTAATTTTATAAAGTGCTTAGTTTATAATGCAACATAATGAAGACTTTCCAACAGATATTTCTACAAAGACTTTTTTCTGATGTTATATAACTTCAGTGAAGAGATTTCTCTATGTTTTTTGTTAGAATCTGAAGTAATTGGCCTACTTTCCTTCTTCTATACAGACATAACAGAGCAAACGTTGTTATTTCAGGGAAGTCATACTTTTACCCAGATCATTAATCCTACAAAAAGCCAACATAAAGTGGTCCATGTTTGAATATGATTAAAGATGACATTTTGCCCTCAATCTCTTTAGACCCAAGTTCAAATCCACTGATGTTCAAAAAGCACAAGTTGTTTCTTTTTTTGTCATTTTTGTTTCTGAGATGGCTAATATTACTTTCTTTTTATTTTCATCATATCAACCTTCTCCCTTACATTTAGGGGAGGGGAATTAGGGTGAGAAAATAAAGTGCTGATTTAGTGAGGCTAAAATAGCCACAATCAAGGCCAAGACAATAGAAAATAATCAAGGACAAAAACAATATTCCATAATACTGGAAGCACAGGGTTTGGCCCAAATGCTAGTGTGATGAAATTCGTACTAGAAGTCATTTTTTGTAAAAAAGCATAAGAATGTTTTTTTAAGAACATGTTATTCCCGCAGCCATTTGTTAGTTTTAAAAGTGATTTACTCTCAGTGCATTGTGGGTAATACACATGCTCCCTCTGCCACCAAGATGCTAGAACACTTAGGGTTTGTTCGAAACGACTTCTTGTAGCTGTTCATTTGTGATAGTGCCTATTAAGTCTTTTTAGAATGAATTGCATGTGTTTTGGTGTGTGGGCTGTTTCATAAAATGGCTGAGATGCTAGTAAAAAAAACAGTAACCAGGACACAGGCAGAGAATTTCTCCAAGTCAGATGGGTTTGAATTCAGCAGCACATGCTCTGGTTGAGGGCAGGACTCAGAGATAGAAATAATGAAGCCTGGAATACATGAAGACGACATATATTTAGTTGATTGTAGCTGAGCATCTGCAAAAAGAAGAGCAGAACAACCAGAGAGAAAGAGAGAAAAGACAAATAAGCAAAATCAGAGCGTCTGTGCAAAAGTCCATGCAGACAGTTCTTAAAGCTTCCTCCACTCTCCATCTGGCCTTTTCTTCTTCACCTCCCCTCTTCTCTTCTTTCTCTCATTACCCTCTTCTCATACCGTATGTCTAAATTGCACAGATTGTTTCTGGGTGTTAGGCTAATCTGCATGCACAGACATCATCTCCTGATGATTTATAAATATCTGATTCCTTTTTCCATCATGAAAAGTAAGCTTTATTGTTGAAATCAGCCATTTAGCTGGCAGAGTTTCTTACTCCATCTCTGGAAGAAAAACAAGTCTCATATTACAGATGCTCCTTAACTGGTACTGAAAGCTTTTATAGGCAGGCAGATCTGCTGTGGCTTAACTAAGCTATGGAAATAAACATTTCATAATAAATCTTTGTTCAACTGTTTCCTATATCTGTCTAGGAAATTTATCAACAGTATCTTACTGTATTTTTTTTTTTTTTTTTTGGTTAATGACAGATGTGAGCAGGAAGTATTTAGATGACATATTGGCTTCTCCTGAGTCAATGATCTTTAGTTTCAGATACTTATTCAGCTGTTTATGACTTTTCCTCTAAGTGTAAATGTAACACTGAGAGATTTGAAGAGATTGACAGATTGCTGGTCTCAAACTGTTGTCAGCTAACATGGATTAAAGACTAAATAAAAAAAAAAACCTGGAAGAGTACTCAAACCTTTGCATATAGGTGAATTTAGCCAAACATATTTGCTAATGTTTGCAATAATAAACTCAAACTCTTTATCTCAGGCGAAGCAGTTCCTGTTGAAGAGCAGCAGAAAAGTAAGGAAATGAAGAACTCAGAAGCCACGCCCACAATCGACAGTCTGGCTCCACCTCCCCAACCTCTTCATGACACGGAGAAGACCCAGTACGAAGAACTAATCAATGATCTCTACCATCAGCTCGATGACAAGGTGCACATATGGATGCAGTTTCATTACCAACAAATATACACAAGACAAGTTTTAAAAAGACGTTTATTGCCCATTTCTTAAAAATGAAACAGGACATTGACAGAAATGAGCTACAGATGTAGTATGTAGTGTAGCTCAGATGCAAAAAAAAAAATAAAATAAAATAAAACATGCCCAAGGTTTAAAAACCGGCACTGGGTGAATTAACACATTTTAAATTGTGAATAGAACTGAGTATTTACCTTTTATTTTATTTATTTATTTTATTTTTTATTTTTTTTGCTGCAATGGGTCCCTGGAGGACTAGTGGTTAGGCCACAGCGCTCTCCCCACTGCGGCCTGGATTCGATTCCTGGCCAGGGAACCATCCCAGCCACTGGGGTTGTGTGCAACAGTGAGCTCTCAGTGCCAGTCCCAAGCCCGGATAAAAATTGGGGAGTGTTGTGTCAGGAAGGGCATCTGGCTTAAAACCTGTGCCAAATCAAATACGCGGACCAATGATCCGCTGTGGCGACCCCTAATGGGAGCAGCCGAAAGAGGAACAATAACAACCTATTTTTTTGCAATGCAAGTAATACATGTGCTTTACAAATTCAAATATACTATATTAAAAATATCCACAAAAAACAAACTCATCGTATGTGAGAATTTGATAATATGAGAAATGGTTGATCTGACCATGGATTTTCAAAACATTGCTGTCTCGATTGCACGGCTAGCGCCTAGTTACTGCCCTGAGGTGATACTTACAAGTGACGAATAGCAAAATTGATAGCCAGTTACTTCCAGACTGTTTGGACTTAAACATGAATATGCAGGACATCACCAACAGTTTAAGCAAGTGCTCTAGCTTTAAAGGTTTATCCCCTTATTTATCCCCTTTATCCCCTTATTATTTATAGCTGGTTAATGTTAGAGAAAAGCATCATTCATTGATGAGAGGTCTGTCTGTATTTTGAAACAATTAGTGGCAAAATCATTCATTCCTGCAAACAGTAGTAAAATATTAGTGCATTTAACTGTTACAGTAGACAAATGGCATTGTTAATCTTAATGATGTATAAAATGGAGCCATCTCTGGGTCAATCTGGGACCTAACAGGGACTACAAATGTTACATCTCATAGGGTGAGGATTTCTGAGATGAGACACATTTAACTCTGAGTTGATCTGAGGTTAGTGAATTAGCCTAGCATGACTTAAATCACTGGCGTCCCTTCCTCCATCATTCTTGCATGTTTGATTGACAGGTTTATGTGCTTACTGTGCAATTTCTCTGGGAAGGATGATACAGGTGGTCACTCTATTTATCTGACTATCTGTCTGCTCTCTCTCCCTCCCTCTCTCTCTCTCTCTCTCTCTCTCTCTCTCACACACACACACACACACACACACACACACACGCATTCTTCCTGACCAGGACGATGAGATCAATCAGCACAGTCAGCTGGCAGAGTCACTGAAACAGCAGATGGTGGATCAGGATGAGGTGAGCTCACTCCATCATGCACATCTAACACAATATTACTCACGTGATATTTATAATACATGCGTAACTCACTCATAAAGCCTGCCCCTATCATAACACTCATGTTCCTGTAAGCATTTATGTACAGTATGTCATGGACTTAAATGGAAGTGGTTGTGTTATGTGATTTAGTCATACTTTATGAATAATATGTATGTGGTTTTTAAATGGGGATCATAAAATTGCAATCTAGTCAAGGGTATTATATATATATAATATATATATACAGCAAATGGTACATCTTTTCCCATAAGAACCCAGACAAAAAGTTAGTCACACATGTCATGTCTTTCCTTCATTACTTCCTTACACCTTTCTTCACTTTAATAGCAGCATCAGTTCTCTCAGGTAAAGATCCCACCAGTGTCTTGTATACTGTATAATAAAGCACAGATATTAGTGGATGTGTCTAATTTTTTAATCTGGAGAGCTTTACCCATGCTGCATTGTAGGTCTCTGTGTCATAATGACTCAAATGCCTTGTTCAGCATGTGAAGTCATGTGCGAGCTAGAAAAATAGCCTAACAGTGATCTATTGCCACCTGCTGGTTAATACTATACCCCCACTACTCCGATTGAAGTGTAAGAAAAGTACAGGATATAAACTGTAAATATTAAAAATAAATCAATAATACATGTTCTTGTGTTCACTAATGACACAATATCATATATTTAATATACATTACAGTGCATAAGCAGAATAAACTTAATTGCTGAATATACTGTAAACAATTTTTTTTCACAATTTAATTTGTCACCTAAATTTAACCTGATATTTAAAACCTAGTTAATATTCTGGTTATATACGAACCTGTTTATTATCATCATCTTGGTAAGCAGTTCCTATCAGATTTATTAAGGGCCTTTAAACCATGTTAAACACACGGTGAGCATCATGTGAATCATGTTGCCATGGAAACAGCTCTATATCATCCACCATCTGGCTTCTGTCCACATTTCAAAAGCTTGATGGCTGTAACATGGGTATATAAATTAGAAGAAATATATCAACTTTTCAATGTTAAAGATACTTTAGTGAAATTCTGGTATCTACTAAAACACGTCACTTTCCACCAAAGAGCAAAGAAATATTGTCACTTATGCTAGCTCTACTCATTTCATCTTATAACCCTGAGCTCTCAGTGGTGGTACTATTGTGGTACCATTGTTGCGTGATATAATCTCAAATATTCACAATGCCATAAGCGTCAGTTGGGAAAAATAGGATTTTGCACAAAAAAGCAACAGTATTAGGTTTTCAGTGAAATCAGGGTTATTTAAATTTATTTCATAATATTCCATATAGTACTCAGAATGGTAGTTTAAACAAATGCAGTTTAGTAGAACTAGTCATTGCTATACAATTCAATTCAATCTTATTTGTATAAAATTTCTATTAACATTGTCACAAAGCAGCTTTACAGAAATTTGGATGTAGATTTAGATGCTTAATGAGCAAGCCAGAGGTGACGGTGTCAAGGCAAAAACGTTGCGGAAGAAACCTTGAGATGAAGCAGACAAAAAAAGGAAACCATCCTTCTGGGTGAAACCGGATAGTGGGATTACAAATCATCATACAGGTGTAGAAAAATAAAGTCAAACAGTACTATGTGTGTTGAAAGGATGTTCAGTATGAGCAGACTGTGAATAAGAGTACTGAGATGAGCACAGGGCAGTCTTTATGATTACAGCAGCAGTTCTAATGTAAAATCTACAGTATCCAGGTGAGAAGTGAAACTCTTGAGGGTATCCATGTGGGACTGTCCACAGCAGAAGATGAGTCAGAAGTGCATAAGTAGAGCATTATGGATCATACATTGGTTCCTTTACCACTTTAATATTCATCTAAAAATAGCCAAAATATGCAACTGAACCGTCATTGTGAATAGATGAGAAATATCTGACTTCTCCTTACATTGTGTAAAGTATGTATTATTAGAAGGACAGTGTCTTAAATTAAACCTTAACATTCACTAAAAATCACATTCAGAGACTGTGACTTTCCATGACACATTAGAACTGATCAGGCATTTCAACTGAGTGATTAAAAATTATGCTGTGACTCCACTCTATCTACACCGTTCACTGGTCTGAATGAGTTAAAAACATCTCAGTCATTGCCTCTACATCATCTGTCCACGACAGCTGTTAGCATCGACGCGGCACGACTGTGAGAAGCTCCAGCAGGAGCTGATGCGTCTGCAGCGTGAGCACGAGGCAGCCAAAGAGGAGGTGAAGGAGGTGCTGCAAGCGCTGGAGGAACTCGCCGTCAACTACGACCAGAAGAGCCACGAGCTGGAGGAGAAAGGAAGGAGCAATGTCCAGCTCACCGATGAGTTAACACAGAAAAGTGTGAGTAAGCGGAAGAGAGCAAGGTCAAAGGGGAGACAGGAAGTAGGAGAGCAATGATTACAGCATAATTTTTATCTGTTAATGGTATTACGGATTCAGCTATGTCTCTTGAGGTGAGTATGTTATGATTTAAAGAGTTTGCACTAATAGCATTGTAAGTGTAGTCAGAGGTGGATGTTAAGGTGAAAAAAAGGACTGAGGAAGAGATTTTGCACCATATTTATTTCAAGGAGAGGACAGACAAAAGAGAGATGGTATTGTAGGTGTTGTAGTGCCATGCAGTGACTCCAGACGTGTGCATGTGTTCCTGTTGCAGACACTTCTATCCACTGCACAGAGGGATCTGGCTACGCTGCAGGAAGTGAGTGGACACCACAAGAAGAGATCTGCAGAGATCCTGGGCATGCTGCTGCGAGACCTCAGTGAGATCGGCACCGTCATCGGCACCAGCGACCTTAAGACAGTAAGAACTTCTGACATGATATACTCACACACACAGACACACACATGCACAAATTCTTGATTGGCGTTCCATTTTACTTTGATACAATTAAGGACACATACAATTAGATAATTAGTTCTACTGAGAAACAAACCAGTGTCACTGGTTATATATACACTCACCATCCACTTTATTAGGAACACCTGTACAGTTTCACATTTATGCAGTTATCTAATCAGCCAATCATGTGGCAGCAGCACAATGCATAAAATCATGTATACACAGGTCAAGAGCTTCAGGTAAGGTTCACATCATACTTCAGAATGAAGAAAATGTGTGATCTCAGTGACTTTAACCATGACATGGTTGTTGATATCAGATGGGCTGGTTTGAGTATTTCAGAAAGTGCTGAAACTGGGAAGTTCACTCACAACAGTCTCTAGAGTTTACACAGAATGGTGTGAAACACAAAAAGCATCCTGTGAGCTCAGGGTGTGTTGGCTGAAACACCTTGTTGATGAGAGAGATCATAGGTGAATAACCAGACATTAAACCTGTCAGTCAAGAACAGGAGTCTGAGGCTGCCATGGGCACAAGCTCACCCAAACTGGACAGTTGAAGATTAGGAAAAAGACCTTCTAATCTTCAGCTGTGCAGTTTGGGTGAGCTTGTGCCCATGTTAGCCTCAGACACCTGTTCTTGGCTGACAGGAGTGGAACCTGATGTGGTCTTCTGCTGTTGTAGCTCATCCACCTCAAGATTCAATGTTTTGTGTATGCTGAGATGCTTTTCTGCTCACCACGGTTGTAAAGAGTGTTTATATGAGTTACTATATCCTTCCTGGCAGTTTGAACCAATCTTTTCATTTTCCTCTGACCTCTCTTATCAAGGCATTTCCATCCACAGAAATGTCACTCACAGGATGTTTTTTTTTTCTGTTGTTTTTCACACCATTCTGTGTAAACTCTAATTTAAAAAAGGTCACTGAGATCACGCTTTTTCATCATTCCGATGTTTGATGTGAACATTAACTGAAGCTCTTGACCTGTATCTGCATGATTTTTGCATTGCGCTGCTGCCACATGTTTGGCTGATTAGATAATTGCATGAATGAGCAGGTGTACAGGTATTCCTAATAAAGTGGACAGTGAGTGTATATATTGTATATACAATATATAATACTATGTCAACAATATAAGTGTATAAGTATATAAGTGTAGGTTTTAGCCTTTTGTATATGTTTTAATGAAATATTTTATTAGTCTCTTCATTTAAAACTTACAATCACTGCAGTGTTATATGGAATGTAATGACATCCTCTATGAAGTGATATATCACTTGTAGGCAGATACCACAATAAACCAAGATACTTATTATATAATATGATTTTTTTTCTGTCATTCTGCAAATTTTGTTACAGCAAAACATATAAACCAGATGTGACCAGAGTTTTATTCCAAATGTAACATAACACATCTGGCTCTGAGTTTCATATATTGCATTAAACAAACAATATTTGATTTGAAAAATAAGTAATACTGTATAAGCTGATCATACTAACACTATGCTTTCTTTTGCCTCCAGCAGACAGTGGAAGGTCCTGGAGCGATGGAGGAGGAGTTCACCATGGCGCGCCTCTACATCAGCAAGATGAAGTCGGAGGTGAAGTCGCTGGTGAACCGCAGCAAACAGCTGGAAGGAGCTCAGGCCGAAACAGCACACAAGATTCAGGCCAATGAGAAAGAGCTCGCGTCCTGCCAACTCCTTATCTCACAGGTCAGTCAGGATTCATTCAAGGTTCAAGATTCAAGAACTTTATTGTCATATGTGCAGCGGGCCCACACAATGAAGTTCTTACTTTGTTTACTCTCCTCTGGATGCTGCATAAAATTAAGTAAACTAGAAAAACACAATATATACAAAATACACTACAGTTGAGTGCAAACGTTTGCATCCTCCTTACACCTTGGGTGAATAATCAAAATATCTGCCTCTGTTGTACAGTTCGTCTTCAAAATAGCCTTCCATAATCATTTAAATGTGTTTCCCCTCTGAAAACCTTTTATGGTATGGCCTCAATGTTAAAATAGCTGAGTCCAAGTCCAAATTTATCTTTAATAGCAAGCTCAAAAGTTTACATCCGCTTTGATAAACCCTCTAGGCATTTAACTTTAATATGTAAAATTAGGTGTCTGATCCTTTAAAAAAACATCAACACTTAATGCTTGATGAGTGGCACCAGGTGTGTTAAATTAGGCGTGAATTTTATATTTGCAAGTGGTTAGATCTCCAGGAGCAGTCTCAAGCAACAATGGGATCAGGGAAACAGCTGTCAGAAGACCTAAAAATGAAATTGGTAAACTTTCATAAAGCTGGAGAGGGTTTTAAAAAAATTTCAAAGTGTTTAGGGATACCAGTGCCAACTGTGAAGACCATAATCCAGAAATGGAAGAAACATGGACACACTAAGACTCTACTAAGTAGTGGAAGACCAAGAAAAATAACTGAAAGAGCTGCTAGGCAACTTGCTCGAGAGCTACGTGAGAATCCAAAACAAACAGCAGGGGGCCTGAAAAAGTTCTTAGAAGCAAGTGGAATAAAAGTCCACATCTCCACCGTCAAGCGCAGTCTGCACAAGTCTGGAATGTTTGGGAGAAAAGCACGCAGGAAGCCATTGCTTACTTCTAGACACAAGGCAGCACACTTGGAGTATGCTAAAGAGCATGTGAACAAACCAAATGAGTTTTGGAATAAGATTATGTGGTCTGATGAGACCAAAGTCGAATCATTTGGTCATAATTTGCACAGGTACGTGTGGCGAGAAAAAAACTCTGCCTATGAGGAGAAGAACACCATTCCCACAGTCAAACACGGTGGAGGCTCGCTGATGTTTTGGGGGTGTATGTCTGCATCAGGCACTGGAGCTCTGCATAAAGTGGAAGGGAAAACGAATGCAGGCCAATATCAACAGATTTTAAAGCAAAGCCTCCTACTATCAGTCAAAAAGCTAAAAATGAAGAGGCAGTGGATCCTTCAACAAGACAATGATCCAAAACACAAAGCAAAGTCAACTCAGGAATGGTTTAAAAAGAATAAGGTGAAGGTTTTGCCATGGCCTTCCCAGTCCCTAGACTTGAATATAATAGAAAATCTGTGGATAGATTTGAAGAAGGCCGTGCATGACAGACAGCCAAGCAATCTGGTAGACTTGGAACAAATATGCCAGGAAGAATGGGCTAAACATTACACCTGAGAGGATACAAAAGCTGCTCAGAGGGTACCCAAAGAGGTTGGAGGAGGTTATAAAGGCAAAGGGAGGACATACAAAGTATTAGAAAACATTTCATAAAGGGGGATGCAAACTTTTGGACTGATATAATTTCTATTATTTCACTGTCACTTTCTTTTTATACACTCTTTGACCATTTTTGTTACTTTTGATGATGAAGGAACATTTGTGAAAACTGAACATGCATTAAATATTGTGTCGATGACAATACATTTCTTTTTTTTACTCCTTATGTCGTTTCAAAGTAAGGGGATGCAAACTTTTGCCCTCAACTGTATAAGTACTATAAAAATACAGAACATAAATATTCCACTGTATGCACAGTGAGTACAGTATGCATGCAATGCTGCAATTCAAGTATAACCCAGGCTGCCCAAGTGTAGAGTGTGTGGTGCTTAGAGTCCAGTGTGTACATCATCATTCTCTAGTGGTAGAGATAATAGTGAGCCCATATCCCAGCCACAGTATTAAAATAGTTTGTACAGTATATTCAACTTCACTACAAAAATGGTCAAATCTTAGGGCCACTTCGCATTGTACACTTGCTTGACATTTCATTGTCAAATAAAAATAATAGTTAAACACTTTTTTTCTGCTGGTATGAAGAGAGCAAATATTAAGTGAATCAGTTGCTTGACAGCACAAAAATACACAAACAACACATGCCCTGGTGCAATATATATTTGTGACACAGCGATTGTAAAACTATATGGCCAAACGTTTGTTGACACCTAACCATTATACCCATATGTGCTTTTTGAACATCCCATTCTAGATTTAGGAATTATAACAGCCTCCACTCTTCTGGGAAGGCTTTCCACTAGATTTTGGAGCGTGGTTGTGGGGATTTGTGTTCATTCATCTACAAGAGCATTAGTGAGATCAGGCACTGATGTTGGTGAGGAGGTCTGGGGTTCAGTCAGTGTTCCAGTTCATCCCAAAGGTGTTCAGTGGGGTTGAGGTCAGGGCTCTGTGCAGGACACTCGAGTTCTTCCACTCCAACCTTAACACACCATGTCTTCATGGAGCTCACTTTGTGCACAGGGGAATTGTCATGCTGGAACAGGTTTGGGCCTCTTAGTTCCAGTGAAGGGAAATTGTAATGCTACAGCATACAAAGACATCCTATACAATTGTGTGCTTCTACCTTTGCAGAAGAACCACATATGGGTGTGACGGTCAGGTGTCCACAAAGTTTTGGCCGTATAGTGTAGACATAGTGTTGTTATTATTGACTGGTTACCTTTCCTAGACTGCTTAAAACTGCAAATGATGTGGTTCAGGGCCTGATTTAGTTCAGTAACTAAATATTAAGCTCTTTGCAGACTCTGTGTGTTAATGGAGTGTAAACGCTAATATACACACTTCTCTGGCCCACCATGAATGTGACATCACTGCCATGACATACTGGGAATTTTGATCTGCTGAAGATGTGGATTATGGTACTGTATTAAAAGCAGAAAAAGTAAAGTACAAGAAATACTTTGAAGGAAACATGAAATGCTTTGTATGTAAGCTAGCCCTTGCTTCTAGACATTTATAAAAGTCATTAACATATTTTGACATTTTGACATGTTCCGTTACTTGCCAAAATATTTTATATGGCCCATGTCCACCCTGAGGTCAGAGGATCCCATTTAAACTGCAGCTTTACAAAGGTTAGGATTTCATTTGCTCATCTCAGTTTTAATGCACATGCAGAGTGTAGTTGCTGTAGCATAAGTGCAGTGTGCATTAAGAAAAGTCTGAGTAATGACAGATCAAGAATCAGATAAAAAAATCTGTTGATTGGGCCAGTTACTGAGTGTGTGTGTGTGTGTGTGTGTCTGTGTCTGACTGATCCAGCTCCAGGCCAAGATAAAATCCCTGAGTGACTACATGCAGAACATGGAGCAAAAGAAGAGACAGCTGGAGGAGAGCCAGGACTCGCTGATGGAAGAGCTGGCTAACCTCCACGCTCAGGGTGTGTCTTATACAAATGCATTCGCATACACATGGTATAAGGATGCTACTCAGAAATTCCTGTAAATAAAGAATAGAAATGAGACAGTACATACAGTTACTTTTTAGCTATGTGCTATACAGCTGAAGATACAGATATGTTGTGTGACTCCTCTTGTAGTTAGTGACTTTCCCTCCCAGTGAAATAAACCGTATCCTTAAATCTTAAAAACACGAACACTGAGTTCTAGAAACTAGATCCTCTATTATATTGATCTTTTTATAAATAACACATGTTGTGCTTTTGCATGTTCGCTAATCTAGAAAAGATGCATGAGGTGTCTGTGATGGACAAGGAGAAGGAGCACATGAGCAAGATGAAGGATGCTGAAGAGATGAAGGTACAGAATAATGTTCATTAAATATAAATGCAGTATACAGTGCTTCACCTCTTAAAGAAATACAGCAAGCAAAAAAAAGGAAAAAATTATCATCATTAATGGTGATGCTGAATGATGAGCTGCTTGCGGTTATTTGAGGGATTGTGCTTACAAGGTCATGCTACTAACCAGAGGTGGAAAGTACATATACTACTCCCAGTCAATTGAATAGATATGTTTCATTGTCTTAAAGACATTCTGATAAAAGTTTATGGTTGAAATTTCTAAGACCAACATAAATGGTCCATATAAGTCCATGTATACATTTATTTCTGAATCAAAATGTATTTTTTAAATAAATTTGTTTTGATTTGTTTAACCTTTTTCTTGGTCATTGCATAATTCTATATGTGTTATTTTAATTATTTTTATTCTAAAATAATAAAATTAAGAAAATCCTTTTATGAACAGGTGTGCAAACTTTTAATCGGTAGCGTAAATACATTAATTGTATTTTTTTATTTTTTTTTTTTTTTTTTTTTTTTTTTTTTTTTTTTTTTTTTTTTTTTTTTTTTTTTTTTTTTTTTTTTTAATTATCCTTAACTATCATATTAGGGAATTTGCATACTACCTGAGTGTAACTGAAAATGAATATATGTACTCTTAATTACTTTTACAGGAAAAATCCACTTTTTTTTTTTTACTCTTAACATTATCATTTAGACTTTCAAAGATGACACAATTTGTTTTTCATTTTCCCTGGCTACTAATTCAGTCAGTCACTTTTCTGTGAATTTTAACTTCATTTATTGAACATCCAATCAAAATCCATTTCTAAGCATACCACATCCAATCATCTTTCTGCAAGATTAGTCTCACTCACACTACATACATTACTTTAATTAAAAAAGGGAGCTAATGAAACAAAAATACAATTTATTAATGAGCAAGGGTGATGTGGGGGGATTTACTTTACTTTCTTATTAATGATGTAAGAAAAAAAAATAACTAAGGTACCCCATCCTTAACCATAAGCATAACTTGATGGTTCATAATATGAACCATAATTTGAATTGAATTGTGTGGATTTTTACAAATCCACAAGTGAGCCCATGGTTTAAAAATACTGTCATAAAATCAGTTAATTAAAATGATTTACTCTTTACTTAAATACTAACATCTTTTAACTTTCACTCAGATACCATTTTGACTTTTAATTGAGTACGATTTTGACACAGTATTCACTTTAGTCAAAATTTTTTCTGTTATTTTTGCACCTATGGTGAACAACTTTATCTGCTCTTACTCACTGTTTTCTGCATTTCTGTGTGAAGGATTTATTTAGAATTGTAAAGCTAAATGAATTCAAAAGAGTGATTTTTGCCATTTCTGTGAACTCAATGCGTGTAGAAAGCGCTGCAGGAGCAGATGGAGAGTCACCGCGAGGCCCATCAGAAGCAGCTCTCACGACTCCGAGACGAGATCGACGAAAAGCAGAAGATCCTGGATGAGCTGAAAGAGTTAAGAGCTTAAAAAAAAAATCACTTATTTCAGGAAATATTTCATGCAAGCAAAAAGAAGACCATCTCAACAGACTAACATAGCTAACAACAAAACTACTAGTAGTATAATCCAGCTTTCCTTTAGCTGTTTGGCAGTGGTACACTGTTTTCCTCAGCTTTTATTCATTATTTAGAAAAATATGAAGATATTAAATTAAAGGATGTTGAGCTTTGAATCTCATGAATGGATCTGATTGGCATTATTGTGTATGAGAATTAGATTGCTATCCCACTTAAAATCTTTGCCCTGTTTTCCCCTACCCCAGTATGAACCAGTCTCTTCAGCTGGAGCAGAAAAAGCTCATGTCTGACTACGACAAGCTAAGAGAGGAAGAACAGGAGAAGGACAAGAAGCTGCAGAAGCTAATGTAAGTAGACTGTTGATGGTGCTCACTGAGTGCTCTCATTTATAGAAACAAGAAGAGTCCATGGTTCTGACTGAAAGAAACGCTCACGTGTGAAAGTTTCAGTCAATGCCACACAGTGTGAGTGGTGCCATTTTGGGGATTGTCATCAATATTAACAAAAGCAAAGGATAAAAGTGAACGAATAGTTCACGATTATTAATTGACACCATTTTCCCATTTTCTTAGCTTCTACAAACAAAAGAGCAACACCTTCTTTTCTCTGTCACCATTTTGTGCCAACATTCAACATCATATTAATCTGCAGTGGAGATTGTTGCCCTGAGTTACAGTTGTCCTGGCTAGTAAGCTATCTATGAGATGACGAGCATGATGGCGTTGACGGCGGTATTACCGTAAAAGTTGAAGCTTTGGAAGCAGATCTGTTTGAGCAGAGTGTACAGATGAGGAGGCGAAAGAGCTGGACAGACTAAAAGAACTCCTTTATTAGCAGTTCTAGTAATGTAGAAAACTATTAACCAAAGTGAAAATAGACTAATATGTCAGTGAATCAAGTGTAAAAAGAAAAAAGTCTCAGAATTGAATCCTAAAATAAATATTTTTCACCATTGAAGATTGAAGAAGGGCAATTTGTTGACTGTTACCTAGCTAGCTTTTGTTGATAAATGTTTACAGCTAGCTAGCAAGCTAGTGCTCTTGTGTGATATTGGTGATTTTTATTTTTGCTAACATTTCATGTTTAGGGCTTAAATTTGTTGAAAAGTCACTATAGTATATTTGTATATGTATATTTTCTTATTCATTTGTCATGAAATGGACTTGCTCATGAAAATTAGCAGCTTTGAGTGATTAGCAAGATCAGCTTAGCCGAGCAAGAAAGGGAGGTCTCTATGAGCCAATATACAGTATCCAGAAAGAGAGCAGTTTTAAATGATGGCGTGTGAAGTATTATATTTGAGGAATGTATGTCTTTTGTCTCTGTGAATTAGTTTATTAAATGAGAAACGGGAACAGGCCAAGGAGGATCTGAAGGGTCTTGAAGAGACTGTGGTAAGTACGCAACAGGAACCAAGATTTACATTATTTATTTTCATACATTTTAAAAACAATAAAAACCTGTAAACCCTAGAGAGAGTTAAAAGTACGCTTGTATTTCACTTGACTATAGTAATACGGCTAATAATTCAAACATTTTTAACAGCGTTTTTTCTCCTGCTTTCCCAGACAAAAGAGCTCCAAACACTCCACAATCTGCGCAAACTCTTCATCGACGATCTTAACACACATGTCAGGACAGTAAGTGTTACGACATATTGGCAGCGACTTTGTGTTTTTCCATTGTTATTTGAGGGGTTTTTTTTAGTTTTACTACATTTTCATTTCCTATTAATCCCCTGAGAATTTGGGTGGGTCTTCCAGCTGACTCATCCTCCAGATGTGCTTTTGGCTTCAGGTCTGCGTTTTCGGGCCAGGAGCTGAATGACTGATGAGGATGTACATGCTCTAACAGCAAGACAGGAGATATTTCCATTAAGCTCAGGAAATGGTGTCACTAGAAGCTTTGAGTGAAATGTGAAGTAAAAGCATCATTGCCTCATCCCATTGATGATTAAGCAAACTCTTAAAAATGAATCCATGCTCTCGCAGATGTGCCCTACAATATCCGTGTTCATGCTGTTGAAAGATTGAAATAAAAATTTTACAACCTCAGCAGTCATAATGTTTGACAAACAGGTGTCTTTGTTTAAGACTAGATCCTGATCAGGAGATATGTTATTTATATAGTACTTTATTTAACACAGTTTAAAGTATCGTCAGTACCCCCGCATTCTTTTCAGGAAGCATCTGCCTGGCAGAATGACATGCCATGTATGTTATACTTATTAAAGAATAATATTTAGTATTTATTAAAGAATGACACCTCGTACTTTTAATGTTGAAGAACATCTGCAAGAACATTGTTCCCTCACCAGCCTCTCAGTTTCTTTCTCTTGAAGTGAATAAGACAAAAAAGAAAGGACAAGAAAATGTAAAATCCAACGTCCTAAAAAAAAAAAAAAAAAAAAAAAAAAACCTTCACTTTTGTGAGAGACAGCTTTACCTGTCTCTCACAAAGACCTGACACTGGAGACTCCTTCCGTAAATACTAAATAAACATTTCGTTTCAAGCTTAACCACATCAACAGTTATACACATGTACAGTTGAGCTCAAAAGTTTACATCCCCCTTTCAGAATCTGCAAAATGTTTATTATTTTACCAAAATAAGAGGGATCATACAAAATGCATGTTATTGTTTATGATTTTGAGATCCATCTTTTCACACTGAGGACAACTGAGGGACTCATATGCAACTATTACAGAAGGTTCAAACGCTCACAGATGCTCCAGAAGGAAAAAACATGCATTAAGAGCCGGGGGGTGAAAACTTTTTTAATTTGAAGATCAGGGTAAATTTAACTTATTTTGTCTTCTGAGAAACATGTAACTATCTTCTGTAGCCTCTGAAGGGCGGTACTAAATGAAAAAATACGATATTTAGGCAAAATAAGAAAAATGTACACATCTCCATTCTGTTCAAAAGTTTTCACCCCCCGGCTCTTAATGCATGTTTTTTCCTTCTGGAGCATCAGTGTGCGTTTGAACCTTCTGTAATAGTTGCATATGAGTCCCTCAGTTGTCCTCAGTGTGAAAAGATGGATCTCAAAATCAT
>CM040458.1:4438757-4458481 GCA_022758105.1 Pangasianodon gigas
GGGGTCATTTTTATAAATTCAACTATTATTTTCTCTTGTGGACTATATGTAAACATCTTTTATGTGAAATATCTTATTCAGGTCAGCACTAAATAAACAATAACATGCATTTTGTATGATCCCTCTTATTTTGGTAAAATAATAAACATTTTGCAGATTCTGAAAGGGGGATGTAAACTTTTGAGCTCAACTGTATGTATATGACATACAAATCCCTGTGTAAATGACTAAAGAAACAACATATTAGAACGAGTGAGTTAATATGACTCTGTAACCAGAAACTATTGTCAGAGCTGCTGTTAAAGAAAATGAATCATTTTCTGACCAATCAGAATCGAGTATTCAATTGCGCTGTGATTTGCTATTATATGTGAAAGATACATGGATATATCCAGATTCATTTTATTTTTTTTTTTTTTGTTAAAATTACATTTCAACGGAGTGAACAGACTGGATTTACATTGATTCATTTGTAAAGTGGTGAATTTTATGCAATTTAAAAGTAAAGCAGAATCCAATCCCAGCCTGTGATTAAAGCAGAACAAGGATTTGAACCGACAACCTTCAGGTCACTGTGACAGAATCTTAACCACTGAGACGACCTTTTCTTTCTGACAGAATGTAGAGTTGGATTCGGAGGAGGCAGGAGGCAGCTTGGCTCTGAAACAGAAGATCATTTTCCTGGAGAACAATCTGGAACAGCTCACCAAAGTCCACAAACAGGTTTGCACAACTTTCACAATATGCTTAGACTTACACACTTATGGGATATAGTATACCGGCCAGGAGGCTTGATATTTCATCTTATTGTATAAGTACATTGTATATGTGTACTATGGCAATGAAAATCAGAATTTGAATTGAAATGAAAAAAAAAAAATTTTGAAATGAATTTTCCCTCAACTCTGTTTCTCTCACACTTTCTCTCAAGTTGGTGCGTGACAATGCAGAGCTGCGCTGCGAGCTGCCTAAGCTGGAGAAGCGTCTTCGAGCCACAGCCGAGAGAGTGAAATCCCTTGAGACAGCATTGAGAGAGGCGAAGGAGAACGCCATGAGAGACCGCAAGCGCTACCAACAGGAGGTGGAGCGAATCAAAGAGGCGGTCAGGGCCAAAAACCAGGCCAGGAGGAGCCACACAGCACAGATCGGTCAGTGTCTAGTCAAATCACTACTAAATTGAATGTAAGATCTTAGTCCTCGTCTAGTTTTGACAGCCAAAAGCTAATTTTGGTCTCAGTCTCTAAACCTTTTTTTAAAACAAAATAATCAGAAAAGACACTTTAATTCAAACAACCAAACTACCATGCTTGGGAATGCTATTTAGTTGTCAGTGTTATGTATTATAGCCAGAAGGGGGCGACATGTTCACATTTATTGGGAATTTAGCAGTACAAGTTGATTTCATCTTTATTATAATTATAAAAAAAATTATGTATGTATCTATAACCTTGTACTCTTATTAAAGATCATGTCTCTTCAATAAACAGAGATCAGAATGGTTCAAGTTACCCATATATAACTTGGGAATGGAATGATTGGGTACAACCCAATCTTACTATTTTACGTATCTGAAGATGGCATATTAAATTGCTTAGGTCACTGCTAGACTTGTTAAAAGGTTCACACTTAGTGTTTATCAAACCCAGCATATTTCAAGCAATATAACACACCTGAGTATAAGCTTAACAACTTTTATTAGTATAGCATATCCTTAACAATATAACTACTTTACCAAGTGTTTACTCAACATTCTTCCCTGTATGTCCCGTAGCCAAGCCCATTCGTGCTGGACACCATGCCGGACATCACCCAGGAGCCTCTGGCTCACCGGGCCATACCATCAGAGGAGGGGGGGTGCAGAGCCCACAGCGTCATCACTACCACCAGATGCAGGCAGCTCAGCAGCACTACCACCAGATGCAGGCACCTCAGCAGCACTACCACCACAGCAGCAACAGCAGCAAATAAACAATGGTATGATCCAGTAGTCAAAATTTAGTTCATGAATCTTCATAATTAACAGCAAATTTGGCTGATGTGGTGATTTGAGAATAAACTTTGAGCTGAGGAAGAAAGTGATTTTGGAGTGTTTTAGCTATCTGAGTTCATTTTAGAAATAATAGTGTGTCATACAGTGTCAGAAACCAAATAAGCAAGAGTGTCACGTAATCCTCATAGCTTCAATGCACAACAAACGCACGTCTTCGCTGATCAACTACATTTAAAGATAATATGGTAACTGTGTACCATCATATTGTATTATAGGATATAGTGTTCGTTTCTCCATGTTAGCTTTCTTTAACTCTAATTAATAGCTTCAGGCATGTTGGTGCATGGGAAACACTCCACTGTTCACCCTGTAGTGGATTTCGGAAACGCTGACCTCCAATATTTTTTGGAAGACTGGGTAAACTGAGGCATATTTACAGCTGCCTCAGCTCTACACCATAGATTAATGGGCAAAAAGTCAAGACAACACTTGCTGATTTATGTCATAGGTGCCCCTTAAGGTATTTTTGGATGATACATTTCCTCCCTTTTTGTTCACAGACAAAACGCCCTTGCTTTAGATCCAGAGAGAAAAACAAGGAAAACGTTGTGGCTGAAAATGCTCCTGAAATGCTCACAACCATCTGATTGGTAGATGTTAATCACTGAGTCACCACTAACAAGCAGTTGAAGCTTACAGCCTCCAGTTTAGCATTGTGCAAACTGCCAGAGATGTCATCACACATCTTTTTGGCTCAATAATACCATCTGTAGATTCAAATAGAGCAATATAAGCCTCGAAATCACTTCTCATGTACAATTCTACTGCAAATCTGAAGGCCAGACTATTTCCATATGACAGTATATGATGACTATCCTACATGACATACAGTACATTTAGTTGAGAAGGCAAAAAAAAAAAATCATCCCTGGTTACTTCAATGTTGTCCCTTAGTCCTGTCCTAATGAATCTGGTTTTACATCAACTCTTATGTTTATCCAGGTCAAGATTAATGGTGTTGTGCTAACAACCACGGCTAATTAAGTTTCAGGAGCATGTGGAGATGTGCTTTTGGTTAGAAAGTCACAGTGTAACATTAGCAAAAAAAAAAAGAGGTACAAAAAGGTTCTCTGTCCTCAAAAGTGAGGAAAGCTTGGGAAAATGGCTGAGAGCAGGACATTTAACTTGAACCATTTGGCGTTTTCTAAGGAGCACTGGGCATATATGGATTGAGGCTTGGCTTCGTCTCCTCACAGTTACGTAAACAGGAGTCAGTTTGGGATTGTTCAAGGCTGGAAAAGCAATGTTGACTTGTTGATTTGAAGTAGATTCATCTATTTCCATGCCCAGTAGTGCACAGTGTGTGTGTGTGTGTGTGTGCGTGTGTGTGTGGCATTGGTGACGCAGCAGTTAGGGTTCTGTGCTAGTGGAAATATTGTGAGTTGAAATCCAAGCACTGATAGAGAGCCAGGGTTGGGACCTTGAACAATGTATTTAACTCATTTATTCTCAGCTTTGTGCATGTACTGTTTCTGCCTCACTTGGAAGATGCTTTGGATTTACGGGGTAAAGCAAAGCCTGTATCTATATCTGTATCCGTATCCGTATCTGTGCTCAGAATATCTGTATTCAGAATGGGCGTGGCCTAATCAGGCTTCTTGCTCAGGGTAAAAATCTCCCACTCACACAACTTTTTTTATTTCTGGCAAGCTGCCTAAATAAAAGAATAATACACATCCTATTCATATCTATATTTGTGTTTGTTTAAACACAGTTTACAGCAGTTAGTTCTGGTCCACTAATTTGATTGGTCGAGCGGCGTTCCAAGTGTGCTGATATTTATTATAATCGCAATGGGACGTTTCACTGTGTGTGTCACTCCACTCGTCTGTGTTCGCTACATAAAATTCCACTTCCTAGTTCGAAACGGTTACTACAGTAGTGTTAGCGACATCATCAGCAGACATGGCAAATGATACATTTTTCAGGAATGTAACTTTTGACTTAAAATCAGATGAAGATGAAAAGGAACAAGGGAAGCCAATTTTACCGGAAGCACCTTTAACAGGAACGTACAAGTCAGTGTGAGCTAGCTAACCCGCTAGCCGACAGGCTATAAAGTGAGCGTGGCTTCTTCAGGATCTATTTCCATTAGCTGAGCAAAAAATATTGTGGTTGAAATTCAGTTACTCGATATTCATTTCTTGTTTATAGAACTGTTGTATAGAAGCCATATTGCACTCGCAGTCATGTGGTTATACTGAATATCGGCGCAGCTGTGATTCAGCGTAGGCACAAAGCCACAGGCTTCAGTATAACCGCACTCTTGCTCGTGCGATATTGCTTAATTATCTCTTCATTCCAAAAAATGTATTGGTATTCAGTTACATCCCTACTTTGGAACAATGTGCTGTATCTTCCACAGTAAAATGTAAATGTCAGTTTGGTGATGTTTTGCCAAGAGAAATTGCAGTGAATTCCACAGTGAATCCTGTAACATGATCTGTCAACCTTTTCTCTTCTCAGGAGGAAAAACAGCGTCGACTTCCGTCTAGACTTCATCTGTCCACTAGATCACGTTTTTGTAGTTCTGGAAAACCAACACAACCGCTGAAGCCTCTGATCACGTTCAGTACTGGACAGAAACTCTACTTCCTTATCCTATGGTGGATTGGATTTGTACTCACACACACACACACACATGTGAAAACAAGGAGCAGTCTGTTACATTCAGTTGCACACAATTAGTGTGTGTCCCAAACTTAGAGAGTTCGTTCCTGCTAGCTAATCATGTGATTAGCGGCTCGTATGAATCACATAAGTCAGTACATTCAGCTAAATCCTGACAGAAAGCACAGGACCGCTAAACACACATGACCTCTGGCTATATGTTACACCTCACAGAGCTAATGTCTCTTTCACTGCACAATCATTAGAATGTTTGTTCGCTGCTCAACGTGTTCTTCAGTGTTAATACTGCTGTGTGTGTTATGGGTAATACACACGGCCACTGCAGCTACAACATTTAAACACACTTGGAATGAAATCTGTCTGTTTTACGTTTTCTTAAAATAGCTGATGTTCAAGTACTAACCGGACTAGTGTTTGGAACATCATGTTATCTTAGATTTGCCAAAAATTGACCAAAAATACTGATCTCCAAACTGAAATAATGGAGCCATGAGAATCTTTAACACCCTTAAGTGTAACTCGAGGGCATTTCTGTGGTTCTGAGAATTGGCAGCAGCTCAGTAGGTCTTTAGTTTTTAGTTTTTATTGCCTACCTGAAGCGTGTAGGGACACAACAGGGAATGTAGTCTGCTTTAGAACTGGCACAGTGTTGTTTTTAAAGCAGGAGACGTCATCTGCGGTCCTGTAACACCACAGTCCAGCAGTGTGAGCGAGTGAGTGAGTGAGTGAGTAAGAGAGAGAGATCATCACATTGTGCTGGACTCCAAGAGCAAAAGTAAATGCACCCTTAGATTTAAAATGTCTGGATTTTTTTTTTCGCAATTTTTTTAATCAATTACTTTTCAATATTTTTGTATAATTATAGATTTAGATTTGGAATTCATTTATTTCTTCTATTTATTGTTTCATTTTTGAGAATTAGCATCATTTATATATTTTTGGAAAATTTTTCAAGGAACTTGCTAAAGTGTTATTATTTATTAATGATCATTTATTTTTTTTGTTATATATTCTGACTATATATTTTGCATTTTGATTTAACATCTCTAGCATTGTATTTAAAAGTAGACAATACATTCTTTAATGGCTTATTTTTTAAATGACTGTGAGAGAATTGTCCAGTCATCATTAGCTAAAAAACAAAGGGGGACTGCATGTATGCGGATGGCAAAACCTTGAAGAATTATTTTTAGAAGATTTACAGTATACGGAGAGAACAATACGTGTTGTTAAATGATCTGATTAAAAAGGTTTGATTACAGGTGACAGTATGGAGACAGTAATGAGCACTGAGCTCTGTACAAAGTAAAACATACAGTATAATAAGCCATGTAGCGGTGTCGAAAAGCACAAGTTCAAACGCAGACCTACAATATTTTGTGTCCATGACAAAATAAAAGTAGACATAATAAGGAATATATTTAATGTATTAAATTATGCATCGGAAGATTTTTAGTTTTGCTTTGGAAGGAACAAAGTATATCAGCTGAAGGGAAAATAAAGGTATGTCTCAGTTGCTGCTGTTTGATAGAAAAGCCAATTTAAGTAACAAATAATGGTCATTGATACAACTAAAAAAAAAAAAACATGTTGATTGTATGTACATGCACAAAAATGAGTTGGAAAACATCAGAAGTTTGCACCATTATATTCTGCAAGATAATTGTTTCATTAACAGTAAAGCTCTAGCTACAGAAAACTATTATTCAATAACTATTCAAACTCAATTCGTAAACTGCTAAAACTCGCCGATCTCGAGCATAAATCAGTGCTAAAACTGAAATATGCTCACAGTGCATTATTGCATTATGGGTAATAGGAGCAGTTCCTTGGCAAGTGAGACTACCACATATGAACACTGATATATTATAGTATATTTTAAAATCTTATTAGAGCAGATTTTATGCTTCCTAGCATTCGGGATATTTCGTAAAATGTGTGACGTTCTAGTAGAAACACTAATGCATTTCCAATGCAAAGGATTATCTTAAAACTTTTTGATCAGGCCTTGTTGGTCAGGTTTGAGGTTCCTCCACAAAAAAAGGATTAAGGAAAGAGCCATTTCACGACTTCTTCCATTTTACAATCAGTGTAAATTTTATTTTATTTTGTTCATCTGTGTCGATGCTGACTAGCCACTCAGATCATCGAGCAGAGTTCCAGGCAAAAGTGCAAAAACCTGAATCGTATCATAACTACCTCATTTACATCAGGATGCATAGTTAAGTGATTGTATTCCTTTTGTCATCATGCTGACTAATCAATCAGCATCTGGCTATAGGGAAGACTGGATCTTTTTTTTTCTTTCTTTTTTTTTCTTTCTTTTTTTTTTTACATAATGAGTTGTACATTTTGCATTTGTAAACTTTTTAATAACTAAATGTATTTTTTTTTTTAGACTGGCTGTTTTATCTTTTTTTTTCGTATTCAACAAAATGCAAGATTGTGAATTAAAGTATTTGTAAACCCTGATATACATTGTACAGACAGCTCAGGATTCAGCACTGATCCCTTTTAAATAAGAGCGCAATGAGATGAAGCAAGATTTCTAAAACATCATTAACTTGTTTTGGAGTTGAAAATGGTATTTTTTTCTTTTTAGATTGATTTTGTTCTTTATTGAAAGCTTAAATCAAACCTTCTAATTCACTTCCTCTGTCCAGATGATTGAACAGTTGTTCGCTGCAGTGTTATGTGCCATGTGGTGTCATTCTCATTGAAATGTGAAGTTGTAAGCAGATATTTATGACCATGATATTGGGCATTATATGATTCCACTCCTACAGTAAAAGACATCCTGCTCATCACAGATCAGTATCCACACACACCTGCAGTGTTTACAGCCATCGACTAGTCTCACGCCATCACACTTGTACTCTACTCTCTGTATTTGTTCATTATTGGTGTGATGGATCACAGATCCATTTCTTTCCAGTAGACTTTGTCGTAAAAATGTCTCACGCGTCTGTGTTTCTTGTCGAAAGTGGGTTGCGTTGTGCTCATAAGTAAACACGCCTTGAGTAAACAAGTACAGAACCGAAGGAAACTCTGAGTCAGTGTAAAGACGTCCACGTTACATCATCTCTGATGGTGCTTCTATGAGAAATCAGTGATTAACAGTGATGACTTTTTATATTCTGTCCATTGAGGACTGATGATGTGTGTGATACTCATCACTCTGCAGTGTTCCTTGCTCTTTCATGTTGATTGACTTCAGTGGCATAAAAATTTGGAAATGTTCTGATGTGAACATACAGCTAAAGTGTACAGGAGGAGACACAGTGATTTGTATCATGTATAACTGCACGTTGCAGAAGGAAATAAACTAAATAAACTTTGCTGCTGAAGTGTCATTTCGTTCCACGTGTATCACGATCACGTGACACGCTCCAGCGCGCGCTCACCTGGGCTTTAGCCACGCCCCTAATCAAAGCATCTCGTCCTTGTTTTGATTTGGCCACGCCCTCTTTGCGCATGACTTCTGCATTGAGTTGACCACGCCCCCCTGTGGACTCGCCCCGCCTCCATGTTTGATTCTGTCTTTAGGTCTGCTTTGGGTTTGTGGTGTTTGAATTTTCTTTTAATTCGCAAAACAGAGAGACGCTTGAAGTTTTCCGTCGCAGCGTTAAAGCGCAACTAAAAGGCAGACATCTCCAAGGTAGGTTTATTTTATGCTCTTTCATTTTAAACAGCGCGCAGTGAAGATGTGAGAGTGTGTGTGTGTGTGTGTGTGTGTGTGTGTGTGTGTGTAGTAAATCCGGGGATTTATAGCCGAAAAGCACGCGCGTGAGCTTTTACTCTAATGTTAAAAAAAGCAGGAAGTAAACAAGAAGCTGCGGATTTATAAGTTTATCTGTTTCTTTTTGGGGTTATAGTGGATTTCTGGAATGAAGGAAGACCACGTTCACAAATTAATATCACGTGTAAACGATTTAATGTGAAAGTGAATTGTTTATTTTTATTATTTTTTAAATATTTTTTATATATTTTTTAAAAAGCATTGTAAGGTTTTTGGAAATAAGGGTTGAATGACTCCTTCCACTTCTCAGCCAAGTGACAGATACAGGGTCATGTGGGGACTCTGTGTGTGTGTGTGTGTGTGTGTGTGTGTCCGTGTCCCTTCACAAGAGGGTCTCCACGAGGAGAACTGCAGCTTTTCTTAAACAAACAACATTAAAATGTTTCATTCTGGTTACTGAGGTTAAGGTAAGTGTTAGATTTAGGTGTAGCAGAGCACTATAATCATTTTGTCAACAGTAGGATAAGATAAACGTGTGTGTGTGTGTGTGTGTGTGTATGTATGTATGTATGTGTGTGTGTCATGCTAAGACCAGGGTTTCCAACACACACTTACTAATCCTGGTCCATAACATGATAGAAATGTTGTGTTAAAATTCTCAGAAATTTCCAGAAGGCTTCATCTGTCCCACTTCTGCAGTCCATCATTGCCAGCATCAGGGCTGATGAGCAGCGCCTGCTATTTATGCACACGTTTGGGTTTTCTCCAGATACCATAATGCTATTTCAGCGTTTGATGTCTTTTTTTTTTTTTGAGCTATTCCTTTGGGTGTTCTGGCTGGGAATGCACCTGCTTTTAAAAGCAGCTGTACAACAGGTGCACGGTGCAAATGCAGAAGGACTAAAGATCCAAAATGGCTGTTCGGGTTGCTGTTTCACGCTTAAAACTGATCAGTAATGGTTGTGCGTTTGTGCAGTGGTCAGATATCTCTGATAACAACTTTAAACTTTAAACGCTCAGAAACCTGGGAGATTTTCCAAACCTACATGCAAATTATTTCACAGAAAGAATCCAGCAGAAATGTTTCAGATTCATGCACTTGGGACAAAATAACAACAGAACAAATGTGTTTATATGTTAAACGTTTTCTTTTATTACTAAAGAATTATGTACGTTTGTTTGATCAGGATTTAAAGAGCAAAGAAAGATAAGTAATGAATTATAATGGAAGCTGTACTGACTGTGAATGTGTTTACATGTACAGAATAATCTGATTAAAATCAGATATTAACAAAAATGCTGATAACATGAAAACTACAGGAAAGTGTAGGAATAAGTTGTGATTCTGTAACGTAACGTCGCTATAAGTATTGAACCTTTATCATTTTAATTACATTTGCAGTAGTGAAGTAAAGTATTTAAACTTTTTTATCGACTGAATAGTTGATAAATGACAACGGCTAATACTTCATGATTGTGCGTTGTTTCTTTTGCTATTTATTTAATGTTTTAAACATTATAAATACTATATTTTAAATCTTTAAACTTTAATCTTTAAAATTTTAAACTTCAAACATTAAATAAGTGTGTTCATGGTGACGTCCTGGCGTGTTACACAAACCTAAATCAATTTGGGTAGATTTGTTTTAGCCATCATCCAAATAAGACATAAAGTTTCAGATGATGCTTTTGTTAGAGTTTTTAATAATGTTGCATGTGTTGCTCTTTTAAAGGTTCTCAAATTGCAGTGTGGTCATGAGGGTGTGGTCATAAAAACAGCATTTCAGTCAGTGTTATGCAACTGTCTTTTACACAATATAGAGATTAGGGGTGAGGGAAAAAAAAGATTTTTCAAGTCTGACCAACAACTTAATGCATCTGCATTAATCAATTTTTTTAAATTATTTTCTAAAATTATTAGTTATATTTTCAGTAAAAAGTCACAGAAGAGTTCAACGTTTTAATAGTTATTATATAAAAAAAAATTAAATTGATTATAATAAATTTAGCAAGTCAGTCGTAAAAGATTTGCACTCCTACACTATTATCTAAAACCCTGACTTGCACGCGCTGGAGCCTTTAAAAACATCACACACTGCAAACAATCATGATTCATACAGACGAATCAGTGATCATTTTATACTCGCATCACGACACAGTGAATCGAAACGGCTTTGAATCTTATGGAGTCTAAAGATTTCCATCCCTACTAGAGGTTACAGCTGTTGCAGGAAACAGCTAGATTTTAGACTAAACCGAGAGACTCTAACTTTAGCGTTATTGATGAAAAAAGAAAAAAAAAAAGGCTGTCTGTAGAAACAGGGCTTTGTTTCTGGGTGATTTTGTTCTTGCAGTAAGAAAGGCAGTGGCCATAAACAGAAAAAAAAATGTGTAAATTAAAATGTAATTGTGATTGATAAAATGTGGCTCTCCTGAGAGAAAGAAGGAAAGAAAGAAAGAAAGGAGAGCTGACAAACTTCATATCTCAAAACCAGTATATTATAGAGTGGTAATTATTTGCACACATGATTGATTGTAGTAGTGGATAGTATTTCTGTATGCCTTTGAGCAGTATGGAAAACAGGTTTTATATAACTTATCTATATTCTTAATCTTTTCATGCATTCATTGTTAATGGAAAGGTTATTTTTCCTTTTTTTTTTTTACTTTGTTTTGTTTGCATTCCTTTGCTATGAGAGTAGATTAGGGCCTATTCTGTAAGATTCATGATGTTTGCAGTTGTTGCCTGCCTGGCTGAACCCCTCCCTTCAGTTCCACGCCCTCTGTCCAAAGACATGAATGTGGAAAAGAAGGAAAAGTTCCTTTTAACACACATAGCACTGCTTTATTTCATAGTATACAGTTATAGAAGTGGTATGATTTATAATCGCACTATCTGGTGTCACCCAGATGAGGATGGGTTCCCTTTTGAGTCTGGTTCCTCCCAAGGTTTCCTCCTCATATCATCTCAGGGAGTTTTTACTCATCACCGTCGCCTCTGGCTTGCTCATTAGGGATCAATTTAAATTAAAATTGTCTATCCAGATTTCTATAAAGCTGCTTTGTGACAAGGTTCGTTGTTAAAAGTGTTACACAAAAAGAATTAAATTGAATTGAAAATGGAAGAAGGTGAGCAGCAACGCTTTTGTTCCACACAAGCAGTCACACAAAATTTGTACATCTGCTTGGAGTGTAACTGCTCGTCAACACACAGCTGTATACAAGCAAACATCGGAGTGTTAATTTTGGTTTAGCAAGACATACTTGTGAACCTTCTAAGCACTGAAAGTGATATAACGTTCCCTAAACATATTAGTGAATATTATTATTTCATAGTCAGTCATGTTCTCATTCACTTTCATTCACTTTCATTCACTTTCAATTCAGTTGGTTTTGCATTGCAAAGATTTCCAAATTGTTGCACAAGTAGGTGTTTATTGATCGGTTTGGAATTTGGAGATCTTTGGTGGCCATTGCTTATTGGTTCTTATTAAAATGATATTTTATCACTACAGGTCATGTAAAAGCATTTTTATTAGAAAAAAGATCAAATCAAAGTATGATTTATTCATAGGTTAAGGTCAGTAATTAATAAGTAAGTTATTTAAGTAAGTGATCTACATGAACTATCAAGCTTTTTTTAGGCTAATGGGGATATTTTGGAATGTTTATTGGGATGATAAAATATTCCTTAAATATGGAAAAAAAAAAGGAAAACAAATACATGTTATAGAAATAACTGCATTTTATTTCTAACAAAGTGGTAGTCTTAATGTTTCCGTATTAACACAGAGCAGTATAGGGAATTTTATGGAACGGTTGATGTCCACCATCTCTGTGCTTGTACTTCTGCAAATCTGTAAGCCTTTATTTGCTACCACAATGCTTTAAAAGTTATTCGAGCTGAACAGACAAATGAAATTTACTGCAGTGATATAAGAGCTCAGTTCCTTTCACATCATTTTGGCACTGGATCATCGAAAAATTGTGATGCCAGTAACAAATTAAGCCATAATTCACAAGGATGAGGACAGAGACTTATGATTTTTGCCAAACCAGGGTTCAAAGAGTATGAATGGAGTGAAGGTTGGTGTGAATGAGGCTAAAAGTACTATTTCCATACTTAATTTTTCATACAGGTGTGGGTTTTCCCCTAGAAAAATGTAATGTAATGTTGAAACATATTTAATTAAAAAGTGAAAACTAAATGGAAACTTTGCACTTACCTACTAATATGTATGAGTCTACTAATGTAGCTTGGATGCCAAAATTGTGTCACCGAAATGACTCATTACCAATACCACTCCTTCCTCCAGTATCGCCACCATAACCACGTATCTCTCCTTCCCCAGCTCTTTCCTTTTACCCGCTGTATCTCCCTCCATCAGTCATTTCTGCAAGTGATGAGAGGCCAAGCAGAGCGTCTCCTCTCCTCTTACCTCAGCTGTCAGTGTGGAGTCGCTCCGTGCCGTTTGGAGATCACAGGCGGCCTTGTTCGCTTTGAAGTTCCTCTATGCTTGTACAGATAGCTGGAGAGAGGGAGACTCGGATATGAGGGCACTTCCATTAGCCTGTCAGAATGCGCTCTCACTCTGCGAGCAATCCTCCGGATCACATTCCCCCATGTGTAGTCGTGTATCTCTGTAATAAGTGTAACTGTCATTGCCTGGGTGAGACGGAGCTGAAGATGTGAGCTCTAAGGTGTTACATTGCGTAGTTAGACAGAGCTACATGTGCTGAGCACCTTTGCTCAATCAAAATCAGATTAAGAAGAGATGAAAAGCAAAGATTTCATACTGAGATGAAGGGATGATGAGATTTGGGGAGTTTTTGCAACGCTTTCTTTAGCATAAAGCCTCAGGCAAGAGTAAAGTAATTTACTTATTTAGGCAACAGAGCCTTTCATAACGTTTTAGATTAAATATGGCAGGATAATTGCTTTTATTAAACCATTGTTTCTGTCTTACGTTGTCTTTGAACTATCAAAATCTAATTTGATCATCAGTCATTTATCCTTGATGCTTGCTTTATTTGTCTTTGGGTCTACACTGACCTGTTTAATTATAGCAGCACAATATGGACCCTTTCAATAATATTGCTTCTCAGTATTGTAACAATTATTAAGGACTTTTAATCAAACAAATTGGATCAGACTCACATGGTTAAGCTTTTCTTGCTTTTTTTTCTTTCATGCTTTTGTATCTTACTCAGACAAGGTCATTAACTGCATCTGCTGCTGTCAATTCACCGCCAGCCAATTACTGAGGAATCTGAAGAATGGCTGCATACTGCCAATTAGCTTTATCACTCATGCAGAGGCGACTGACTCTTGTTCGGACGCTGGCCTCTTTGCTTTGGGAGAAATGTCTTGGTGCGGAAGGTTCCAGGCAGACAGCTGGATGAAGAGGAAAATCTATATAGGGAAATATGGTGAGACTATAGCGGTCCAGAGAGAAGAGCAGCTATAGAAAGTTTAGTATATTGTGGGACTGTTTACAAAGATCCAGGAAAGAACTTCAGAACACTTCTGTTGTCCTCTTTTAGCTGGAATTAAGAGTTTGACAATAATTACCGGTTTCAGTGCCGTGTTCAGTTGATAGGATGATTTATAGTACCAAATCTCCTGGATGATCCCTATTTTTTCCGTCTTGGCAGAAAGCAGCTCCGGATCTTTCCGAAGGTTATTTCCCTGCCTCCTGCTTGGATGGTGCACAAATGCTTTTGCTAAGTAGATGTTTGGCTCCTCTTTTAAATAGAGGTTTGCCCCTTTCCTTGAAGTACCATGCACAATACCTAACCTCTCAGCTATTTACACTCATCAGAAAGTAGACTATCATTATACCAAGGCAAGAGCTCCTATACTTGGCATGCCATGACGACATGATTTAGGAGAGACTGTATTTAGAGTTCGGAGGTGGGTCATGCCGCAGGGTCTGTCACAGGAGTCTGTTTCTGACATGCTGAGGTTTTGGAAAAGGGATGGCATGAGACGGCATGAGCCATTTTGTGAAAATAGTGCCATCTGTGCTACCGCAAAAAAAAAAAAAACATTAAATAGTGTGTTACTTCTTGCTTATCAATAAACACATCTCCTCTGATTTTCACAGGTAGCGTTATGTGATACATGACACATACAGTCTGACAGGATACAGGTAGTCATGGGTTCCCTGGTTGACCACTTCCATCTTGAAACTATTTTTTATTGGGGAAATTCAGTTAAAAAAGAACACCATTAATATATAAGCAAAATGTTACTCATATTACCCAAAAAGGCAGAAGACCATCATTGAATTTAGGAGGCCATAGTAATACATATTGTACCTTGACTCTGGAGTGAATGCGTGTTTATTCAAGGCCAGTGCCCTGGTCATATCAGTGCAGGTGATAACCTGTGACCAGAGCGACGGGGGAGGCTTAACCATACAGATAAGCAGTGAGCCGAGGCCACTGTCCATCCCATGAGTATCACTGTGTCACTAAATGGAACGACAGGAGAGGGTCAGTCACCCTTGGCTTTAGGGCCACAAAAGGCCTGAAGACAATACAGGATGCTCTGGTCATTGATAAGATGCTCATCCTCTGTCTTATCTAAATGTGAGAAAGGGCTTACACAGAGGTAATTCAAGGAACTGTGGGAGCCCCAGGCAGAAAAAGTAAGGGTGCCATCCTGTTATTTTTTCCCTCTTTTTTATCTAGTACTAGCTCAAGCTTCTCAATTAGATAAACCATCATTAGATCACGTAGGCTACAACAGAACCCCTTTGGCAAAGTGTTGGCTTTTATACTCAGAACACCTTTGGCAAAGTGTTGGCTTTTTTAATACTATATTTTAAAAGACCAAGCAATCAAGAGAGTTTGTGCAAAATGACTAAATAATTAACATTATATGCTTCAAATCAAGCACCAACTCCCAGCTTATTGCTTTCTTGGTTGTTGAGATGTAGATTAGTTCTATTACTTACCAAAGTTCTACTCCCTCGTTTCCTCTTCTTCTTGTTTTCTCTCTTGGCTTCCAGACAAGTTAAGTTCTCTTCATTTTGTACAGCATGACAATTAAAAATAAACTTGTGCATGTCCTACATGCTAGCGAGACAGTGTCCCCTTTAGGGGTGGGGTTCCTGCTGGTACGGAGTCGTACGTTACCCATCTGAGGTTTTAGGGGAGTGCTGCTCTTTGAGATTTGACATTTTCATGGACTTAGTATCAGCCGTCAGGGGGCCACCTCAAAACTTGGGATTCTAAGCAATTGCCTGCCTTATCTTTTCTGTAGCTATGCCATACATATCGCGTTACCATGTAGTAATTTTGTTAAATATTCATTTATGTATCATCTTTGGTACAACTGGACAAAAAAGCAATAATAGGAGCTCATAGATACTAGCCATATACTAGCGATAATTGATTATACAATACATTGCAATGCCCTGGGATGGACTGGCACCAGGGTGTATTCCCGTCTCACGACCAGTGTTTCGGGGATAGGCTCTGGATCCACTGCCATGCTAACCATGAATGAGTGAATATATTGCAATGCTCAGCATACACAATGGAGGTAGGCTGACTTTTGTGTCACTTATACAAATAGAATAATGAAATTCTTTTCTTTCCATGTTATTATCATGGACACTTCAAAATATCATAACCTTTTTCAATTCTGGAGGTGGGCTGACTAAGATCTTTCCCAAGCTAACATCTGTCCATAATCTGATTTGGCCATTTCAGAATTAAATCGCACTTAACCTCTGGAGCCCATTGCCACCTCCATCACATGCTGTTCGGCTCAGGAGTTATCAAAGCCCTGTGACTATCATCAAATGCACAATCAACGCTGCTGGCTCACAGCCTATGATATGTGAGAAATCAACAGAAGAATAAGGGCTTACTCTGCTCTCCCACACAGGATAAACATTCAGGAATGTCTGTTGAATTACCTTGGCCACTGTCCCAGGTGAGACAGCTAAAGGCTTTTATTTAATCTTAACTTGACAAGGCTACGCAGGGATAAAACTCAATCTCTCATCATATCAGGAGATTAGATCTGCGCAGCCCCAAATCGGCTATCGACAAAAGCCCTGCCAGAGGTAATGGCCACTTGGGGCTGGGCTTTCTGCTTCATTTGTCCTCAACCAGGGCATTGTGGCCAGTTAATTAAAGAGATGGCCTCTTCCAGAAGACCTCTGGAAATGGATTGAGCAGGTCTGGACTAAATGAAAATAATCAAACCCAAATTTCATCAAGTTACACACCCAAGTAAACCTTTTTACTCCAGTGTGTAACAGCGAAGTGCTTCTCTTTATACTTTCATATTAGGTTTGTGGTGAGGTTTAATTATGCAGGTTTAATAGTAAGGAGTATGTATGTCATCACCAAGTTACATGGAGGTTTCTGAAAACACACAGCAAAATAATTAGAAAAGGGACTAGATATTGGATTAGAGTTTTCCTACAGGAACACAGAGTGTGTCTGCATTGTTCAAAAGATCTTAGTTTTGACAAAGAACATTTAAACCATCCAGTATTTTGGATTTGATTCCTCACGTCTTCAAGTGTGAAAGCGTACATTACTATTCAAGGGGTGTTGGGCAGTTAAAATTTATGAAATCTAAGCAGGATAATCCTGGGTAAGTGAATAACCCTAATTTTCAGCTCTAAAAACACAAAGGAGGTAGCTACCTTGAAAAACAACAAGTTTTTGTGTTATTGCCAAAAACAGTAATTGTCCACGGCTCAGTTTTTTTTTTTTAATTCATTCATACGCTTATAACATCTTGTATTTATTTGAAACACATACAGACCATTCTGTTTGAATGTCATGTCCAATGACCAAAATATGAAGGTTTTTTTAATGTATAAGATGGACATTAGAGAGCAGAATAGACAGCATCTATCCCATAAGGAGCTATTCATTTTTGTGATTTTCTGCTGTATGTGCATGTACAGGCAGGTGATAAATTAAAGGAAAACCTGGTGGCAGTTAAACTGTACTGAGGCATTTTTTTTGGTATGGTTTGGGTCTGCTTGGACCCTTTATATGAAAAGTTGCTGCAAATCAATACAAGGTTCTTCTGACTGATCATAATCCTATAATGAAACATTTTCTATCCTGATGGGAGTGGTCTCTTCCAGGATGACATCCACCCATGGATGAATGGATGGATGCTGTGTCCTTCACAGTTGCCTGATCACAACCCAGTTGATCACCTATGGGAGATTTCAGAGTGATGTTTTAGACAGCGTTCTCCATCACCATCATCAAAACACTAACTGAGAGCATATCTTTTGGATGAATGGTGTTCATCCTTCCAGTACAGTTCCACAGACTTGTAGAATGTATGCTAAGGTGCAGTAAAGCTGTAATGGCCCCAGACTTTACTAAGACACTTTGTTTTTTGTTTTTTTCCTTTAGTGTATTTGTATGATATTTATTTCATGTGAGATTAGGTCATCTAGTCTTCCATTAGTATGATTTTTTTCATTTTCAATCAGCAGAACATGATACGCCCTCACTCAGAGGTGCTAATCTGCCAAGGACAAATCTGTCAGTGAAATGAATTGGTAGTACATGCCAGCTATGGACTTAGGAATTTGCTACGCTGGAAGCATTTTTGAAGAATCTCAAATTGTGAGGGCCTGGTTCATCTACTCGGCACTGACGTTAGTGATACCTGAGCCTAGTTTCTCTTGGGGCCTCTTCCAGCCCTCTCCGCGGCCTCTGAGGCAATGGACAAACTCATCTCTATTTCCCAGCCAAGTGAGCCACACAAAGGGAGGCCTTGTTATAGGATCGTGATCCTTCTGAACCCATGGGCCAGTGAACAGGAGGGCCTCTGAGAGACTGATGGAGGAGGAGGGGAGTGAACTCAAGGGTGTATAGGGTGTAATCAGTTGGCCAATTAAACAGACCTTGGTCTCTCACCCACATGTAATGAGAGAGCCAATGAGTGAGGGGTTGGTTTCTTATAAGAAAGTGATAAAACTTGTGAGGTCTGCAGGCAAACAGTGGCTTTAATACGATCTATTACATTTTGGTCATACTGTTATATACCACTCAGATTCTTATCATCATGTGTTATAAATGGTGACTATTGTGGGATTCATGCAGTACTGTAAATATCTACTCGTTATTATAAATTAATAGATTATATACATTTTCTTGCTTTCTTCTTGAAGTGAGCCCTTGTTCATATCTGGCTGAACAGAGCTTGAAGGGAAAGCTTAGCTTACAGCTAAGGTTGTTTATTTAGTCTTCATAATAGACGAATGTTCAAGAAATAGTATGATCTTAATCAGCTTTGAGGTTTCATGTACCAACAAATACTCTGAACATGGCAAAGGCCATGCAAGAACTCTAGAGCATGAAGTGAAATGTGAGAAATGTATAATTTTACCAAAATGCTTGTTGGATTTTTTTAAAACACCATGGAAGAGGATCTGCTGGGCCTCCTTCTGAAAGTTAGCCCTTTTCCCGGTTCATTGCAGGGGCCAGACAGTGTTGGATTATACTACCTTGATCTTAGCATTTAGGCTTAACTGCTCAACCTTTTTCTCTCCTTTTTGAATACTAATTGAATACTTCAGTATAGTATGGAGTTTAAACACTGGTTCTTTTGACCAGTGGTCTGGGTCAGTAAAAAAAAAAAAAAAAAAAAAAAAAGTGTTGGGTGGCAAAATTTTCCCTGCAACCATATATTTTATATCATCGATTTATCCAGTTTGCAAAGCATCTACAGGAAGAAATGGCAGGTGCTGTGTTGTAAAAGCCATATTACAAACCAATTTGTAAACCATTCTAAGTCATGATATAATTTCTTGGTACAGTCAAAGATATACAACAGGGTTCTGCCTTGATCATAATTCAAAATGCTGCTCTTAACAAACATGCCTGAAGGAAGTAAAGCAATCAGGCTTTTCCACCCTTAGCGTATGTAGACGCACCAAGACCTGATCAGATAACAGCAGGGCTTTATGCTCACAAATTTATTGCCCCACAACAGTGCTGCCCTCAGGCAAGTGAAAAGGCAATTTTATGACCCTTAAATACACAGAGGTGGATCCCAGCTGGATCTAACAGGAAACGGTAGGAGTTTGATGTCATAGTTTAGAAAGTTAAAGTTTTAGCTTTTAACAATAGGGAGGTATGAAGAAGAATAAACAGTCTGTGAGCACAGAAAGTGAAGAGTACTTAAGACCTAAGAGTCTATAGGTTAAAGAAGTGAGTAAAGTAAGTAAAGTGGGAAAATGGGGTAATAGAGGGATACCCATATAAAACGTACGAACAAAGTGTAGGACAGAAACTTGGCATTTC
>CM040458.1:4462941-4487649 GCA_022758105.1 Pangasianodon gigas
TTTTTTTTTACAGCATATTACAACAAAATTGGTGTTTTCTGTTAGTGTTTTTCTGGGTAATTTTTAGCTCTCAGATTGTTTTTAAAGAATTCTGATTTGCCTAGTAACACACACAACACCACACACTACATACTGAATGATTAATTGCCTTCCTTGAGCCCTCAGTGCTCAGGAAGATGTGGGTCTGCGTGACGACTCCTCACATTCTCCAGAATCAGAAATGCGATCTGATCCCTCTTGCTGTCAATAAGGGCTTCCCATAGCAAGTGCACTTGAGTGTCCCATGCGTGACTGTTGAACCTCATGCTCTTTGAGCTGACGAGCTGAGCATATCATGCAGACAGGTGTGTTTCTCAGTCAAGCTGTTATATTAGACTGAGTCTCTTAATTTAAAAAAAAAAGTAAAGCTTAGAAAGTTTTATGTAATAAAAGTGTGTTGCTTAAAGTACAGTGAACTTTTAAAGAAAAAACTCTTGAAGTAATTTATTGTAGAGATGTGGTTTGCATTTAGATTTTACATTTCACATTTGGCAGACATTGATGCAATCACTGTAAGGGTTTCTACCAGCCGAAAAAACCCAGTGCGGATAGTTGTAGGAGGAAAAGGTAGTGTTGAATTAAGTGCTGATTATTATTAGAAGTCCTTTAAACACTGCTGTAGGGCTTCAACTAATAATGTATGGAATTAACCTATTGCTTGTTTTTGGATTTGTTGACTAATCTTTGACTAACACTTGATTTTCCTGTTTCAGTGTTGGTAAGAAATGACCAATTTAACAAATAACACATCTAATGAATTTAACAGTATCACAAGAAACTTTTCAAATTTGTGCCTCCACCTTAAAGTTAAAAGAGCTAAATATCACACAAACTCAAAATTCAAAGAAATACAGTCCCTCTTTTTAGTGTTCCCTCCAAAGCCACGCCTCGAAAACACACACTCATGGGGTGTATCCCAAAACTCTAATTGATGCCTCCTCGATTCCTCGATACTTCAGCCTGTGACCTGGAAATTTCTCTCACCTCCTCATGTGTACGCTTTGCCTCAAACAAATTCCATAGCATCAACTTTCATGCTAATACCACTATCAAAGCCATTGTGCTTGTATTAGATCGCTAACTAGCCTAGCCGAATTTCTGCTGTAATTCAGCACAACAGCGTCCCACTGCATTCTGATTTGCTGTCACCACTATTCTACTTTGGATTTCACATTTAATATGACGTTGAATGTCCCTGGAAAATGCTGAGTGGTAAAAGAAGCTCCTTCTCTATTGTTTTTAGGAGCTAACATATATATTTGCTAATTATCTCATATGTTTGAGATAACTGATTTTATTCCCCTTATTAAATGCCATTATAACTGCTATACTGTCTCCCTGTGATGTCAGCAGAGTTAGACAATCACTAATGTCTTCCAGGAATAATGAAAATACAGCACCAACCAACAAACCTCTAACCACATCACAACTATTTCAGCATAAATATATTTAATGTGCTTCAGGCTGGACTTTTCCTTTAAGGCTTTATGCTTACATAGAACTTTAAAAAGCCAAAATAGACTAAGGAAATCATGTTAAAAAAAAATATGGCCAGTCAATAACCCCAAAGCCCTGCGGTGTTAGTGTGTATGTCAAGTCGTAGCTTCTGCCATTGCCAGGTAAAACACATTTTTCACATTTTTTTTTCTGTATAATCGGGTCTGTAGATTTCTGGCAAACAAAGCTGTAAATCCCTCAGTGGTGTCACTTACTATGCTGACAATGTGAACTAATACTCAGAATTTGCTGTCATCTCACGGAAGTTCAGAACAAGTTGACTCGGTCATGAGTGGGCGTTCTTTGTATGTAAAGTTGCAACGTGTGTGGCCACAGGAAGACGTTTATTGTCAAATAGCACTGAAGTGAATTTTTGACAACATAGAGTATTGGTTTAATGCCCCTTAATCTTCCTCATCCTGTCTCTGGCAGATTTATATTTATGTATGGATTTTTCACATAGTTAATCAAGTTAACCTGAACCGAGTGAACAGCCGTCCAAGTCATTGCCGCTGCTGTAAACTATAGTTAAGCTTTCAGCTCATGAATGAATTATGCCATGTGACATCAGGGACATGAATATTTTTGTGCTGTGATTTGTTCGTGGCCTTCTGCAAATATTGCCACCCAGGATCAACGTTTACTCAGGATGTCTTCTGTTCTTGTTTCCCCCCTCACTTTGCTCTCTAAAGACCTGTTCTGAAAAATTGCTTACAGGGTCATAACCTCAGTCAGGACTTGGTATTTTAACAGGTTATATAGGGGGAAATTGTTTATCTTGTAAGTGTGTTTTACATTAGACTAATTGCAATAAGTTTTTTTTAAATGCTAGCATAACATTGAAAGTCCTTACAGCAGTGATTGAACAAACAAACCTACCTATAAAATACATTACAAGGATTAAGGATTAAACACTGGTATGTAAGGATGTGATTTCAGACTCAACAGAGGGATTAAGATAAGCACTTAAGTTCAGGAAACATTATAGCAGAGGATTGTAAAAGAAGTGTGTTACTGTGACTCGTACCACAGCATTGCTGAATTCTCAATCCTGATGAGTCAGAAGGTGTTGATTAATTTTCTGTAAAAGCATGACTCTATCAGAAGTGCAGCACCAAGGTTTATATCAGTGCATGCATTATAAAATGTTATTGTTTGAGTCAGTTGTGTGAGTGCACAGAATCTAAAATGTGCTCACTGACTCCAGGAAAAACTAAAATACCATGTTGTGTATTTTAAGCGAATTGATTTGTTTTATTGAATTAATCTATCTACAGCTAAAGAGTTCTTTTAGGTCATAAAATGCATTTGTATGCATTTCCCCATAGAAGAGGCAAAGCAATTATTTGTTATTTTGTGTTTAAGAGTTATTTAAGGTGAAAGCTTCATCATTCAGCCCAGGAATTTTTATCGTCATGGCTAATGTAGAATGCGTTCTGTAATCTATTAATGGCGCATTTTATCGCATGAAAGAGAGTATTTACAGATTCATATTTACTTGTGTAGATTTGAAGGACAAGGAAATGCACTTTTACCTTTGCTCAACATCCTCTGCCTGAGTCTAGAAGTGAACCCAGTCTTTTTGGTGTATTATAGTATTTAATAATAATTGCGTATTTAAAAAGGAAAAAAAGATGGCATTGAATGCCACCCAACATTGCAACAAGTAAATATTAAATAAATATTAAACTGCTGGAATTAGTCTTCAGTTTATGAACATGGTGTAGAAATCCCATTGTCTCTGATTTTCACGTGTTTTTTCTTTTTAACATACAGTGTGGTCCAAAAGTCTGAGACTACATTGAATATCTGGGATTTTTTTTTTTCTTTAAAATTGGAAATTTTGGTTTTAAAATTTTGAAATATTTCAATCAAAGAAAGTAAATGTATTAAATATTTAATATTCAAGATTCTACACTATTTCTAGGTCTCTGTTTAAATGTAAGCAAATGTGTGATATTGACCATGTTAACTGCTTTGTACAAAAGGTCAGATTTTCCTCATGTCTGATCTCTTCTACTGAAGCACGTGTTCAGACGATACTCTGATGGATTGGATCTAAAATGGATCATAAGGTTTTGCACAAACTTGTGGAGTCCACACCAGCTCGAGTGCACACTGTCATTAAAGCAAAACGGAGACAAACCAAATACTAAGAAACTCTGAAATTCTTGTAAATATTTCAAATATTCTATTTTTCACTCTAGTTCTTGTCAATGATATCATTTGTAATGAAAATTGCTGTATTAAATTGGAAAAGAATGTAAAGTAGAAGCATTTTCACTAGTGCTCTTAGACTTTTGGACTCCACTGTAGGTAGCATATTTTAAGGGATTTGTCACACATCATTTCTAGCAGTAGTATAGCATAATATATAATTAACTGTCATACCACTCTATCATCACACTGCTACATGCCGTCACAGTAACACTTACTGTGTTCTGGGGAGAAAAAAATCTCTGGAAAAAGCAAGTTTTTGAATTGGCAACCTGACGAGTCAGTAAACACTCCAAATGTGGGGTGTAACAGCATGAACACAAAGCACTTGCCAGGTGGTGTGTGAAGTGTACAGCCAGGTGCTCGCTCCTAAAACAAGCTCTCCGGAGCTGGAAGGCCATTAAGCCTTCCAAAAGCGGACCCCTCCTGCTGGGAGTGTGCTTAGAAGCGGCTGTAATCCTGGCTGCCTTCTTCCTCAGCCGTCATGGGAACCGGCATCCCGTAACCTTCAGGGAATCCTGGGAAAAATGCTAAATTACTTCCTGATTTCTGTTTGAAGAATGGAATGTTGTCTAGGTGTTCGTAGTAGCAGCACCGTTATTATGTTAAAAAGGGCAGATTAGCTAAATCCGTTCTTGTAAATATGGATTAACAATGTCTTGTGTAAGGAATAAAACGAAACCGGGTGTGGTGTTGTAGGAAAATAATCAATGACAGGGTGGTGTGATGCAGAAAATGGAGTTACTATTAACACCTGAAAGTTGATTATTTTCCACAGCACATCCTGAAGTGTTTGATTCCTCTTATACCAATTACAAATTTTTTATTTATTAAAGCATGAAATGTCATATGATTTATTCCTTTATAGTTATATTTTATGCTGTAGAAAGAAGTTACTGCGAAATCAAGCATCTGTGAAACAAGTTACTTCCAGTTAAACATACCTTATAGCAGCTATAAACAGTCGTTTCCTCACCAATTTCTCTTTTTTTCTCTCTCTCATGTTACTGAGAAAGCTCAAAAACCTCTGTCCTGAAGACTCTCCTATGCAAGAAAACGTCAAGTTACAGCTTTATCTCTGACTGTTACAAAGTGCTGACACTGGAGACTCCTTCACCATATCAACAATTATGTGTTTTTTAATCCGTTATAATGGAGCATCCACAATACATGTCCCTGTGTAAGTTGTTATTATAAGAAAGATAGCATATTAAAACGGGCGCTTTAATAGAAACCTGTGATTTGCCTTGGAGCGAAAGTAAGCTTGTTAGCTTGCTAACATGGATGTTTCACATTTGCTTTTCTTAAAGTCACAGTTCACAACTTATTTGGTGACAACAACAGTGATGAAAAGTGAAGAGGTTGAGCTCGTTTAAATTGGAAATCTTCTTTTAACAGAAATCTGGTCTTAATCATATACATAATCACATTAGATAATCATATTGGAAACTACATACTAATGATTTCATTCAGAATTTTTCCTGCTCAAATTGTATACGCCAAAAGAATCTGATCAAGCTGCTTGTCTGAACATAGCCGTGGCGTATTTCCCCAGTGTTCACTTATTATGGTACACAACTATACTGATATATTTTTACATCATTATGCAAGCCTGCTGTGCATAACACCCCGGGTCAGGACAAAACCTGTTTATACATTGTGATCAAATAAGCCAGTTGATCCCCTGGACCAAGGACGACTTCCCCAGTTGTCCTCCCATGTGACAGCGGGGCCGCCCTTATGACTTCTACACAACAACACTACACAACAAAATACAGTCCTAAACTTGCTTCCATTAATCTGAAGTAAAGTGGAATGAATGTAAGTAGAAATAAGACAGTTAAGTAATTTAGTTACCAAGTGTAGCTGGAAAACACTCCCTTCCCCCCACAAGTAATGTGTGTGTGTGTGTGTGTGTGTGTGTGTGTGTATGTATGATAATCACCTTTACACTTCCTTGCTGAATTCACACAGTGGCCTCAGGCTGCTTCTGTCGTCCAATCCTCCAATCCCGAGCCTGCGTTCTCAGGAAGTTGTGGGGTCATTGATTCCTTTAGGGAAGGGGCTAAAGAGGAAATTGGCTTTCAGACTTTTCTCCCCCCCCCCTCTTCAGATGAACAATTTCAGTCCGCTCTGTCAGACTAATCCAGAAGTCCTCCAAGTCTTCTGGAGGACTTTGTTTTAATGAGCTTTTAATTCTACAGCATTAAGGTAAGAATTTACTAATGACAAGACTGGCAAATGTAATGTAGTTTCTGATTCTTGATCAGCTGTAAAAAGTTGTTTCTGGGTGAATGAAATGTGCTATGACATTTTACTTCTTGAATAATCTGCCTTGTCAGTTTAGTAGTTTGTATAAACTGCTCACTATTTTTGCGTACTATTTTATTGCTAGTTTATGTTGTTCTCTGAAAATGTGAAGTTGAGTGTGGATACAGTGATACACCCAGAACTGTGATAATGTCTTGTACATTTTTACATCTGTTCTACAAGCATCCAAGCTTATCTCATCCTCTGTTGATCTGCATTCTTTACCCAACATGCAGTGTCCTTCATATTCTCTAAGTGAAGTTAGACACTGAAAGCAATTAAAGCTCATTGTAACAAATCTGTCCTGACTTGCCAGATGCTCGTTTAGTAAGAGATAAGCAGTGGGGCGCCGTTACTTGTTAATGTGTAAATAATGTGGGTGTCAGTCTGGACTGTTGAGGCGAAGGGTTTAACACTAAAGACTCTAACACGACTGCTGACTCAGCCGTCAAGGCACCAGCATGTGTTCTGCATTGAATTCAGAATCTGACGTTGCATTTGGGTGCAAAGGATTCAACCTTGCTTTACGTGGCATCTTTTATTAGGTCTTATTTCTAGAGAATACAAAGATTGGTGAAGTGTCTCTTGTATCCTTTTGACAGGATTTGTCTGTCTCTGAAGAGCCTAAACATAGTCCCAGTGTTCCAGTACGTGTTGTTATCTTTGGACAAGAGGAGCTGTGGGTCCTTATACCATCAGTTCTCGCCACTTTGACTCTTAACTGTGTTTTAAACTAATGCCACTGCTCCATTATCAATCACACCGTCCAGGTTTCTGTGGCCAATCAAAAGCTATTTATTAGCCAATTATTAAATGAGGGATAATTACACAATAATAAAGCTTTCTGTTTCTTGGCTATTGTTTAAAAATCCACTTTCTGTTTTAGAGTTTTAGTTTTAGTAAACCTAATGTGTAGGCCATGTTGAGCTGTAAATCTAGATGACAGTGCTTTATAATTTTGTTAACTGGAGTGGCAAAACTTTAATGCTCCATTTCTTAAAGCAGCTATGCTAAGGTCAAGACTTGTTTTAGAAAGAGATCAGATGAAGCACTCACTTCCCTATATGGTGGCTAATGTCATTGTCTTTCTCAGTGGGTTAATTTAAAAGCATAAAACTTTTCAAATTTAAATGTTTCAGGTCATGCTACTGTTAGAAGGCTAGCCGAATGCAGGACTTTATCTCCAAGGCAGCACACAAGTTTTCCATCAGAATTAACAGTAGAAGGAACTAAGCAGTAAAGCCTCATAACTAGTGGTGGGCGATGTGACATATATATCATATCACGATACTTGATTTCTACGAAATAGGTGTGCTACCTATATAACTAACAGCAAAACAGTGTTACATTAAAAAAAATTTAAAAACTGGAAATATCGATAATGCTTTCATTGAATGTTTACAAAAATGAATTATTTAATGCTGAACAGAAGGGAGGGAATAATTGTTATTTAAAAAGATGTCTTGATACACGCAATATCTCAGAAAAGTGTATTATGACATGATATTGATATTATATCATCGTATTGCACAGCCCTACTAATGACTGCATAAATCATAAGTTTCCCCCATGAGCCAGAATCTATGAGCGGAAAGGTTTAGTGCACGTAGGCTTGACTCCATCACTGTCACTCGTCAGAATTTCTCAGAATTTTCTGCGAGATCAGTTTGAACCTCCATCACTGTCATTCCGTCACACTGAGTTTTCTGTGAGGTTTAAACCTAAAGTAATTAACATAGATGTGCTCAGCTTGAGCAGGTTATTTAGTCAGGACTCCTGTGTGGAATGTGAGAACACCTGAACGCTCACTCGTTCTGATGTAACGATACGTGTGAGAAACGAGTAATCTCGGCTCGAAGTAATCTCGAACCTTCAGGCCAGATTGCAAGCGAGCATTAGAGCGTGGAAACTCACACAGGATAGTAGTTGTGTCCAGCCTTAATGATTAACCTTCAGGGTCACCACACACTACTGCTCCTTACTAACACCCAATAAAGACACATTTCACATCCCTGCTTTTAGCAACACTTAGCTTCAGGCAAAGGAAACAGTTTATTTTTCTGTGGTGTTCACCTATTAATATTCATCTCAGGTTTTTAGGTTTAGGTTCATTAAAGTGTTTTGTGCTTACAGTGAATGTTTCTTTTGTAAGTTGCTATGAGCTACTATTTAGCCCATCTATTTTAGGCACCTTAAGCAAACACATAATCTCAACCAGCTGATAGAGGAGTTGTGGTTTTATTTGAACACGACGCCATTAGAAGAGCTGAAAAAAGCTATTTCTGCGATACATTATCAGGTCCCTTTTAATGTGATGTTGACTCAGCATATTTGGATTTTCTCAAGAAAAATCAAGTCATCCATAGCAACTGAATGAATAATAATAATAAACATAATTATTGAAGCACAGTCCATGAAACTGATTAAGTGCAAACTGAATTATGGGTAATATGGTTTTAATTGATTAAGGAAGATGCGTATTCTAGAGCTCAATTGCAGAGGTTATAGAGATGAACAGATATTGAGTGTTATAAAAAATGGTCAAATTGATGCTGAGCTGAAGTTGACTTTGACTGTCGCAAAATATTTCAGTTGATCAAACTAAGCACTGGTGTATCAGAGCTGATTAACGTTGTTGTTGTTGTTGTTCCTCTTTCGGCTGCTCCCGTTAGGGGTCACCACGGTGGATCATTGGTCCGTGTATTTGATTTGGCACACGTTGGATGCCCTTCCTGACGCAACCCTCCTCAGTTTTATCCAGGCTTGGGACCGCCACTGAGAGCGCACTGTTGCATGCAGCCCTAGTGGCTGGGGTTGGTTCCCTGGCCGGGAATCGAACCCGGGCCACAGCGGTGTAGCCTAACCGCTAGTCCTCCAGGGACCCCATCAGAACTGATGAATGTATTAATGTAAAAATGGACAGTGTTAGTGTTTTAAACAAGAGCTGTCACAGCTTCTGTAGCAGATGCAAATATGTAGTTCACTGAGAAATAAAAAGAGTTTTCCCAGACCTTCAGGGAGTTTTCATTTTATTATCCCTCTCGTCTTGGGTGTTTAGAGTCATAACCTAACGTAACATAATATAACATATAACATATAACATAACAACTGTTTAGCCATAAATTAAACATTAATTGTTAAACATTAAAATGTAATATTTGTCACCATTCAGTCAATTAGTTAGGAATTTTATGTCACTGAACTTTCATGAATTTGGTTCATTCCCCCTGCTTAAAACGACATTTATTTTTAATGAGTCTTAATAGAATTACTGTTGTTATTTTTCAAGTATTTGAAATCCCAGTCTGGTTGAAAATCTCAGTATGTTTTAATTCCAAACAAATGAAAAACTGGAGTGTAGATTATGCCTCCCTGTCCCTCTCTTTCTCTCTCTCTCTCCCTCCGTCCCTGTCTTTCTCTTAGCTGTCAACTGTCAATTGAGGAATATTGTGTATAATATTTTTTGACAAAAATATTATATCTTGATACTTCAAGACATTTCTCCAATAAATGATAAATTATATGTATCAGGATAGTTTTGCTAATAAACTGCCAGCAAAACAGTATAAATGCATTTTAAAGAAACCTGATTGATGTTTGATGTCTACAAAAATAAATGATATTTGAATAAAAGAGAAAGGAAAAAATATATATGAAATGTTTTATGATTTTAAAGAATGTAAATGCAAAATGTACCTCAAACCAGCTGCTTCCAAGCAGAATTTGTGCTTGTTACTTAAGAACATTTTAAAATTTAAGAAAAAAGATATCACGATATCTGTGTTATCTCCTAAAAGTGCATTAAGACATAATCGCCATGTTGCCCAGCCCTGATTGTGTATTGTGTGTTTTTGTTTTCAAGAGTAAGTTAGAAGTGGTGTTAAGTACGTACCTGTTCATCCCCTGCCTGAAGGGTGCACTGTAGTGATCTTCATGGCAGCTGAAGTGTTCTTTGTGGTGTTTGGTCTCGATGGTCTGTTTCACACTGCTTTTGTTCACTAGAGCCCTCGTTACTCAAGTGGAGGGTTTTGTTTTCACCTGAGCCTTCTGAGTTTCCCTGTGACCTCATTTATTACGGTTTCTTAACTTGTTCAGTAATGTCAGGAATAGACAGTGTCTCAGCAACATTTTTTTCATTTTAGGTGCCGCTTTAACCCGTTTCTGAAGGATGGCTGTCCCTGTAGCCATGTACCTCTTGGTTGCTTCCAGGCTGCTTTTGGCTGTAGTGAAGTGTGACAGCATCAACTTCTATAATATCAGGCCTCCTGTGGATGGTGAGTGCTTGTTATCTTCTGTCATACATGCAGCAGTTCTTGATGATTCGAAATTCCTGGGATCATATGGCCCAGGTTGTTCACTATGATGAACTTCCTCAAGCTTCCTCAAGCTTCAGTGCTCTTTTCTTTTTTTTGCACCACAGCCTCACCCAGCCTGACCTGTACAGCTCTAATACTAGTTCTTCACTGCATTGTGTTCAGTCATATTCTACTGTTTTTATCTCTAACATGGCAAATCGTATGTGTGCAGCGACTCCATATCCCAAAAGCTTCAAGTGCTTCACATGCGAGCAGGCTTCAGACAACTACAGCTGTAATCGCTGGGCTGAAGACAAGTGGTGTCCTCAGAGTGAGTGCTCCGTGTCTTATAGAGAACATCCTCTCACACCACATTCCACATGCATTCATGAAAATATCCTTTTCTGTCCTGTACAGGAGATGAGAATTTTTTTTTGTCTGTAAGGTCTTCAGAATAAAAAAAAAAATCCTCTGTAAGGAGAATTTTTTTTGTAAGGCCTGTAAAAGAACTTGACCTTAGCGTTTGCTTGTGCTAAATAATAAAACTATGATATTCATTATTCTTGTGATTACAGATACACAGTACTGCATGACCATACATCATTTTGGTCGACACGGGAAAACTAAGTTTGTAACGAAAAGGTGCGCTTCGTTCGATGACTGCAACTTGACTGGATGCCGACATCACGGGAACACACACCACGCGGTGAGTTCACACACTCACAGCTCCATGTGTATATGTTGTTTATGCATGCATTATTCCTAAACAAACCTGTTACTCCCTTCTGACATACTGAATACAAAATACAAATAAAGTTTGAGTACCGGTGGAGCATGAAGATTGCTCCTGCTGTGTTTTCTAAATGTCCTGTTTAAAATCATTACAATCATGTTATATTGATGCTGATCTTTTATTATCGACCTCTCTCAGGAGTGTGTGTCATGCTGTGAGGGCATGGCATGTAACGTGGAGCTTCCCACTAATCACACCAACGCCGTGTTCATGCGGATTCAGGACTTCAGCTCCTCCGGGACACGCAGCAGCAGCAGCAGCAGCTGGACTCCCATATTTCTATTAACTGCAGCTCTTGCATCGCTGTTACCTTTGTGACAATATCACATTGCTGCTGAGCCTGTAAAATATCCTGCTGGAATACCACTGGCACATAGCGAAATGGCTTCTGGGAGTCTTCAAGAAAGCAGAAAGTTCCTCCTGCCTCTTCAGTGTTGGACGTATAAAAGCAGGCAATCATAATGGCAAAGCTGTCTCACTGACCTGACCGAAAGTCCAGCCAATCAGTGCACAAATCCAAACCAAGAAGCCATGGAATCGGAGACTTTGCCAATGTCAACCGTTTGCCAATGACATGATAAATAGGATGGACAAAAGGATTCATTTAGCTGCGAGGATGTTGATTCCCCGAGTAATGCTTCATTGGGTTTGTATTGACCCTGATGAAGGACACGTACAGGACTGAGGGATTCTGGGATGGCGGGACGACCTCGTCCGGTGGCTCGGAGCCCAGAGACTGTTCCAGAAAAACCCTAACAAGATGACAAAACCACTCTCTTACGCAGAACTCGCTGGAAGAGATCTGGCAGTAAGGCTTAGAGAAAGTGGACAGACGTTTTAATGTTTAATGGTCACAATTTGCTTTAGAAATCTCACAGAAAGAAAGCAGGTGACTAACAGTGCTAGCTGAAACAGTCAATCAGTGGATGCTGTGAGACATTAATTTAACAGATATTCATAGCAGTATTTATGAATAAAGAACAAATAAATAATAAAAAACATGAAAGTAACAAGGATTATTATTATTAGTAGTAGTAGTAGTATTAGTATTATTATTATTATTAAGCAGTAATACTTGTGATATACATGACGGGTTTTATTGTTTTCTCCCTGTAGCTTTAGAGTCAAATCACATGAAGAGACAAGATACGCCTCACCAGATTTTCCCTTTCTTTTGTAAAAATGAGAATGAATTGCATTAATAGGCATAAATTTTGACAAGAAAGGTATGTTGGAGAAAGAATAGTGTAAAAAAAACTCTGAGTCACATAAAAGAATCATGAATCATTTTGGTCATGCACTACAGATAAGTGAACACTGTATAGATGCACCAACACCAACACATGCTTGTTATGTAACAGTTTATTCTAAAAACCAGTTTCCATTTCCATCAATCACATTTCCTTTTATCCACACTTCCAGGCATTTTCAGTCGGTTTTTGTCATGAGAAAATTTAGTATTCTTTGTGCTGGTTTTAAACTTAAGCTTTGAGTCTTTATGAAATGAGGGGCTTCTTCTCCTTAAATCTCCCTCCACATTAACACAACTCCCTAAAGACTGATGCTGCTGAACACAAAGCCATGCGCCATTTGTATCTTCTCTGTCTAGACTAATGGGATTGGCTTTGTCTGACTAAACATGACATATGGCTTTTTCCTTTTACATTGAAGTGTGTGTGTGCGCACTGAGACTCTATTGACTGATGGCGTTGAAGTGTGTCATGTATATGGGTTAGACATACCCCCTATGTTTTGTCAAAGTGAAAGTGTTTGGTGAGTGGTAACATGTCAGCGGAAGTTTGAGTCACCATTTAGCTGCCTGAATGAATCCGACTGGACAGATAAAGATTGGAAAAACATCATCTGGAATTTTCCAAACTTCAGCTGTTCAGCATTAGTGATCCTGAGCCCACTGTAGCCTTATATTCCTGAGCTTGGCTGACAGGAGTGGAACCTGATGTGGTCTTTTGCTGCTGTAGCCCATCCACCTCAAGGATCAACATATTTTGCCTTCTGAGATGCTTTTCTGCTCGCCACAGTTGGAAAGAGTGGTTATTTGAGTTACCATAGCCTCAAAACTGTCAATTTCCTATCACCTCAAACCACTCTGGCCATCCTCCTCTGACCTCTCTCATGAACAAGGTGTTTCTCCATGCAGAACTGCTGCTCACTGGATATTTTTTTTTCCCCTCCTTGCACCATTCTGTATAAACTCCAGAGACTCTTGTGTCTAAAAATCCCAATAAGTCATAAGTTTCTGAAATACTCAAACTGTATGACAGTCAATGAGATGACATTTTTTTTCCCCATTCTGATGTTTGGTGTGAACATTAACTGATTCTCTTGACCTGTATCTGCATGACTTTATTGCACTACTTCCACATGATTGGCTGTTTGGATAATCAGGATAATGAATGTGCAATTAACCAACCCATGTTTTACACAACTCACTTTTCTAAAGCTCGATCTTGTCCAGCTCTGTAACGTGACCGGGTCTCCTCGGCTGCATTGTCTCAGTGTGTTTGTTCTCTAAAGGCTTGTAAAGCTTAACATAATGCACAGGGGGTCAGAGTTCATAGCGTTAATTGGTAGCAGGCGGAGACTCAGAAAGAGCCTGCTTTCTTTGTTATACCATCAGGATCTGAGGGGTTCTTAGTAACGGAACCACAAAAACACTAATGACGGAGAAACTCCTGATGGATTACAGACGGAATTGCTGTGTGTCCACCCTCACCATTCACAGAGCTAGTAAACCTCTGAGTGCAAAGATTAAGGACCGAGTACAGGCCCTTTCTAAGAAAAGAAGTCTAGTATAGATAGCATTTATGATTGCGTTGGAGATAACTGACAGCTAACATCACTAACATGTAAAGCTTTTAATCACTAATTGGCATTGTGGAAATATTGAAAACTATCACATACTTTGTTCAAGTAAGAAGCATTTGATAATAGAGATGGCATTGATCCGATACCCAGTATCAGTATTAGGCTGATACCAGCAAAAAAAAAAAAAAAAAAGGTGGATCGGAGAGAAATATCGTATATCAGTTCCTGTAACAAATGGCAAAGATTGGAATTGGATTTGGAAAAGGAATTAATTTTTGGAACTGTAAATGTTTACATATAAAGAGATTTGACTGTTTTTTCTTTTGTTAGAATTGATTTTATTATATTTATACTTGATATATTGATTATATTTACAATATACATGTTTTTTGTGTGTTAGAGTTTAATTGTGAAGTGCTTCAGTTAAAAAAAGAATGAAGCTTAGTAGTTTATAAAGAAAACAATATCGGTATTAGCTAATATTCAAGGTTTCAGTATCGGAAAAGAAAAAGTGATATCACGCCATCTCTACTGCATAAGTAGCAGGCTAGAAAAAAATATATGAACTAGTAGGAATAAAGCTATTCTGAATAAAGCTGAAATAAATAAAGTTATAAATAAAGCAAATCAGGTTCACCTGAACAAAATGAATATTTTTCTACCATGTAATTCATATCTTTGTAAATAATTTAGAATTTATTTGTTCATTTTTTATACAGTAAGTCTATTTGAGATTCAGCACAGGATGAGGGACGTGTGATGGAAGTGCAGTTCACGTTGCTAGCTGGTTCAGTCTGTTACTCAGCCATGTTAGTGTCATAGCTCTAGTGAAAAACCTAAAGGTTTTGAAATATAGAAGTGTAAAGAGTTTAAAGTTGACATTTTTTTTATTTAATCTTATTGCTTTCCAATATGATAATCATCAACTTGGTTATCTTCAGTGATTGGTTCCTTACCAACTGTTACTACCTCATCAGTCATCAGTGAGGCCTTGCGTGTGTGAACCGTTCTCCACTTGATGACACTGCAAACAGTTTCACGTATGTTAGACTCATTGAGCAACCATCAAAGGTCCAGTTTAGGTCCAGCAGGAAGGGTCAAGAAGATGGCACTTCTTTGAGCTTTAGATGGAGGTCGTCCCCTGTGGTGCTGTGTAAACATGAAGCTCAGAGCAGACGCTCATGTTCCTACAAACAAGCCCTGTGATCTTTTAGCACATCTCACAGCAGGAGGGAACTCAGAGGAGCTGTGTGACCTGCACCTCCTTGTGCATGGAAGTGACTGGATTTTCATTTATGTTAAGGAAAATGACAAAGAAACTGAACAAGCGGCTTGAAAAGTGGCCATTTAATAAATGAAAACAGTGTTTTATCTGCCTCAGTGAGGAAATGTTGAAACTTCAGACTTAAGTATTTATCTAATACATGAATTTAACAAATTGTCATGTTGATTGGAACAGTCAGTTAATGGCATATAATTGGATAACCCAATCTGACAGTTTTCAGCACATCAAAGTATCTACAGGTAACATTTTCAGAAAACATTACCAGGATAAAGCAGTTACAGAAGATGAATGAATGTAAGTATACTTGAATAAGTCTTTATTTGCTTTCTTATTTTATATCTACTGTCTAACCCTTACTCTAATGGCATCTACTGGCTTGCTCCAAACGATAACTTATTGTACTTGTACAGTGACAATAAAGATATCTTACCTTATCTTGAATGAATGGCAAAATCATCTATCTATCTATCTATCTATCTATCTATCTATCCATCCATCCATCCATCCATCCAATTGTATCTCACTATTCAGTGTACTTGTTTTGAGGATCAGTTCTCCTCTTCAGTAGTTTCAAGCAATTCCTCTAAATGAATGATTTTCTTCTTTAAAACATAAACTCTGTTTTAAAACAATTTTAGTACCGTAGAGAACAAACCTGTGTGTTTTTTCCCTCTGGTGTAGCACATTGTCATACAGTCAACTCAAAATATATTGGCACCCTTCCTTGGGGGGCAAACTATTGTGTCCTTTTCCCTGCAAAGTTTCAACTCTTCTAGGCTTTTAATTTTTTCTTTTGCTATTATGGCCCTGATTTGTGTTTAATGATATTTTAACTTCTTATGGAATTTTAAAATACAGTACCCATAACTTATGCAGGACAGTGACCTTTAAAGCTGTTTGGTTTTCTGTGTGGCGAAGGATAGGAATTTTACACGTGCAGCCTTATTTGGTCAAAGGCAGCAACAAATTTTTTTGATACTGAGGGCAATTTTAAAAAGTTTTTAAATATTCTTTAAGGATGTCAAGATTTTGAGATTAAAAAACTATTATTATTATTACTATTATGTGTGTGATTTTATTTATATATATATATATATATATATATAATTTTTTTAAATTATTATATGAATTATTTTTTGGAATTATTTTTATTTTTTGGCACAATTTTGGAACACTTTACTTTATAAGTTACCTCTAATTTATTATGAAAATCACTCAAACAGCCTTAAGCAACAGAGTTCAGACTTTTATACACCTAAAATGTCAATAAATGGACTCAGCATCCGGATTCTATCCCTGCATCCAGTGTGATCTCTCTGCAGTGCTACAGGGTTTACTACACAGTGTTGAATTTCGAGCTATAGATGAGAAAAGGTGGGGATTTGTGGTTGATTTTCAAACCACAGATGATAGATAAACATGGCAGCATGTCTCAGAAGAGGTTGGTGTTGATGGATGAAATGACTCCTAGGCAGATAACCATCAAAGCACTAGACTAATTTAGGGTTTAGAGAATGGTAGTGCCCTCTTGCTGATTGCACTAGTGGTAGCGGTGTGTGTGTGCCAGCAGTTTAGCATCATGGGAGGAAATAGCACAATATATCACCACTAAATCTCAGTCTCATTATTAATTGAATTTGCATGAAAGCAAGATGTGATTTTTAAATCAGTATTTGTGCCATATCCTGTAATCGGTAAATATCTAATGGGAATATCATCAAAACTCTTATAAAAGATTATATCTCTAGGATTTCATTTATTTTCCTTATTATGTAATGTTGTATATTAATAAGATTGTATGTTGTAAGAAGATATGTGAGGTACACACATAAGGTAAACATGGGCGACAAGGAAATCTGTTTCCTCTGTTCTTCATGTTTTATTTTTAACATTATGAAACTGCACCACAGAAGGGGGAAAAAATTATTGGCACCCTTCAAGAAAACAGGCAAGGAGATATAAAGGTATAAAAAAAAAAGGAAGAGAAAATAAGAATTCTTCTTCTTAACAGTATTTTCCTTCAAAAATTCCCCACAGGAATATTTAATATAAATGCAAACAAATAATCATCCTTGAAAATAAAATAAAATTTAATATTAAATCTCTCTCAGTCTCCATTTCCTGTGCACCTATTGAATAAAGTCAGATGTTAAGTGCTATTAAGCAAAATAATAATAATAATAATAATAATAATAATAATAATAATAATAATATTACCATTATTATTATTATTAGTAGTAGTAGTAGTAGTAGTAGCAGTATCGTTGCTGTTGTTTATTTTTATTTATGTTATTATGTTTTTTATTAGAATTATTTTTTGTTAAAGGAAAAGTAATTTTTGTTTGTTTTTTTTATGGAAGTTTGAATCACTGGGTATAATGTTCATATTATTATTATTATTATTATTATTATTGGCTTTTTTCTCAATAATTCTGGACTTGACTTGATTGTAGCATTCTTTATCACAGTATACTCTCACACCAGCGCATCATCATACAGTATGCCTGCTGTTATACTATAAGGATTAACACAAACAGTTTAGGTTATAAACAGGATTAAAATATAAACATTTCTTTTTTTTACTCTTCCTTGTGATAATCAAATGATGAAATGTGGCTTTTACCATTTGTTTATTGAATTGTTTTTAATATTTTATAATTGCCTGTATTGGAGATGGTGTGTGTTGGGCTGTAATGTATATAATGCAGGGTGAAAAAGCAGACATACTTGTAAAGTGGCCCCGTGTTTGATTTTCTGTAATGAACACAGTGGATGAGGAAAGGCAGCTGTTCTGCACCATCTCACTGACTGTCTCTTCATTAACCCCCTCCAAGCTTACACACCCAAAAGAAACACACAGCAGTACATTCAGGCCTTGTGAGGCCATGTTTAAAGGTTCTCCTGAATTTCTTTTGGTCCTGGCTCTAATAAATCTGCTCGTGTTTTATTTAAGAATACAGTGCATGGATTATTTAAACAAAATACTACGATGAGGCGTACTGGGAAAGAATTCATTCAGGGTCTTGAAAGTAAATTTTAAGGGGTGTTATATGAATCTAATCTGCGGTAAGTGACATGTAATATACGCAAGTAGATCCTGTTTTTCAAAGGGTGCATGTAATGCCTATCCATGGACATGCAGGGAATGCACTTAGACCCTTTTTTTTTTTTTAACTTTAATGGAGGGTAAGATCTGGTGTCTGTCTTGCCATCCTGAAAGGGCCTCTGTCCTCATTCTTGTGCTCATCACTGTTAGTATTGTCTCTGGTGATGGACAGGCCTGGGGCTGATAATCTGGCTGAGGATGACCCATAATGCACTGAGATGCTTTCAGCATCCATAGACGTATGCGATTACGAAACTCTGAACTTATGAAATTTATTTGTAGAAATATGGAAGAATATTTTAGATCTGTGTTTAAGCCCGTGGTTCAGAGTAACTGTATTGTATGTACATAATAAAACACTTCGGGGTGTGCTGTTACAGGAAAATAATCAATGACACAGTGGTGGAATGCAGCCAGAAGCGAAGCGGAGTTACTGTTACTTTCCTATAACAGCACTCCCAGAGTGTTTTATTCTTTTTATACCACAGCAATTTGCCAATGATAAAATTTTTTTATTAATTATAGAATAACACATCATACATTTTCCCCATTTATAGTTACAGTTAATGATGTGGAATTAACGTCCATGAAACAAGTTAGTTCTTTTTATCACTTAAGTTATAACTGCTATAAACAGTCATTCGCTCACCAGCCTCTCTTTTCTCTCTCTCACTCCATCCTGAAGACTTTCCCATGCTAGAAAACATAGCTACAGCTTTACATCTGACTGTGACAAAGCACTGACACTGGAGACTCCTTCCAAAAATGCAAAATAAATGTCTCCTTGCAGAAAACTTCCATATCAGCAGTTACACATGTTAATCTGTTTATGTGGAGCGTCTGGTATAAAAGTTCCTGTATAAGCTGTTACTACAGAAATGATCATGTATTAGAGCAAGTGCATTAATACAAAACTGTGTAATATAAATCAAACAACACCTTCTGACCAATTAGATTTGAGAATTCATCAACTCTGTGCTAAAATATTAGCATTTTTATTACACTATATTTATTATATAGTATTTTTACTTTGAATATTATATAGTGGTATCCCAGATTCCTAACACAGGAAATAAGAAATGCCATTTTATGTGTCTGAGGCTCAGCATACATGCAGGATTTAATCCCCTTACACGCGAATCTAGTTATGACTCGCCCAAACTCAATCATATAATTACTCTCTGGGATATGATACTGTATTCAGGAAGATGAATCCCCAAGCAGCCGTGCTGATTAACTGAGCTAAAAGATGTTTATCTATTACTGCTCTAATTTAAAAAAATCTGATCTTAGACGTACATGATAATGACAGTCCTATAACAATGACATATCTAATCCTAATTCTAGCTAAAGGCCAATTTCAAAGAAAATGTCAAAGGAATGCTTTCCTTTCATTCACAATTCAGCTCAGTTAGTTGTTGATAGATATATATTTAGCTATGGCTATTTTTTTAGCCAGTCTCTCTCACCCTCTCGCTCTCTCTTTCTCTGTCTCCCTCTCTCTCTCTCTCTTTCTCTCCTCAGTTCATTTCTAATCTCTCTTCCTGTCCTGGTGCCTTGCCCCCGGGTCAAATTCTCCACATCTCGCTTCTCGTCCCTTCATTATGTGAAACTGGAGCAGGTTGTAATTATGGCAGACGGGCTGATTTATAGACTCAAAACTTTTAAGCGGAACTCAGTGGTGCATGAAACTTCAACATGGTCCTGATGGTGCTTTCACACAGGACAGGAGATGTTAATCCAGATGTGCTTGTGGGTTGTTTGTTAAAGTAAGACGGAACCTGTTTCGATTTGGTAAGCACATGGCAAAATTATTACCAAAGATTTTTTAGACCGCATAAAAGCACTTTGTTTGTATGTTATTTTGTCTGTAAATATTTTAGGCACATGTCAATATTTGGATATATTATTGGATATAATTTTGTGCATCATATGAAAAAAAAACATGCAGAAAACAATTCTTAGATGTGGGAAAATTGCTACACGTTGTTGTTGTTGTTGTTAGTAGTACCTCTGAATTATTAATGAAGAAGAATTGCAAGAAATCCATTATGTCAGGAATAAAACACTCAGGGGTGTGCTGTTATAAGAAAATAATCAACAACGGGGTGGTATGTTGCAGCCCGACGTAGAGCGAAGTTACTGTTACCACCCCAACACATTATATCTGTGGAACAGCACACCCAACGTGTTTTATTTCTTTTATTCCACAGCAATTTGCCAAAAAAAACTTTTTTATGAAAATATGATGTCATATTTTTGTGTTTATAGTTACGTTTAATTTTCTGGAATGTCTGTGAAACAACATCTACCAGCTATAAACACAGTGAAAAAAATCATTCAGTGGTTCATTAAATATGACAAAAACAAATCTGTGATTTTTACACAAAAAAGGAAATTATTAGAATTACTTAAATGCTTGAAGTTCTGTACTAAATTAATTCATGTAAATACTTTACTGGGTTAAATTCACTTTAAATTGATTTAATTTCGAGCATTATGGATAGGCTGTTTTTAGTATTTCTTGTTTTGTGTTGGCGTTAAGGCCCGAGGCTATTGTATTATGAAATGTTTTGAAAGATCAAGTGATTCTGTAAAGTTTTCTTGCTTCACCCTCTTTGTGTTTCTCAGTCAGGTGTGTTCAGGCAAGCTAGCGTTCTGCCAGCTCAGTCTTTATGAAAGCTGATATAAGGCCATATACCTGTTGGAGTTCTTCTGCTTGTTGGAACATGTAATGGTGTTAGTGGCCATTAAAGTTGTAATGATGATAAATAACTTGCGACATCAGATGTTGAGATTGACATGCTGAGCTCCCTTGCAAGAAATAAGTAAGTTTGAGTAAAATTTACTAACAAAAAAGAAAACTTCTAGTTAAAATTACGTACATTTTTATGAGAATAATCCTTGCTGCCATGTAAACCTTCCTTAAAAATATGCTAGGTTAAATTTACTAAGACTAAGATAGTCATCCATCACCAGCCTTTCTTTTTCTCTCAATCTTTATGGTAATAAGACAAAAAAATCAGCTTGTCATGTTAGAAAGACCCCAGAAAGTGCAAAGATCAAATCTTAATACAAAATATACAAAGAAATATACCAACACCAGGATTTAATCATGTTAAACGTATATAAAGAAAGCTTTTTTTTTATTAAATTAACATTAAGGAAGGACATATGGTTATACAGTATGAGGACAACAGGGTTAGTACTATATCATATAGTCTAAAGTTTATCTTGCCTATTAATATTAAACCAAAAGATACCAAACATAGTGAAAATTCTGGCACCCTGGGGACAGCCAGCACATCCTCACTCCACACATCACACACACACACATCCTATCTGAATGCACACACACTCCACGCCGGTGCTTTGAAGTGCACGTTTCGACAGTCAGGGTTATGTGCTGCTGATGGATTTATGTACTCTGTATGTAAATGTGAGCCGAGTAGATTTTTCCAGTGGAAGCCTTCTAAAAATACAGTCTTTATAACTATAACGCTGATTCCCTCAATGACTGGGAAAATGTTGCTCAGTGTTGTGGCTGTGAAAAGATTTGACAAAAAAAAAAAGGCTATTTATAGATATGAAGAAATGAATAGTGAAATAGCACACTAGGTTCACCCAATTGATGGAATATTCCAAGGAATGTATTTTTTTTTTCAGCTTATTTAATGGACTTATCAAAACAGATTTACACTATATGGCCAAAAGTATGTGAACACTGGACCATCATACCCATATGTGCCCTTTCCAAAACCATGGGCATTAACAAAGATTTATTCCCGCTTTGCTGTTATAATAAGCTCCACTCTTCTGGGAAGGCTTTCCACTAGATTTTGGAGCATGGCTGTAGGGATTTGTGTTCATTCAGCTACAAGAGCATTAGTGAGATCAGGCACTGATGTTGGTGAGGAGGTCTGGGGTGCAGTCGGTGTTCCAGTTCATCCCAAAGGTGTTCAGTGGGGTTGAGGTCAGGGTTCTGTGCAGGACACTCGAGTTCTTCCACTCCAACCTTCACACACCATGTCTTCATGGAGCTCGCTTTGTGCACAGGGGCATTGTCATGCTGGAACAGGTTTGAGCCTCTTAGTTCCAGTGAAGGGAAATTGTAATGCTACAGGATACAAAGACATCCTATGCAGTTGTGTACTTCGGGGAAGAGCCACGTATAGGTGTGATGGTCAAGTGTCCACATACTTTTGGTCAAATAGTGTACTTATGGGTCATTATTTCTGCATTAGCTTGACAGCTAATATTCGAACTGTAACCTAGTAGTAGCTACTTTTGTTACAGCATCAACTTCCTTCGTTTTTTCCCTTGCTCTCATATGTTCTGACAATGAGGTTGAAATGTTTGTTACTAAAGATCACTGTATAAACAATTGTTTCAAGGAAGATTTGGTGCAGGTGGAGGCTAAACATAAATACAGAGCGTATCGTTTTCCTTCTGTCAGAATCATTTAACAGGATAATGGAAAACTCATGGTGTGAATGGGATTAGTGGCTGGAAATGCCTTTGGAGATCCACTGTGTCCGAAAGAGTATCCATCAGTATTGATGGAAGGACAACCAAACAAAAGCAGCTCCATTTCAACAAACGATGGTGGCTGCTTGGAAAACAAGTGGTTATTTTTTTATTCCTATTATTAGGAACCTATACACTGCATAACTCAGTAATGTTCAGTTTCTTAACTGACTTCTCGACTGAGATCATACTTATTACTCCTAAATAACTAAAGTGATAACTTCATGAAATGCACAAAATGATTGCAACTGAAGCTAAAGCCTGATTATTCAAAAGTAGAAGGCAATTTCTTAGTTTGTCAGCTATCAATCTCAGGAAACCTTTTTAAAGAATTGAGATCTTTTTTTAAAATAAATCTAAATCTAACATAAATCCAGCTGAAAATGGCTAATGTTCTCCCCAAGGCAGTGGTGTGCACTGTTTAAGATATAAGATACACTGTTTAATGCGCAGGTGAGTCACTCATGGTGAAAGAGACCTTTAAAAGAGCATTCCTAACATTTTTTACTTCAAGTATAAAAACCACAGACATTTTAATAGCCTAGAGAAAGTTCTATTCAAAGGGATACCCGAGTTCTTTGAATGTTGTCTTGAGATTACTAATTAAGCTACTGGTAAATTAGCTCTTGTTCTTACTAAGTGATAATCACACTACACACAGAATTGCTCTCATTCTGTGCTTGTAGCTCAACAAGTTTCATAATTTACGACTATAAACCAAACGTGGACAGGGCAGCTGTCTTCTGTTTGCAGAAATACACAGATCTAATCTCTGTAATGTAAAACTGGGGGGTTTATGTCTCTGTAAAAATGCTAGCTACAAAAGCAGCCTCTTTAGATTATTCTAAGGGAGTTGAAACCTTGCAAGACCTCCATATTTCCCTTTCCTTTGTTAATATTTTTACCTCAAAACATTAAATTATGATGAATATCTTGCAGGTTAGCAACATTTCTAATGCTTATTATGTAAGAATATATGCAGTTTAAAGGAGCAGTTAGTCATTTTTTTTTAGAGTCTTTCTGTCTGTGGGCCAAACTTGCAGTGAAAATAGTGACACGCCTTCCTCTCCTCCTAATGACCCAAACCCCTCCTCTGAGTTGCCTTTTACGGTAAAGGGGCGGCGCCATGTAGCTGTTCCAGCTGCAGGTGGAGTTAATTTCTGGGCTGGAAAGATGTAAAGAGCAACCTGTAATGAAAAAACTGGTGATAACCAAAGTTTCGACTGTGAAATTACAGCGATCTTTTATGCTCATGACTTGTCACACTGTACAAGATCCCAATAAAGCCTCTGAACTCTATAACAGACGATAACATGCTGATAACGTGCTGTCCATGTCAGATTATGTGACGAAGATCCTCTAACGATAGATCTACGATTAAAGAAAATGACAACGTTCTGCTTCCGTTATCAATCAGCATGATTTGAGCTCATGCAGAAAACTGGGGTCACATAAACTGAAACTATTATTCAAAGTGAGTTTGAGGTAATAAGGATATTTTCCCTGTCCATTAGCATGTTTTGTTTATGTTTCGCCTGCACCACATAAATATTTATAGCTGTTCTGTGAGTTTTGCAAAATCCTATGCCGTGTCCTAGCAGTGCTCACATTCTCAGATTTTCATCAATGAATTTCGGACACGTCGTCAGCCGTCTTTGGTCACATGATGGCGTCTAATACCGCCGATCTCAACTCACAAACCAAAGAATTATTTTACGATGTGCGATTTTCGTCTGCGACAGTAAAATCTGGTTGAAAATCGTACGGCGTAAAGCCGAGTAAAGATATCTTTGAAATTATGTGACTATACGTA
>CM040458.1:4487749-4573414 GCA_022758105.1 Pangasianodon gigas
TTTTTTTTTTTTTTTTTTTTTTTTTGCAGTTTGATGAAAATGATTTTGGATCATTTTCAAACTGAAAGCTTTTTCTTTTACTTACTCACCACCAGCAGAGGGCCATGTAATAAAATGCAACCTACAGTACACTGATCAAAACCTGACTGTCAGAAACTTTCAGAAAAGAAAAGCAAGGTTAGTTTTTTGGACTTGGACTTCATAGTGATAACCAGAAGTTAGATTCTTCTGAAATAAATGTGCATATGAACCTAACTGCACCACTTATACAGTGTAAGCTGTAATACTGTCCCCTGACATTATAATAAAAAATACTAATACTAATAATACTGTACTATTTAGATAGAAGTAAGTACAGAAACCTCTCCAGTTCTGAATGAGCAGCTAGTCTGAGATTGTCCTTCTGCCACATGATCACTGTAAATGTTAACACTAGGATCTTGTACTCTTGTTTATTAGGATGTGGTTTGGGTTGAAGCTTGTAAAAGGAAAACACTAGCTGTGGGCGGGTGAAGAGGTTTAAAAGGGCTCAGGTGCGCGCACCCGCGTAACTAGAGCGCGCACACCGGAAGCGGCGCGCGTGTGCGCGTCCACGCTGCGGACTTGTGACAGCACAAAACCCGGAGGAGCAGAGAGATGGACTCTGTAGTGATCTGGTGAAAAAAACAAAGAGAGAGAGAAAGCAAAGAGAAGAGAAAGCAGGAGAGGTTTGGAGCTGAGGCTGAAGTTGATCAGGAGAGAGAGGGTTTATTTCTGCTTCCGGTGAGTAGGGTTTCTCTCCAGCTCTCTGCTGCACTGTTTGTTTTGGTTCAGTAGGTGAGGCTGTGAAAGCAGAACACGTCAATGGGACTGAAAGGTGGTTTTGTTGAACAGTGAAGTCTTCAGTGTGAGGGAACATCTCCAGTGCTCAGCACTGCTGCTTTTTACTGTAAGTGCTCAGTTCAGGTCTCTGACTCAGTGTAAGCTGTGTTCAGTGCAGAATAACCCATCTGAGCTTCTGTGTCTGAAATTCTATTCATTTTGTCTGCTTATGTGAACAAAAAACTTCTGCTTATATGCACACACAAAAAAAACTTCTGCTTATATGCACAAAAAAAAAAAAAAAAAAACTTCTGCTTATATGCACAAAAAAAAATTCTGCTTATATGTATGAAAAAAACCCCAAAAATTCTGCTTATATGCATGAAAAAAAAAACTTCTGCTTATATGCACAATAATAATAATAATAATAAAAATTCTGCTTATATGCACAAAAAAATAAAAATAGAAACTCTGCTTATATGCACAAAAAACTTCTTATAAACAAGTTTATAAAAAATATCTATATTAAAAAAATGACATATTGGAGAATGTGATGCCTAATAAGTTGAGATCATACAAAATAACAATAATTCATTTATAAAAAGATGTAGTATTCTTATTATTTCATGTATTATTATTTTTACTTACAATTTATTAGATGTCCACTATTAGATGCTTTATAATCTGCGTCACCTTCTAATGTATCTATATCTATATCTATATCTATATTAGAAGGTGACACAGATTGTATGAATATATATAGTTTGTATGAATAGATTGTATGAATATATATATATATATAGTTTATCCTTCATCTCATCTCCTGGGAAAGGTCAGGAATGATCCATGTGTGTTAAGTCGGAATGTGTTAAGTCCTGTGCTATGCCATGTATGCATGGTTCGATTTCACGGTCAGTTCACGGTTATACTGGACCCGAGCTGTGGTCAGACTGGACTGCCGGTGCCCAGGGCGAGTCCAAACACAAGCAGGTGCATGAAATTCATACACACTAGTGTATGTGTGTGTGCGTGTTTGTGTGTGTGGGGGTGGGTGTGGGTGTTTGTGCACAGGCAGGTGCATGAGTCTTTGTACTTGAGAAACTCTTTGTTGGAGTGAACATATTTTTTTTCTTTAAATCAGCTTTAAAAGAACAGGACGACAAATATATTGTTACTGTATATTTATATATTAATACTTTTACATAGATTTATACAGTTCACACTCTAAGACTCTAAGGTGTATTCCCACCTTGCTCCCAGCGTTCCCAGGACAGGCTCTGGATCCATCACGATCCTGACCAGGATAAAGCGCTTACTGAAGATGAATGAATGAATGAAGGAAATATACAGTTTTTTTCTCTTACATCTGGCTGTTGCATTTTTTTTATTTTATTTTTTTTAATCCATGAAAATAATTAATTAAAAATAATTCCTTTCTTCACTATTGTAAGATACTCTTTGTCTGCTGATTTTTAACTAATATAAGTCAATAGAAAAAAGAAGTCATATAAAACATCAGGGTCAGTCAGTGTGTATTTAGTCAGTGTGTGTGTTAATTCCATGTTATACGTTATATGTTATAGTCAGTATATAGAAAATTATTATTACATCATTGTGACTGCACCCTGGTGTTTCATGTGATTCATAGCATTATTACAGTATTACAATGAATATGAATTTGAGCATTTTACAAATGAATGTTTATTTTACTCACAGTTGGTGGTTTTGCACTGCTTTTTTAACCTTTATATATTTATAGTCCATTTTCAGCAAAATCCATGCATTAATTTGAACTCTTATTGATTTGTCTCCTCTTATTTAAACAGTAATCAGAAATGTTATTGATTCTTTGGGATTGAATTGATGAATATTGAGTTCTTTAGGAAAAAATAATTCACAAATTAAAAAAAAAATGGAGACAAAAACAACCTGACCACATGCAGCCGGCCATGTTCGTGAGGCGATATGTGTTTCCGCTTTGCTTAATCCACCACACACATCTTTTTTTTCCCCATATTATACAATTCCATATTTCTTGCTTCTAACTGTATCTTCCTTTATACTCCATTATTTCTGGGCGATCATCATGATGATAGGTTACAGTGTCACTTTTGTGATAAAATAAAATTGGTTTATTGATATAGCTCCAGATTTATTTGAATCAAGGGCTTATTAAGTTTTCTGTTATTTTCATTCCTAGTAAAATTCTTATGAAAATGTTATCCCTTCTCAAACAATTTATTTTAGATGTTGTATGGATAAAAAGCAAAAGTGTAATTAATTGTGATATCTTAATATCATTATACCACTATGTAATATCATTAGTAATTAATTGCAGTAATTGCAGTAATGATACTAGTTGGGTGAGTTGCCCACTGAGGCATGAGGAGCTATTTAGCTCTATGCCTCTAGCAGAAGTGTGTTAGGACTCGAGTGTGTCCTGCTGAAAGCCATTAAAGGTTCATGCAGAGAGGAAATCCACAGTGCCGGACATGGCCTTCTTTTGTTGTGTGATCTGAGAGAAGTGCAGTGTCTCGAAGGTAGTTGGCAGTTGTTTTGCTTCGTGTTCAACCTCTATACTAATATCCAGTGTAATCATGCCTGGGCAGTGATAATGTATGGCGTTATAATAAAGTAATACAGATCCAGCCATATAAAGAGTAACGGAAATGCACATTTTTACTGCAACTTGCGTAAAAAAGAATAGAATTACAGCACCCTATCCAAAGCCCATCTGTGGGTTTGCTAAAGGGAAAGCAGTGAAGCAGCACAATCCCTCGAACAATGGATCCAAGGGAATATTTTAGCGATGAAAAGATCCACAGTAGCCCACGCAAGACCCCTAATAGTCAAGGAGTCTCTCGGGTCCTGTTTATCTGATGGTACTGAGGCCGCGGAATATTAGTGCTCCAAATCACAGCAATGAGCCAGCATATAGGTTTTTGTGTGTTTATGAGAATAAGTTTATGAGAAAAGAGTCATGCTGAAAAATAGGGCTGGGCAATATGGTGATATAATATCAATATTGTGATATATTATGAAACAGTACGATCATTAATATATTTTTAAAATTACAGCCTTTGATTAGAAGCAGCAGATTAGATATCACAGTTTTGTGCAGAATTTATTATTTCTTATTTTCATGTTAAATAATTTTTAGAAGTTATATAAACATTTAGAAGTAAATAAATGAAAGTATTATGAATTTTTTTTTTTTTGCAAGACTACTGTTTTGCTGGAAAATCTATATATTGTGACATCATATATCTTAGAAGTATCATGCTATATTTTTGTCATATTGCTCACCCTTCCCAAGAAATCAGCTAAAATAAATGAAGTCATTTTGTCACAGTTTGTCATGTAAACTACTGTCAGAATCTTGAAGCACCTTTTTCAGTCTAACAGCTAGTTGCCTGTTATTAGCTTGCAGGTAATTTTGCATTTTTAACTCTGCCTTTCAGCCTCAGTGCTGCCAGGTCTGTTTAATCTTTTCAGTAAGACCTTGACATCTTGACATCTGTGAAAGTTATGATGTTCATTTGATGATCTATGTGGCGTCACTGTTGACCATGCGGTTGTTAATCATTTTCAGGAAGACTGAAGCAGTGATTTGACAGATCACTCCAGTGTTTGATGGATTAGTCTGCTCCTGCCTGCCAGGATACCCTGTTAGCTCAGTCATGAGAAATGGGCTGTCGGATGTGTGCCGAGACCAGATTCATGCCCGTTAGCCTGGACACTTTCAATTATGGGGGCTTTTGATGGAAGGCGGTGTCACATGTTTGTGTATCAGACGACCCTAAGTGACATTAGCTGCCATGATATTAGCAGATGTGTCCTCTGTTTTCACCCAGATGGTTTTAAGAGAGAGACGGAAGAGTGTCATTTGAAACGTGCTAATGACAAGTTGGAAGATGCAATGAAGGTGTGCATGAGGGTCATTATGAGCCGTCAGTAGTCTACATGCTAGGGGTGGATGGTGTAGCCAACATTTGGTATCACAATGAAGTCTTTTTTTTTTTTTTTTTAAATGGGAACTCTGCAGAATGAAAGTGGGAGCATCACAATTTAATGTGCATTGTTAGTATGTAGTTTCCAACATGTAAGCTGTCTTCTATTGGTGCAACACATCAATATAGAGTCTCTTTCTGTTTTTTCCAATGTCAGCATATAAAACCAGCATACTGCTTTCACTAACACTCATTAGTGTCACCTGAATAACTGAACGACAAGCTAGAAAAATTCCAAAATGATACTCCGTCCTCCATTTTGATGACGTAACTGCTGCAGATTAAAGCAAATCATGAACAAGCTTGAGAAACGGCTGTACATCAGTTTAACATTTTAGCCTGCCTGCTATTTTAGCTGTGCGTCCACATTTTAAACCAAATACTTGATTTGCATTTGCTGTACTTTAATGGTGTCTCATTTCTACTGGTACACACACACCACTGCTACCAGCATGACGGTTAAAAGCCAAAGAGATGCTGCAGGTGTGAGGAATGCCCCGTCCCGCGATGCTGTATTTGTGTTCTCTCAGGTGTGTGGATCACTTTCAGCGTGCTGAATGTTCGGGACTCAAGTTACACACTTTACCGGGCTTGTCACTTCTTACCTAATCGGAGTGGCTGAAAAATGGGACCTGTTTAAGTGCTTAGTCTTAGTCAGTGCCTGATGTGGTCCTTTTTATGTCATTTTTAGCTAATCTTTTGATCCAAAGCTACAGCAGTCCAGCTGATATTAGTATATGCCAAAAAAATACGGCATATCATAGTATAATGTACTATTTCAAAAATGGTGTTTTGGTGGATTTATGTCTTTCCCACTAGAGTACAGTCAAATGTATCTAATGTCTAATATTTAGATAGATATCTAGTCTCTAATATTTCTAAATATATCTACTATTTATCAGTTTCTATCTATTTCTTATGACCTTATGATACAACAAATTGAAGATTATTAACCCTATTTCTAACTTTTTTTTTACTAATTCCAAGATGAAAATGTCTTGTTCTGTTGGCAGATCATTCTGTTTATTTCTTGACATAAATGCTTGATATAAGCAAAATTATCCAGCAATACAAAAAGTTTAATCTTATAGTTGTTTAAAAGTAATTTAATGAGTAATATTAGATAGATTTGCTTATATAGTTAACACATTTTTAAGCTTGTTTAGAAATAATTTTACTCAGTGTTTGCAATACAGTTGTTTGTTAAGATAGTAGTATAAATATATCTCCATATCTGAGATATGACAGTGACTAAAATAACCTTTCTGTTTAATTTGATCTCTAAATTATAAGGACTTTTATTACATTTTTAGATTTGTTAATAGAGAATTAAATAAAACAATTTTACTTTTAGTGAAAAATGAAATCTGAATGGATTTAAAAGACAGTGTTACAAGCGGACAGTCAGAGTTGCTTTGCGTGACTCCACAGTTTCCATAAACTCAATGCTGGTCTCAGTGCAGTGGTGTAATGGAGATGGGGCTGGGCTCAGCACGCACAAAAATGAATGAGTCCCATAAAATTCACTGCGAGCACTCATCTGTCACTCCATTAGAGCGAGCGCAGCTCAGAGCGAGCCACGTCTTCATCCAACCTCTTTGTTCATCTCCAGCAAACTCGACACACATCTGATAAAGCTTTTCTCTGCATTCTTTACTCATTGCTCAAGAGTGTGCGGCAGAGCGTATAAAAGCATCCCTCGCCATCGTACATTACTTATGCTCTTTTTGAATTATTTAGTGAAGTTTGTGCTTCACATTAGCTACATGGCTGACCAGCACAGGATCTCACTGCATGACTGTCTGGGGATTGTGAGATTGACATGTTGGACATTGTGAGGTTTTTTTTTGTTTTTTTTTTTAAATCATCACTCATCTGGTGAACACATCTTTCATTACTTTAAAGATCTATGTTTTCCAAATACCTATAAAAAGGATTGTAGAGGGGATTTGTGCCATGCCTCCTGGTCAGATATTGAGGAAAACATGGCTTTCTTACACAAAGCAGGGGGTTCCGTGTCAGATTTTGATGCTAATTAGCTCCTCTTGGGCCTCATTTCAGTGTCTTGCCGAGCAGATGTATTCGATTTGTCTTTCCAAAGGCTTCTCTTGCACCCTGCAGTGAACCTGCTGCCATTCTCTATTACTATAGTGTTATCATAGAGCATAGAGCAAGATTAGAGTAAATAATAGTAGCACTTTTGTATTTCCGAACTGTACTTTAAAGTTTTTGTTTGGGAATTTTTGTATTTAGGATACAGTTATAAACCTAGGAATTGATGTGTAGGAATAGTGTGTTAGCTACTTCTTTGTTTCTCCTTTTCAGCCAAAATATGATCATGACTGAATCTGTGTGAATAGAAAATCTGATCAGCATTTTTATGGTATGGCAAATGTGTTTAATGTTCTTTTTTTTTTTTTACGTCTGTATGCACAGTGGATCTTTACAGTGCTTCCCAAGAGTACACTGAATTTTTTAAATCCCCTGTTGATAAAGAGCAGTGTGAATAATCCTCTTGCATCAGTAGCCAATTCAAATATTCTTTATTTATCTAGTGATTTGCCTTTTAATCATTTCTTTTGTAGTTCAGTATAGTCGGTCTATAAATGTAGTTAATTGATGGATGCTTGGAAACGTGGACGTTTATTTTAAAGTGTTTAAAACTGAACTGAAGATCCCTTTACATACACTCACCATGCACTTTATTAGGAACACATGTACATCTGCTTATTCATGCAATTCAGTTAGCCAATAGTGTGGCAGCAGTGCAGTACAGAAAATCATGCAGATCTTCAATTAATAATCATATCATTGGATAAAAATGTGATCTCAGTGACTTTGAAAGTAGTGTTGTTGTGTATTTCGTAGTTTGAGTATTTCAGAAACTGCTGATCTCCTGGGATTTCTCTAGAGTCTCTCACAGAATAGTGCGAAAAACAAAAAAAAAACCATCCAGTGAGCGGAAGTTCTGTGGGCAGAAATGCCTTGTTGATCAGAAAGAATGGCCAGATTGGCTCAAACTGACAGAAAGGCAATAGTATCTCACATAACCACTCTTTACAAACATGGTGAGCAGAAAAGTATGTCAGATTGCACAGCACTGAGGTGGATGGGCTACAACTGCAGAAGAGCACATCAGGTTCCACTTCTTTCAGCCAAGAACAGGAATCTGAGGCTACAGAGGGCACAGGCTCACTGAAATATGCTCGCTGGATATTTTTTGTTTTTCACACCATTTTGTGTAAAATCTAGAGACTGTTGTGCAATTCCTAGGAGGTTCTGAAATACTCAAACCAGCATGTCTGGCACCAACAATCCTGTGACATTCAAGGTTACTGTGTTTGCATTTTTCCCCATTCTGATGTTTGATGTGATTAACTGAAGCTCTTGACCTGCATCTGCATGATTTTATGCATTGCGCTGCTGCCACATGAATGATTATGTGTACAGGTGTTCCTATTAAAGTGGCCAGTGAATGTACATTCACCCTGTTTTAAATGATTTGTTCCTACATGTTGGACATTTGGCCTTGTATCAGATCAATCATGTGGGAAGTTGAGAAGAGGAATGGTTGAGTTCTGTACTGAGTGTTTGCTTGAAGGCAATTTCCTCTCTGTGCGCAATGACTGACCCAGTTTCTCTTAGGCTGCACGGTCACTCTCTATAAAGAGCAAACCATCCTGCCTAACTTTGAAGTAGGAGGCTCACATAATTGTAGTTTGAGGTTTTATGCCCCATGTCTAATTACATTGCCTTTCAAGCTCATCCTTGATCCTGCAACAAGACTTGCCCAGACTTTTATCAAAATTAAAATACCTTTTTTATGAATGAATGAATGAATCTTATCTTAATTATAGGACTTGTTTTATGTGGTCAGTGCTTCATCCTAAGTTCCAGTGTTGTAGGAGCTGATGGCTTCCCTTACTCAATATTGCCTCCTTCCTTTTGCACCAGAGACATAAGAGATGTCTGTCTAGCGTTGTTTTTTTACCTTATTGGTTATAAGGATGAACTGTATGTAATAAACAATTGTTCTTTGAGAAAGCATGGCCTTTTATTCCCTCCAATGTCTGCATTTGTGCTCTGAAAAGGCTTGGTATTGAAGCTACAAGGTTCACACCATCCCTGTCCCCAAGACAAAAGAAAGAAGGCAAATCCTCAGCCTCCAAAATCCTAATTAGCTTGTTTTGCCTTTGCACTGTGTCAGGCTTTAGAGTTCAAGGGAGTCAGGTCCTGCCCCCTTTCCCAGACATTTCTGCAGCTGCCACTGGGATACTTTATCCCTCCTCGTTCTGATCCCTCATATACTCCCCACCCGCCTCCTAGACTTAAAAATTAGGCATGTTACCCACCCTTCAAAGGGATTCGCTCCCTTTCACCCAAGTGCCCTCCAGACAGATTTAACCCTTCACACATCAATGGCAAAAGGATGACTTGACCTAATCCTGCATTAGTACATTTTTGATAAAGCATCTAGGAGAAAGCAGCCGAACTGGTACCAGTATGGTACAAAGATGGTTAAAATAATTTAGAAATCAGTTGTGATCCAGATACACAGTGTACAAATGTGAGAAAGATCAACTGAAAGGCAGAGAGAGGGTGGGTGGAGAATGCGGAGGCGAGAAGAACACTTTAAAAGTCAAATAAGGATAGAAGTACTTGTCTGTCCATCTTGGGACCTGACCTTCTTTGATTTATTTTCATCACCCTCATGGATTTTGCTCACAAAATGGTGGTCAGACCTTACCATAATGAGCCACTGTGGGTTCAGCCGATCAGATTGGATTTGACTAAAGGAAGACTTACTTGATGACAGTGAGCATCTGATTTGTGCACTTTCTGGACAGCACTGTTTAGATAACATGCATATTTGCTGTAAAAAGACTAGACTAAAAAGCATTCGCACCCCATCTACACCTTGAAGATCTATCCATGTTTGGAATATGACCTGAATCCTGATTAGAACTGAGTCCTCTCAGTTTATATTTACACAATAAGATCATTTAACTGGTATGGAGCTATCTCTTTCAAACAGACTTTAATAATCATTTCATGCTTATAATACATGCTTAATATTTAGCATAATGTATAATATTTGTATCCACTCTACAAAGAGATGCTCATCTTTTATACTACACCATAGTTTTCCACTGTGTGAACTACTTGATTTTTTCAGTGTGCCAAGTGCTTGAGAAGGGGATTAGGAAATTATACAGCTGAACTTCAGCACTTCAAAAGCATAGTGTTGGATCAGAGCATGTGCTCGCAGGATTTCAGTGAGCTGACCTATGATTCTGATCTGAACCGACTCCTTGGGTTTTCGTCTGCGTGCCAGGAGGAACAGTTCAACACCATATGGCATGTGGCATGAGGATCCACTACAGGAATGCATTGTTTTCTCTAGTAGGTCTCTCTGGTATCAGTTTAGATTCTCGCGTTCAGCTATGCCTACATGTCTGTAGATGCACATAGTCTAAATTAATCTGCTCCACATAACGAGTGGTATTCTGCAGGAAGTACAAAGCAGGAGTAAAATGATAAAATGACTTATTGCTGGAAGTTGAATGTTTATTGGCATTATTTGGTGTTGCTAAGCCTTTGGTTCTTGCTCTTTGCTTCGAACCTCAGGTTAACTTACACTGATGCATACTGATAAGTATCAGTGAAATAAATATCAGTATGCATCAGTGTAAGTTAACCTGAGGTTCGAAGCAAAGAGCTATATTTAATGACTGGAAGTCTGTGATCTAAACTCAGAATTCCAAGTTCAATTTCTTGTTGCTGCTGATCCTACAGTGGCTGATCTCAGTTCTTGTTAAAAACACTACCATTCAGATGCCTGTAGCAAACTGGAAAAGAGCCACATCGGGCAGGGCCGCGGTAGCTCACACAACACTCTTCCCGCCCTTACAGCTCTCTTACCATAGCAAAATCTGGTCCAACGGGTTTGAGAAGTCACAGGAGAGGATTTGCATTTCGTTTTCCCTCCAGAGGGAGACCCTGCCATTCACAGGCCACTTCACAGGCCGACGTATCACGTTGCCAGCCGAAGCTAGTCATCCCCACCTGGCAGGAGCTCGGAAAGAAACCCGCAGGCCTTTGACCCCGCTGAGAAGCGCAAGAATCCAGCGCCCCTTCAGGTCCAAGTCAGCCCCTGACCTGAAGTAATGAGATGACATGGACATCGTCCAACATTATGGCTGGGTGTTCTGCGCCTGGCTGAAAGGAAGTTAGGGTTTCAGAGCAGCTCTGGCTTGACACTCTGATCGAAATCAAAAGGTGTGCCCCAAGGAATGTGCACTTTGTACACGATTGACTCGGCGGAAGAAGGAGCTCAAGGTTTCATGCAAAATCTGAGACTTGAAAGAATTACAAAGTGTCCTTGTTTGGCTTAAGATAATTGTCTTGTTTTAAAAGGCAGGATGCTGAATAACTTATCTATATGCTGTTGGAATTCTAAGGGTTCATCTGATCTCTGTAGCACTTTTTAAAATGGACAGTACCACAAGAAGCTCAATTTGAAGAATTTAGATCCTTTATTGAATTTAAGCTATACAAACACAGCATGGTTAAACTTGAACAACTTTGCATTTGTAGATTAAAATTGAAATTGTTTTTAGGTATGCAACCGGAACTAATTTTTTTAGGAAACAAATTGCTGTTAAAGGTGCAGTACAACTACTGTACCTTTAATAACAATTTTTTTCCTAAAAAAAAAAAAAGAGTTCTGGTTGCAAACCTAAAACAATGGAAGATATGTAGATATGTCAAAAAAAAACAATGAGTTAAGCTGTGGCATCAGCAAAAGTTTATTAAATTGGAGAAAATGTGTTTGGAAAACCGTTTGGACTTCCGGTCTGGAATGCTTGTTTGAGTTTGGAAAAGCAGCCTGTCAGTCATTTTGTAGAAACTATATGGGGGTGGAGCTATCCTGGGGGTGGAGCTTCGTGAACATGGGCAGGAATCATTCAAATGTCAAACCCACCTAACCGTTAGACACCTAAAGACTGACCTTACTTATCTTACCTATTGCACCTTTAAATATCAGTTAATAATATCTATAATCCCCTTAAATTCTGGCTCTCCTAGGAAAGTAGAAAGCAGAAGTTTAACTGCAAAATGTCAAATCTATGTTTGAGATTCCTTTAACTGTTCTAAAATGGCAAGAATGGAAGTTGATTATATCCTCTTCATCAAAAAGGTCAGGTTTCAGTCTAGATTAACTCTTGCATTTGTTTCCATGGGCCAAACATTTTGTTCATGTTTTGGAATCTCTCAATAAACTGGTGCTTGTTTTCATCATTACGCCTTAGATTAACCCTGCAAGATGGTTAAGTGTTTTCAGGTGCTTAGGTTTCCAGTAAAAGTGGAAAAACTCCACTGCGCTCTCTCCAATTTAGGTGGCATCCTAATAGAATTTACACTAACTGCTAACAGTATTTTTTAATTTTGAGGAAAATTAAAAGAGCATGACATATGGAGCGATGTGCGAGGGATTATAAAGAAGTTGCTATAACATAAAAAAGGATAAGGTTAATAGTGTGCTATCTGACGTGAAATAGCTTTAATAAACCAAGCCTCTACTTCTGTCAACACACCCAGCAAAGCAGACACATGGATGCTGTACCAGTATATACCCTGAAACTGTCATTTTACATGCTGAATTGATTGAACTGATGGCTCAGAAGGTGTTGATTCATTTTCTATAACAGCACAGCTTTGACAGTAGTGTCTGCTGCAAGACAAATCACAGGTTTATATTAATGCACTTTTTAAACATAATTTATCCTTTCTATAGTAACAGCTCATTCACAGGGACTTGTATGATGGATGATCCACATAACCTAAATCTAATAATAAAAATTTTATTCAACAAATGTATAATCATTGATATGGTTTTCTATTATGTAAAATTTATGGAAGGAGTCTCCAGTGTCAGCACTCAGTACGTTTTCCAGCATGGGAAAGACTTCGGGATAAAGGACATTACAATTTCTTGGTAAGCTGGTTTTTTTTTTTTTTTGTCTTTTGTATTAACTTCAAGAGAGTGAAAAAAGAGAGGCTGATGAGGGAAGGACTCTTTATACCTGCTATAATGTAAGTTTCGCAGATGTTCCACAATATTACACATAACTTTAAACTAATAAAAGCATGATGTCATCTTCAATTTAAAAAAAAATTCGCTGTTGACAAGTTGCTGTGGTATAAGGGGAGTAAAACATTTTGGGATGTGCTGTTATAGGAAAATAATCACGTTTGAAGTGGTAACAGCTGAGGTATCCATGCAGTGCATGACGCACATACACACACACACACACACACACACACACATACTGAATCTGTGAGGCCACATTGTATGAACGCCAGAAAATAACGACTAACAGAAGGACTTCTCAGAATTGAGCTCCTGATTTTTAGCATTTGTGACATTTCTTAAAACACCTCTTTTAGTAAGAAACTAACCAGACATAAGTTCTAGCATTAGATCAATAGGAGCCATTCGAGTATGTGTTAAATAGGTGATGGAATTCAAGCAAGTCCTGAAACTCAGAGCAGACACACAGGCATGAATGACACACACTTTCACCACAAGTTAGCGCAGGGTGGAATGTTTGCCTGCTAATTACCTGCTGTGATAGACCATGATCCCTTTATACAAAGGAGAATTTTCTTTCACTTCCCCACAAGCAGCCGGAGCTTCTCTTTTGACTGATGACAGGTGTTTCTCAAAGCAGACGGACTGGTAAAGCTTAACAGCCATTGATTGTTTTCAGCACTGTTAAGTGTCTCATTCAGAAATGAATGGACAGAAAATCAGCGTCACTTGCCGTCTTAGCTGCGAGGGCCTGATGTTGCTTTTAGACCTCAAGGTGTGACATCATTCACACCTTCTTGTCCTCATGCCATTGCTCCAACTAGGAGCATGTAAATGTCTTTTCAAGGATTATGGTTTTCAAATATCTTGGTTTGAGGTTTGTCAGGGTGTTATATGTAGGGAATAAAATACAATGTGTCATGCTGTTATAAGAAAATAATCAATGACAGGATAGTGTGATGCTGTTACCACCCCAAGGTTCAAAGTAGAAGTCATTTATTCCTTTTATAAGTCTGAATTTAAAAAAAGTATGTCAGTTTATAGTTATATTTAATGATGTGGAATGTCTGTGAAACAAGTTATATTTTAAGAAGTTACATTATAACAGTTATAAACAGTTTTTTTTTCCCTCACCACCATCTCTCTTTTCTAGACAAAAACAGCATAGGTTACTATGAAACCCTAAAAGAGCAAACTCACCAGTCCTAAAGGCTTGGTGGAAAACGTATTGACTGTTGCAAAGCACTGACACTGGAGACTCCTTCCATAAATGTTAAATAAACCTCAGAAAAACTTATAGAAAAATCACTGACCATATCAATGATTATAAGGCTTTTTAAATTATGTCTTAATTTGTTTATTAGGCTTTAGTTATGTGAATTGTCCACCATACAAGTCCATGTGAATTAGCTGTTACTATAGTAATGATAACATATTAGAACGAGCGCATTAATTATTATACAACAGTTCGTTCCACTCCACTAATTTGATTGGACGAGCGGAGTTCCAGGAGTGTCTTTATTTCCTATAACCGCACTGGGACGTTTCACTGTGTGTATCTCTCCGCTCAACTGTGTTCGCCATGTAAAATTCCACTTTCTATTTCAAAACCATTACTACAGTAGGGTGAGAGACATCATCATGGCAAGCAATACTTTTGACTTAAAATATGAAAGCTTGTCAGATGAAGATTAAAAGGAAGAAGGGAAGCCAATTTCACCAGAAGCACCTTTAACAGGAATGTACAAATAAATGTGAGCTAGCTAGCCAGCTAGGCAACCAAAAAATAAACAATGTTTGGCCATATTGTTTCTGAAATTTAGTTACTCAATAATAATTTCTTGTTTAGAGAACTGTTGTATAAAAGCCATATCGCCGATATTCAGTATAGCCGTAGTCTTGCTTGTGTAATATTGCTTGAACATTTAATTTGAATCACACCCAGCACTATTGTCAGAGCTGCTGTTATAGAAAATGAATCAACTCCTTCTGACAAATCAGATTTGAGAATTCAATAGTACTGTGGTATAAACCGTTTCTCGGGTTTCTTCGTCAGTAAGCGTAGCTGAACTGCTACTCAGCTCATGGTTGCATACAGATAAACATGTCACGGGGCATGGACATGAATTTAGGTATGATTTATTTATATACATTATTCACGGGAAAAAGAGCATGAAAAAATAGCATTCTAAACAATTCAAATACAATTTGTGTTGTACAAAATTGTAGTTATTTATACTTTTTTTTTTGTTTTTATTCTGCTTCTATATACTCTATCCCTGTGCTTTTTTTTCCTGGGAAAGTCAGCCATTGCACCTGCTGTGTTGGTCCTGATGTTATCCTCAAACAAATGGCCTGAGTAAATGACACTGGAAGGCCGAGCTGGGTAAAGTTAGACTCCTTTACAGGAGATAACGCTTGCTGAGATGCATCTTCAGGTACTGCAGAGACACCTGTGGTGCTGAAACCAAACCCATGTACTGTTGTATGTAAGACGAAGCTTTCCCTTGATTAATTACTTAATGTTCTCCCAGGAGCCTAAAGGTCACAACCCCATCCATCAAACCATTTTTTTCCCCTCATTCTCTCATTCAGGTGCATGGAAAGCTGGGAGTTTGTGTCTGTTTGCTGTCAGACATCCTAATATAAATTGTTACAAACAATATGTTTTCAAAAAATGAGTGATTTTTGTAAATCTAACTGTAATTTTTGTTCAAGTTGGAAAAATTTACTAAATGACTGATAAATATGGCCCAGTACTTTTAGTATTGTTCCACATACAATAAATGGTAAACCTTTTGACCTGGTCATTTGATGCATGATTCAAATTTCCAATTTGACACATTCGTTATGTCAACAGGCAAACCCATGGGGACGACAAAACATACCTGAACTACTGTTCGGCCTCCTCCCTCAACCAGCAGTGTGAAATAAGAAACACACACCTTGCATTTTGGTCCCTTTCTGAATGCTGCTTTGGACCTCGAGTAGTGATAAGAATCTTTTTTTAGGAAATCCAATGCGCTCCAACATGGCTCTGGTGTGCTGCACTGTATTATCTGAGGAGTCGAGAGCTAACATGCAACAAGAGCTAAGAGCTAAGGCCTGGGTGGGACTGAGGGGATTTTCTGAACTTGAGGAAAATAAAATGTAGGAAATCTCTTTCATTCTTTTGGACTAATTTGGATTAGCCATGCGGTTTTCATTCTTTAGGATTAAACATTGTTTTCTAGAGCATTTTAGCAGTTTATGAAGATTTGTGGAAACGCCACTGTTGAAACTGTTATAGTAGGCTTATTCCTATATTGTTTTTATTATATATACAGTATAAATGCTCATCTTTTAACCTGTACATGTTCATGTTGGGTGAGAGTGACAGGTTTTTCTGCCACAACTTTTTTTTTTTCCCTAAACTCTCATCACTTATGGAATTGCCATGAAGGATGCATGTGGTATGATCTTAGCTATCTTTATGTTTCCCTCTGAAATGGACAGGATCATTTTTTTAATATTTAAGTCATTCATGTTGCTATATAATCAATTATCACATGCACATGCCTACGTTGCAGAAACTGGAATCCAGTAGAGATCACACTACCTCCTATAAGTGTATGTTTGAGTCTGTTTTCTCATATTGCTTATGCATTTCCTTACTCTCCTAACAAGAACTGGGGATTTTTGGACCTGTCTAACAGAAACATGACTCTAATAAATCAGGATGACCCACAGTAACTCTCCAAGGCTTAAAACAGACTCATGTTTAGTCTACTAATCGATCTGTAGTGCTGTGGAATGTAGCTAAAGCATTAACCTTTCAGAGTGGATTACAAGCACAGAGCATAAGGGGCAGAGAGTGGACAAGAAGGCTTAAGTGACTAGAAGTGCTAGACAGAGTTCACACAGGTAGACACTTTACTACCAGGTATTAGTAGTATATATTAATACATCACAATGAATTGCATTATTGTTTTCATTTTCTAGTGTTATAGTTCTATGTGATATACTGGCCTTGCATAAATTCAGTCATCCATCTTCAGTAACTGCTTCACAAGGAGAAAATGCGAAACTCAACACAGACAGTATCTCGAGTATAATATATTATATAATATAGTATATTATATTTATTTTTGTTTCTCTTATATATCCTGCTGCATTCTGTATGTTCTGTATGTTCCTGTATTTGAACTGTTCATGCTTGAGCTCTCATAAACTGCTGATTTTGTTAATAATAAATAAATATAAATAATTAGTAAGGCCTATAACTGTACTAGATCACATAACACTTCACAATTCATCTTGACTGTCAAGTTTAAAATGGTAGCTAAGAATGTATTATTATTTACACTTTGTATATGGCCAAAAGTATGTGGACACCTGACCATCACTCTCAGGTGAACATCTCATTCCAGATTTCATCTAACTTTGCTGTTATAATAAGCTCCACTCTTCTGGGAAGGCTTTCCACTAGATTTTGGAGCGTGGCTGTGGGGATTTGTGTTCATTCAGCTACAAGAGCATTAGTGAGATCAGGCACTGATGTTGGTGAGGAGGTCTGGGGTTCAGTCGGTGTTCCAGTTCATCCCGAAGGTGTTCAGTGGGGTTGAGGTCAGGGCTCTGTGCAGGACACTCGAGTTCTTCCACTCCAACCTTCACACACCATGTCTTCATGGAGCTCACTTTGTGCACAGGGGCATTGTCATGCTGGAACAGGTTTGGGCCTCTTAGTTCCAGTGAAGGGAAATTATAGAGCATACAAAGACATCCTATACAGTTGTGTGCTTCCAGCTTTGTGGCAACAGATTAGGGAAGGGCCCACATATGGGTGTGATGGTCATGTGTCCACAAACTTTTGGCCATATAGTGTAGCTTAGGACTGTATTATTGTTCTTGTTTAATTACTAAAGAGCTTGCATTAAATAAAACACAAAATAAATCATACAATGCACTCAAAGTACAGTATGAGTAAATAATACTTACTTTAAATTCTGTAGTTTTTCACACACCTACGAATATGTCAGTGCTAATCATGTGAAGGCATGTAAAATCTTAAGAGTGCATGATTGACTGGCATGACATGATGAGAAGATACGGAAATGCCAAAGAAAAAGTTGTTGTTCACTTAAATACAAAGCGCCTCGCTCTGTTCCACTCACACGATCTGATGGCTTTCAACAATAACACTTCTCTCGTTTGGTTTGTAGTCATCGCCAGTGAAGTGCAGAGATGTTTTGATTCAGTACAATGCAAGTGAAATCATGTGTCACTCATTTCTCTTACCGTAAGCACAGACACTTAGTGTGCTGTTCCAGTTAGGGACTAAAAGCCACATAGTAAAGTAAATATGGTACTTCAAAAAGACAAACAGGAAGCTGTGTCATGCGTTGAGGCATGTATTGTGATTATTAGTTGTTGAATGAGAATACAGCTCCAGCTCATTTTTTGTCCTGGTTGCTGCACCATGGTTCAGGGTGTTGTGTACTCAGTCTGTTTATGTGCGTACGCAAGGATAATAGTGCTTAAGCCATAAAAAAAGAAAGCAGGAAATAATTGGCCTAAGCTGAGCTGATTTCTATCTAACAGATGCACAATCTGTCCCAGATTATTTTTCAGAAAAGCTGAAGGAATTTCTTTGTAGGTCTCTCCTAAGTCTTTATTGGATCTTTTGATGATTAGATATTTTTCGGTTATAAAATAAAATTTAGCAAAACCTTTTTACTGATATGACATGACCAACCTATCTGAGTGTACATTAATGATACTTTCTAAGATATTTCTCTAATGATGCATTGAGGAAAATGTGGATGGGATTTATGCTCAATGTTCAGTGAAAGACAGTTTTTATAAAACAAGAAGGACATATCACAACACTAATTCTGACATTTTAGCTTAAGTGTAAGAATTTTTAACTGCACAGTAATCTAGGTCTAACATTACTTTTTCAGACACAATCTGTATACTGTGCTTTAGCTGGCTTTAATCTCCAAAAAGCTCTGCTAGACTTGGAAGTGTGCAGTTTTGCATTGGACATCCATTGTAACAAAATGCTATGACTCAAACCAAACCCAGAAAACAGTACGAACAATAAGGAGCTCGGTGATGCATGAGGATCAGGAGACTGGCAGACTGCTGACAGTGACACTGATATAATGAGACGTAATTGCTGTAACAACAAGCATGGCTCAGTTTGTGCAGCCTTTTATTGGGAGACTGTGTTTACTTCCGTTCTCTTAATACACTGGACAGAGTAACACAGTGACTGTTTGGGAGGCCTGAAGATAAGAGACAGCTTAGTCCCTTAATAAGCGCTTTTGTTGAGTGAGTGAAATAAAAGCACGGGCATGTGCAGAATATTCATGTGCACTAAAATTATTGAAAGAGCTGGAATTTGGCAGAAAAGGAAGAGAGTCATATTCCTCTGGTATTGTCTATGAGTATTAAAAAAAACGTTCTTTAAGATTCTGCAGATTTAAAACAGACTTTTATATTAAAAGTTCTCTAGTGCCTCTTCTATCCTTGATATTGTTCCTGTTCCCTTTCACAGGTGCATTTTGGGATTTGACCCATCGCAGAGCTGCATGTGTGAGTGTACGCCCAGCAATGGAACCCTGGCCTATAGTGGCCTGGTTCTTAATGCTGACTTTCATCGCTGACTGGCTAAAGACTGTACGGTCAAGAGACTTTACAAAAAAGGACATTATTTTTCTCCATCCCTCTAGTAAGTATCTACAAATCAGCCTAGTATCCATCAATAAAAGCACAGATATAAACACATAACTGAAGTTTACATCCAGTGGCAGAGTATCAGAGCGAAATTGATACCTTTGCTTCACCTGCTGTTTGGTTTGTTTTGATTTCAATGCACAATAACTAAAAAAGCAATAAAAAAATTGAAAACATGTAAAACTCTTCTTCATTGGTCAGAAATACCGTCATTTAAAAAGGTAAACAAATGTTTGGCGAGTTCAGTTCAATGCATTTTTTATTCGTATAGCACTTTCAAGAGTAGACGTCATCACAAAGCAGCTTTACAGAAATCCAGTAGATTTAGATCCCTAATGAGCAATCCAGAGATGATGGTGAAAAGAAACCTTGAGAGAAACCAGACTCAAAAGGGAAACCAGTCTTCTTCTGCGTGACACCAATTAACAAGAAATCATTACAAATCCACAACTGTATACTACAACTTCAAACAGTAGTACTGTAAGTGTGTAGAAAGGATGTTCAGTATGAGTGTACTGGGAATAAGAGTCCTGGGATAAAAACAGGAAGCAGTGCTTTGGTACCGCGCATAGAAATCACTTGAGCAGGGAGAACATGGAGCTGGTGTTAAATAATGATTAAATAATAATATAATGAACTAGTTTCAAACATTTTGTGTATTCAGAATTTTTCTTCTTCATTTTAGATATCTAGACTTTCACTTGTTTTTGCTTTATGGCTGAGTTTGTTCCTTGTGCATTTGTTTAGTGGCTCACAAGGAAAAAAATATCATATTCAGGGTTGAATTTGTTTCTCACTGCAATCAAACCATGCTAGAGTTCGTGTGGAAGTAGACTGGGTCAGTTGTTCTGGTTTGCTGTGTTCTCACCTGCCTTGACAAACTGCAGTGAGGGAGTAAAACACACCAGAGTTAGATTTAAACAGACCACAATGTGCATGTGTGACAACACTTTAAGGCACTTGCGTGGAAGACAAGATCCCATCCAAGCACAGAGCTGACCAATTGAGGTTAAGGTTTTTGACATTAAATCCTGAAAGTCGCCACTAAAAACCGTTAATCACTGTCCTAGCATGTCAGCTGTTGCTTGGCTTTGCTTCAGGCAGCTATGTTATTTGACCAGGTCTGTGCTGGAAAATGTTCCAAATGTCATTCTGTATTAATTTTTCACCCTCCAGTACAACCATCTTAAACCAAAACACACTTTGTGTCATTCTGTTTTATTGCACTATTGTTGTTATTTATGCATGTTGTCATTCTAACACAAGGACCAGTGTATCCAAGATAAACGGTGCACAGCTGGTTTCAGTTGTCATTGTTGTGGGCGGAGTCATCACTAAGGAGTGGGTGTGGTTAACTTACATTCTCTTTGTTAATTGTGACTAGTCTCACCTGTTAGTGATTACAGTATAGAGCTTAAAGAGGCTGACTTTTCAGAGCGCAGTTGGCCAAGAGACCAAAACAGAAAGCTTGGATGCTGATTTTCTTGGCCACAAAACAAAAATATTCCTATATAAAAAAAGAGAAAACAAGAAAAAGAGAATTATTTAAATTAATAAAGAAACAAGACAAAGATAGACAAGTGTTTGAGCAGAAATTAAATGTGTGAAATGTGTAAAACTCTGCTCATCTTTGTCTAAAAAAAAAAAGGTGTTGTGTAGTAAAGAAGAAATGAAGTCAAAAGAGAAATAAGAAAAAAAAACCCAAGAGTCACATATTTAAGTTGTGTGCACAAAAACGCTTCAGATAAGAGTTTTAATGCTGATTTACTTGGACTGAATCTCCTGTGTAAATTAATTAAAGAGCCATTTTGTAATATTTCCCAATGCCCTGTGATTGCAACACATCTACGAGGCTTTCTCGTTGGACCTATGGCATTTGTGAGAACATGAAAGAGTAATGGCAAACTAAAAAAAAATGAGCTGAAATGTCTGGGCGGGGAAGACCCTTTTAGATTGCTCAAGTCGACAAATAGCCCAGTGCGTTAGAAAAAAAATGCAATTCCCATGAAAGGCAGAATGTGTTCTTTGAAGGAATCATGCACATGATTACCATTTACACATTTGCACCCTAGCAATTTATTCCGTCATCTTTTACAATTCTTTGATCATCGTCCAAGGGGAACAGCTGCCTCAGATAAGCATGAAAATCTTGGCCCAGTTGCTGTTGAGATCAGACTGTGGCTAGTGCCATGCATGTGAGCAGTGATATTTCTGTATCGGACATGACAAATGAGTTTGTCACGTCTCAGCTGGTAGTCATGGCCGTTAATCTCATTTGGCTAGTAATGAAAGAAGACTCTTTCTGCCAGATCCTGGAAGCTGTCTCATGTCACTGTTTGATTAAGTCTTTTATTAAGCTGGAGTGTTAATACAGGACAGTTTGTCTCATGTAAGTTGATTTTCATTGGTGAAAAGCAACTTGACTCAAGCAGGTTTTCGTTTTTGCTTTCCCAAAGCCGCTAAGTAAGTTTGGTTAGCGTCACGTCAGTATCTGTGTCTGGATCAGATTTGTCATTTTCTGATCCACTGCTGTATCTAATATTGTGAATGTGTGTGACGATTAACCATGACAGATTTTGTGCATGAACAGAGGTAACCAATATTCTTAGATCAGCATCATACCTCTGATGTTTATTTGGTAACAGAAGCTCGCAGTGAGTTCTCTTGCTTGCTATGAGGATGTTGGTGTTGGGTATCTACTGATACGCAGAGCTTTGATACAGGTATCCTGCTGATTGAACCAAAATTTCTAAAAAAAGGGACCAACACATACCCAGTTTTGGAAGATAGGTGTTAGTTATAGGTGTCAATTACATTTAGCAACAGTACTGAGCACTTGCATGGACTGCTACTTTGCAATACACTTTAATGACCCCAATCAGTAAGAGTTTTGACTAATTTCTATCATAACCATACAAGGTATAATTAACTTGGTGTGTTAATAAAGGGTAATCACATCATAAGACTGTAACTCATGTTTCTTCTGATGCTAATTCCCACAACCGTATTTATTTACAATACCTAAAGACTCTTTTAGGCCATAGTCCTCTTTGAACAGAAGACAGATATTAGACCTAATTTGCAACATGCAGCCTACACAGATAAACACAGATGTATTTGTTTGAGCTCTGGATTGTATACGCATCATTTTTCCTGACCAGTGGATTTTCATGACGTGTCCGTGTCCTGTGATTCAGTGAGCCTCTGATCCCTGGCCAAGTTCAGAATTGCTCATCAACCATGTTAATACCCTCAAGCCAGATCTCTCTCGCTTTATGCAGGACCAGGCTCTCTAATATGAGGTGAAATATTAAAAGCAAATGATGGTGACCACTCAGTGTTTGGTCAGTTTGGTGTTCACTCTGTAGGGTGTTGGTCCTCATGCTTTTATGATTTGCACTTGGAGATCTGTTGGATTAGTCATTAGTTGATCATGATGTCTGTTTCAATTATTTGGGCTGAAGTTCAATGCCATACCCAACAGTCGTTATTGTGTGATCAGGATGATGAGCTGAATGCATGCTTGCTGCCCAACACCTATACTTTTTTTAGTTTGAAAAGAATGTTCCAACCCTAACCCTAACCCTAGTAATTCCAAATTAATGATGCCCAGAGCCATATCAAAACACATTAATCCATTCCCCCCAAGATGAGTATAGTAGCATGTCTACTTTCAAGGATACAGCTAGAGATATCCATGTCTGCTCAGGTGTGTGTGTCTTTTGCTAGACAAATTAGTTACAATTAGTTGGGATGTGAAACTAGTACAATTAGTTGGGATGTGAGACCTCAGTGGATTAGAGTAAGCAGAACGTGAACGAGTCTAAAGGCATGCAGTGCAGTACAGTAGCTCACGCGTGTCTTCACAATGTTCGCAGCTAACTCCATTTGGAGGAAAAAAGCTATACATATTGTATATATCAATGTGCTGATGGACGTGTGACCTCAGACCTATGTTTCAACACAACAGATGGAGAGCATTGACTTATTTTTCTCCATTGAGACCATTTAGGAAATATGATCACTTCCTCTTTAAGCTTTCAGTTTCACACCAAATGTTAAATGATGAAAAATATGGAAGCCTCTGTTAGTATTTTCCAAGTGCTTTTGTCACCAGATTTAAACAAATAATTTCATAATATGCTGATTTAAAAAAAAATATTTAAAAAAATTAGCATTTATTTAATGAAGTAAACACCACTATTGTCATAGACCAGGCGTTCCCAAACTAGGGGTCGCTTGATTTACAAATGGGGTCATGAGAGAAACTCTCAATGTCTTCTTTTGTTGTAATTTATTTTGCACAATATAAAAGAAATATCTCTCTGACTATGAAAATGGATTATGTGTGCTAATATAAGTTTTACTGCAAGACACATTTGAACAAGCCACATTTAAATGGACTGTACGTCCTATTTTAGTCTTGTTTACTATCCTGACCCCTGCACCAGCATAATTAATAAAATAAAAATAGACAAAATTACTCGTCCGTCTACCTTCACTAAACAAACTAGCATTGTCTCAATTATATTTTCCTATTACAGTCAGTGTTTGAATTCTAAAAACCTCACATGTAGCCTTCAAACCTACTGAAAGGTCTGTTTTGCTTACCACGTCTTCTAGATTTTCTAGGTTTTATTTAATACTTTTGAATGTAAATTCAGAGTTTTTAATTTCAGACACAGCTCATGACAATCACAACGATGGCAGAAGGTTTTGAGAGTAACAGAGCTCGTCTCTGTGAATGAAATCACTAAACATTTTACAGTCCGACTTGGAAACCAGATGAAACGGGTTTTGGCTCTGTTCACGCCCTGTCCTGTTTTATTTCTTATGCATTGTGCGAAGCTTGATGTGACAGTGGAAAGAGATACACGTTTTCAAACACACATCCTGACTTTTTGTAAAGATGTGTCAGGCAGTGTAAACATTACAGTAGTCCTAAATTATAAATCTGGAATAAAAAATGTAGGGTGGTCAAGGCTTGGGGTCACAGAAAAAATGTATACTGTCTATTTGGGGTTGTTTTGGGAACCCCTGTCATAGATCATTTAATAGTAATAAATTAAGCACCCAAAAATACTTGAGGCTTAATCTAAAAAAATAAAATAAAATGAAAATCCAGTTGTGTAGCAGGACATTAAAAATTAAAATGCCATCTCTCTTACAGCCTCTAGGTTTCAGGCTATAAATGTTGACCTTATGTGACTTATATTTATATTTATATTTGTTATTTATTATATTATTATATTTGGAAATCCATTTCCAGATAAGATTAAACCAAATCCTTAACCTCAACAGTGATGTTGATCTGCATTGCTTCACTATGTATATATTGAGATTCGAGTCACATTTGGTTCTAAAAGGAATTATTTTCTGGAAAAGTGGAAAATAAGAATTAAATGTCTAATTCAGGTTAGAGACTAAGTCCACTTTTTGCCCTCGCTCTGCTCACAGCTACTCCATATCCAGGAGGATTCAAGTGTTTTACGTGTGAGGAAGCGGCTGACAATTACGAGTGTAATCGCTGGGCACCAGATGTGTATTGCCCACAAGGTAAGACCATCCAGCTCCAGTTTTCCCATAAAGCAAGTTTTTTTTTTTTCTTTGCATTCTTTAGGAATAACTTCTGCGTATGATTCGTTGGGCCTGTTGTACATCTGAATGATTCCCTCATGACAAGCATTTCTAGTTAGAAACATTACATTAGCAGGGCTTTAACTTGTGCATTAGTCATCATATATCCAAGTGATCATGATGTACAGTGGATGAAATATGCATTTCTCAACTATTAAATGTTGGCCCTGAACAGTCTTAGTCACAAAGAAAGCGGAGTTGATTTACAGCACTCTGTTAATGACTTAAATCTCATCATCCATCTTTTAAATTGCACTTTCTTTCAGTGTCGAGCTGCAATGTACAAGGGAGTCGCAACACGTTATCTTGAAATATGACTGACCTTTAACAGAAATGCTGAAAAGGTTATTTTTGTGCGAAATGTTCAAATCTTTTTCCACTGTAGAGACTAAATATTGTTATACACATCACAAGCTGGACTGGGGTGGAAACACGGTGTCCGTGACGAAGCGCTGTGTCGCCCTGGACGACTGTCTCACTACCGGCTGCACTGACATGGACCACGAAGGAAACAGGGTATGTCCTACTCAACGTTTTCATCTAAACATGGTCCTTGATCGCTATATTTTGGACTGTAGTGTAAAACACTAGACCTCTTCACATGATCACTCTAAAGCTTGCATGCTTATTAACACTAGTTTACTTGAAGATACAAGTTTACATCCTGTCCATCCCCAGAGCATGGAGGACACAGCACAGTTCGCAACCACTTTACACTAATCTTTAACTCTTTGCTGAGTGATACTCCGGAAGAGCGAGATGCCAGTTAGACAATCTGCCCAAAGCATGCAGCCTGCTTAATCTGTGCTGAAAGCTTTGCTTCTCCCCGTCACCGTTGCTCATTGTGTAGCTTATCTCTTGCCTCTTAGTGCAGCACAGGAGGTTTGAACAAGAAAGAAGAAATGACAGAACAGTAGACAGACCAGGGAGTTCCCCAAGATTTAAAGTCGTCCGCTGCAGCAGTAAAGTAGGCAGTCGAAGGTCAGCGTTTGTTGGCTTTACTTTTCACCAGTAGGGCATTCAATATTAACAAGAATGTGTAGTCAAAGCCATCAGAAAATGGCTTTTAGCTTGTATCCAGTGTTGATCGACCAACAGCGCAAAGAAACTACTCATTATTGGAAGCTACAGTATGCAAATAAATACATACACACCTGCAAGAGATTACGCTTATTCTGGCAAGGAATGAGTAGAAAACAAACAGATCTGTTTCTTTCACGAAATACAAGAGTACGAAGACGGGTCCCGCAGCGTAGTTAGCGCTGTTGTGGCTGTTGTGCTGTGGCTCCAACAACTGCAAAATGGTCAACAATTATTTCATCACAGCAATAAATATATAGCTGCTGCTATAAAGAGGAGCCATTTTCCTTTTTTAAACATCTTAAGCGCTTGTTAAAGTTACTGTTCTACTGGAATATTGATCTACATCAAGCTAATCAGACATTTTCCAGTTGCCCTGTCCGAAAGCAATTCATTTTGTTTTATGCGTCATGAAACAGACTTTGAGCATGCATTAGAAAAGCTTGCACATTAGCAGTGGAGTGTAGTCACCAAGGCAAGTACTGTGTCTTGGCAAGAAGACACAGAAAACCAGAAGATTTTTTTTTAAATGTAAACGCCTTCTTACTAATCTTAATAAGCTATTTAGTTTTAGCTGGTGACTTTTGCCAGTGTTCTTAGACAAATCTAAACAAGAGTTATACACAAATCCTAGACAGGTTTTGTTAGATGGCTCAATTTCTGGCTCGTGAAGTCATAATCACAAAGACTTGGGGTGTGTCCAAAACAGTTTATGGGCAAATAAGTTATTTCTAATTAAGATTAAGATTACACTGTATATCCAGCAAGACAGTACTGGTCTAAACATGGAATATTTGTTCTGTCATCCCAATAATATTTTATTCCGTTTTACCAAACAGACTTTTAGGGTTAGTGACAGTTAGCGCATGTAGCATGCAGACTTTGAAGGCTATCCAAAACCATTTTCTTACAGGTAACTTCATAGCTATCAGAGTGCTGCGTGATAAAACAACTGGCTTATAAGCGAGCATGGAATTAAGGCAGTTGGTTTCTGTTTCAGATGAACCTTTGGAGTTTAAGTGCACTGCTAATGCTGGCTCGTTAGCTAGCCTGATCTTTAGTGGGATCTTCCTGACATTTTCCTGCTACTGTAACATGTCATTGTGTATATGGTTTAATCAGTGACTACTAAACCTAATGTGTATTTGTCAAATATAGACCACTGAAGGAAAGTTTAAGGTTGATAACATCTCAAACTCCAGTATCAGAATTGTTTTGAAGGGATGTTCAGGTATAACTTTTAAAAACAGGATAAATTTATGTGCAAAAGGTATATTTGCTTGAAAGAAAATGTAGATTTAGAGTACATTTAGTATACTCCAATTTTTTATCACATTTTCTCCCAGTTTGGTCACTTGCCAATTCCCATCCAGTAGCTAGCGCCCATCACATGATAGCTACCACCCAGGAAAGATGAAGTCTTCCTCTGAGATACGTGAAGCCAGCCATGGCATCTTTTCAAACTCTTGTTCATGCAACCTCACATGAAAGCTGAACACACTCTAAAGTGCTGTCTGCCCTCTTCCATATACCTGAGCTCACAGATTGCCATATCTGAACACTAGATAGCCATATACACAGTGGACAGATCTTATTGGATGTGAGGAAATGGCAAACACAAGCTCTCTTTAAGCTCATTTAGAATTTACAGGAATTCAGTTGGGTCCTGAAGCTTATCTTTAAAACCTAATCTTATATTAATTTAAAAAGCTAGTGCAGAATGTTTTAATGTTTAGTGTTTGTTTAGTGTGTGCTCCCATTTTATTCCCTACATTTCTCTTGATCCTGTTTTATCCTGCTAATTTGTCCGTACAGGTGTGTGTTTCCTGTTGTGAGGGAAACATCTGTAACATGCCTCTCCCTCAGAATGAAACGGACGCCATCTTTGCCACCACGTCACCCCTGAATGGCAGCAACCATGCTGCTCTGGATCATACACTGCTCCTCTCCTTCATCCTCCTCCTCCTCCTCAGCCATGGCTGATCCTTTACTGTGCACTGCTTGTTAATGGATGATCAACTAACCTGGTTCTTTGCTTCAGATATTACAGTAATACAACTGTGAAATTGCTTTATCGTAACACACAGCCCTTCCCATGGGTGTCGAGGTGGCAACATGGATAAGTGGCGGAGGTAATGGCCAGCCTCAGAGCCCCTTTTGATTAGGATTTACAAACACTAGTCATTTTTAACACCTTAAATTCACGTTATTTTAGTGTTACACTTCTAGTAACAAATTACAGTGGGTCCTTTTGAGCTGGAAAGAACATGAGGGGTAAGAAACAGAGGAACAAACAGTGGTTTATGCATTAACGAGCAATAACTGGAAAAAAAAAGAACTGTGGCTGGATCAATTTTTAGATCAACCTCCTGCAAATGAAGTGTAATATTTGTTTTTTCATCAGCTGTTCTACGGTTTTCTTTGCTACCTTTGCTGCTGCGAAAGCATCCTATGTATAAGAAGTCATTCTTGTATAAAAGTAGACTTTTGAAGCTCAGGCTTCATGAGCAGCATGTATTAACCTGTCAAAATGTAGGCCTCTACCTTTTACCACACTGAGTATATGGAGGAACCGGTGGAGGAATCCGGGATCATATTTATTGTTAAACGGAAACAACACTGTACATTTTGTGCCATGAATCATAATTTAGATCTATATTTATTTCTTTTACCATACATTTCTGGTAGGATGCTGACATTAAAGCGCAATACACATGAACCGAGGAGTGCAACCCATGTGAAAATTCTTTTAAACCCACCAACAATTTTTTTTTCAGTCATGAATGTTTCTTCATGAGCAAAGAAAAAAAAAAGCCTTAACGTGCTGCAGTTATTTATCATTTTCATTTTGCTCTCGCATGATGTTTTATAATCATTCATCATCAACTGTTATAAAGCACTTGTGTACAGATGTATGTGTAAGATACGCATGCTGAGAATCGTAGTGTTCGTGTTAAATTTTGAATCCGTTTTAAAGCCACTGGTGGCTCATGTGGTATCAACGGTGTATGTGGCCCTTTACCCTTTGTGTGGGTTTATTTTATCTGTGCTAGACATTCCGCTGAAGGCTGTTAATGTTACTGTGACATGTTACCAGTTCATCGCTTTGTCGGTGAAGTGCTCATGAAAAAGAAAAAAAAAAAACGTGCAGTGTTTGCAACTACAGTGTTATTGTTCGTTTTGGATTTATGATTTGTTTAGGCGAACTGCCCAGGACTGGAAAGAAGTTGTTTCCTTTCAGAATATAAATGCCAAGCATGGAACATTTTGTTCCATAAACTGCAATTTTTTTTGACTCTGTAAAACAAAGGGCATGATAGTTACCCATAGTTAACAGAAGGGCTAACACAATCTCTCGTGTCTTCAGTGTCGCTCAGGTAATCGCGTACCATAGAAGAAGACCGTGCCAGTTACACATTGTGCATAAAATTGAGTGTGCCTAATAGAAAAACCCTGCAGGACCAAAATATTGTGCATGAATCATGTTCTATGTGCTTAGCTGTATGCCAAGTTTGATACAATTTTTTTAAAATAAGTTTGTATTTTTCTTTTTTTTGTAAATGAGTGTACATACTTTTGAATATATTAAAGAACACAGTAAAATTTGCCATTCTGTTAAAGTGTAAAGTCTCTTTGAAACCCTATAAGTTGTCATTGCTTCACTGTTGATGATCCATATTAAAAAAAAAAAAAAAAAAAAAAGAATGACTAAGAATTATCTTTGAAACAGAATCATTGGAAAAGCTATTCGATCATCACTCAGGTCTCATTGTCGTCCGTCATAATGAAATATTTCACTGCTTTCCATTCAGCCTTTCCTCATGCTAACATTTTTCCATCTACACATTATGGAGTGAAATATTTGTCCTTTTCTAGTTCTAGTTTTCTTTGTCTTTCACTCTCATGAATATAACCTCAACCAGTGATATTAGCTGTGATTTCATCAATTCCTACTGGTCAGATTATGTCCGCTATTTTAACCTACACTGAGATAGAGAAAAGCCCACAGTGTGTTAGTTTAGCAGTCTGTGTCTGTTATCTCTTAGTCCTTGTGGCGAGAAAGAAAACAGAATCGCCCCAACCTCTCTTCCTGCTCTGACTTTGCAGAATAACAATTGCAATGAAGCCTGAGAGCAAAGATGGTGTGCTGAAGTCAATCAAACTGAAATATTAATGATAACACTGCATAGATGAATGCTCAAATCTGATTGGTTAGAAGGGTTAAATTGCTATGGTTAGGCCTTACATAAGCATGGTGGTTCATTTCTTCTTGTAGAAGAAATAATGCAATTTTAATTATGTTTGGGACAAAAGGGAAGACAGACCACCTGTGAACTTTCAGTTTCTCCTTTCAGAGGATAAGTTAAAACGTAGACTTGTGTTTAGACAGGTTTAAGTCTTGTTTCATGGCCCCAAAGATTTACAACAATTTTTTATTGCTTAGAAATGGCCAACGGGATAGAATGGAGGAACACGACCCCTGTTGTGCTTAAAGTCTGGGGTCAAAGGTGAAAACCTGATGCCACTTGTGTTACAGATGGACTTTGAGTTGAAAATGAAGTCCACTTTGTTCAGTCATGAGGTGTCCTGTTACAATCTAACTGAGACTCGGATCCTGGATGTTCAACAGGTCCCTATACCGCTTTTTTCTTTTTTTCTTTTCTTTTTTTTAATGGATGATTTGTTCTTCAAAAAAAAAAAAAACAGCTAATGGGTTGGAAGAAATTTTTTTATAAAACAATGTGAGAACATTGTATACAAATTGTAATCTAACCGTTTTATCCAAGTTATCTTGTGTATATTATGATATATTTGCAATTAAGTACAGACCAGTTGTACTAAAATAAACTTGTTCACCTTTCACTGCAAAACTGATGATGGCGCCTGATATACATCTACATCCACCAACACTAATCCTGTTTCTTAAGTTGATGTTTCCTGCCAGTCCAAGTCAAATTTCCTCGCCTTCCAGATGAGCAGTAACATGATTTTAATGATCTTGATCTGTTGCATGGCTAGACTTCAGGTACCTCATCTGGAGTCCAAAGAATGACCCTTATTGTTTGGCGCCGTGACTGCATATCCTGTTCATTATGGCCATGCTGAGATTTTAAGTACTGCTGCTGCACAGCTTCAGAAGGGATTGACCAGAGATGGAAACAATCACAAGCCTTTTTAGCTAGCTGTGTGGAAAATATCAACCGACTGCCTTTGGGGCAAATGTAGGCATAGTTTTGATATTATACGAGTATGGACATCAAATATGCATTGTCTAGTACTTAATGGGAGTAACAAATCCGGTGGTCTTTACCAAACAGTCTACATTTTGTTTTCTTTGCTCTTACACACCTGATCCAAGGAAGCTGAGCCCTTTCTAAGCCGAGACAGGTGTGTTTGAACAGGGAAATGAACAATTACACTGTGAAGAGTGCACCAGGATACGATTAGGAAGCACTGCCTTGATGACCAGCGATAACTAGTGATAATTCGTTTGGAAAATAATGCAGCAATAAAACTTGTGGTGAGGTTTGGTGTCTTTTTGGTGGAACTTCACAGAACACTGTGAAGGTATAATTAGAAACCATTCTGCTGGGTAAATCCTAACCAATGGCTGTGTCTGTGCAGCAAATGTGATTATCAGAAGGTGCCACATTTGTTTCCAGAATCTATAGTAATTTAATGCATACTGTAGTTTTGAGTAAACTATAAGTATACTAAGATAAAACTGTTCCAGTTTGCCTCCATGGTGTAAAATGTCTAGCTTTTTCATTTTTTTTTTTTTTCCATAATATTGGTGCTGCCTTGCATTTAACCTTTTTATTGTATCCAGTATTGTTTGATTAACTCAATATAGTATCCTTTTAGTGAGTAAAATTGGACATATGGATGATAGTAGCACACTGGGTTACATTGTTATTGCACTAGAAAGTGTGGATGTGTACACAAACTTTGGCAAAAAGATGCCTATTTCTTTTTCAATTTACTCAATCAGCTATTGTATAAATGAAAGGTTGTACCTCAAGGACAATTCTGAAAAGGAGAGGTCAGTATGTGATTGTGTTGCTATTTCTATTCTTGCAGCAAATACAGAAATAACTGTTGAACAGTGCTAACTGTCCTAACAATCTTGTATTGAGGGAAATACAGACATCATGTGACCGTTATCAGTGTGAGAAGTTGAAGGGTGGAGGTTGTACCTCAAGGACAATTCTGAAAAGGAGAGGTCAGTATGTGATCGTGTTGCTATTTCTATGCTTGCAGCAAATACAGAAATAACCATTGAACAGTGCTAAAACTGTCCTAACAATCTTGTATTGAGGGAAATACAGACATCATGTGACCGTTATCAGTGTGAGAAGTCGAAGGGTGGAGGAGACTCAGTGTGATTTATGGGGTGCAGACGGAGCATGATGTAAGTGTAAAAGTGATGCAAGGATTTCCATCACGACGACAGTAAGTGCCCTATAGTGTCCCGAGACATTAGAGGAAGAGCCTGATGGAGAGTTGGTGAGATTTAGAATCAAAGGTATGTGTGTGTGTGTGTGTGTGTGTGTGTGTGAACTGTGAAAGGTCCCACAATTCATAGTCCATGTCAGACCAAAAACAAAGCCACGAAGTTCGAGGCACCTTCCATAGACCTCCATGATCAAATTGGGTTGAGACATAGATCTGGGCAAGGGTATAAAACCATTTCTATACCACTGACTGTTTCCAGGAGCACAGAGGGACCCACCATTGTGAAATGGAAGAAGTTTGGAACCACCAGGACCTAGAGCTGGCCTTCCGGCCAAACTCGGTAACCTGGCTAGAAAGGCCTTGGTCAAGGAGGTAACCTAGAACCCAATGGTCACTCTAACAGAGCTTTAGAAGTCAGAGATGGGAGAACCTACCGAAGGGACAGTGGCCAAACAGAAGCTGCACCTGAGTGAAAGGCATGTGGCAGTCACTTAAAAGACTCTGAGAGCAAGAGAAAAATGATTCTCTGGTCTGAATGGGCCAACAGTTGACCACATGATCACTATGGTGAAACATGGTGGTGGCAGCATAATTCTATGAGAATGCTTCTCAGCAGTAGGGACTGGCAGACTGCAAAATTCAGGGAAGAATGAATGCAGGTTCACCTTTTAACATGATAATGACCTGAAGTATAAAGCCAAGACAACACTGGGGTGGTTTTAGGACAAGTCACTGAATGCCCTTGTGTGGCCCAGTCAAAGCCCAAACATGAACACCATAGAACATATGTGGAGAGACCTGAAGATTCATAGATGCTTTCCATTCAATCTGACTGAACTTCAGAGGATCTGCCAAGAATTTACAGGAACTTATCCAAGAAGACTCGAAGCTGTAATTGCTGCCAAAGGTACTGGTATTTGCAGTCTATAATAAATACAGTATGTGCAGAATGTATAACATTATATTAATAGAAATTACACTACATGTATGTTTCACATTAGTTTAGCAATCAGAAATTTGAACAGATCAATTATGCTAGCTGGAAATGTAATTAAAAGTTAAAATTGAATGTGAAGTATAAAAGGCCACTACAGCTCATTTGCCACATTTTTTTTTTCCTATTGCCTTCTCTAAACATGACCCTGCTCTCTTTAGTATCTGTAAGCAGTTCCGGGCTTTTTGTTGTTTGTAAGCTCTAATCCACTCTTTAATTGAGTGAAATTCTTGCGAGTGAATGAGAGCGCTAACAGGATTACCAAGCAGATCCCACAGAGCTGAATGGAAAGGGTGCACAGGTCATGGTAAAGGCCTGGATTATGCTCAAGACCACTGGGAAGGATCAACACAAAATGCCAAGCTGTTCTGCATAGACTCCTGCTGTACTGCACTGCATGACTGCTTTGGAGGACTGCTAAATGCTAATTACTACATCAGGCACCTTAATCACATATTGTCTCAGGATGTCTGAGGTGAAAGGGTTGTACAGATTTTAACCTTCTAAATATTCTAACATTGTGTTTCCTGTTTCACTATAGTGGATTTGCTCATCAGTTTCATCAGTCTAGTATCTTCTATAGTAGGGCACAGTGCGAAATAGGTATTCTGCATCCATTGGTGGTTCAGTGTGAGCTGTTCTGAATGTCATGGACTTGCATTCAATATGCTTTTGGATGTGAATGGCAGACTAAAACCTACTGTACAGTAGCGAATAAGTAGTGATGCACTTTGGTCCCAAATCATGACACAGTACACAGTTTGTTCAGAAACTGCACATCTTAGATGGAAGACCTTTATCAGCTGGATGTATAGTGTTCTTGAAGTTATACAAGGTGAAATCCTATGATATATCATGGGGTTCTCTTTCCTAACTTCCTTGCTGCTATAGCAACCACTAGCCATGCTAACATTGGCCATTAATATTATGTGCTGCTATTAAAAGAGGTGCCGATATTATTAATAAGAATATCCTAGCAGGCAGAGATAAAACACAAAACCTAGTGTAACTGGTTTCTGTTGGTTCACAAGACCACGGCTCATGAATTTACAGGTAAAAGTTCACCTAGATAAAGTTAGTGCAAACCTACCAGAAGCAAATGCACATTTTGCACATTGGTGTCCCAGTCTTTGTATGAATTAGTATTCATCTACACAAAGGCAACACTATAACATTATATTCTGGTCCTAAATATCTGGTCATATCTGGTCATACATTACCAAATCTGATGTACAGCTGACATGCAGAGTTCAGGAATATGGTTCCCAGTGAATATGGGAAACGTTCGAGCCCTTTCTAGCTCATGGGCTTTGGTGCAGTTTTACATCACTGGTTAAACTATGATAAAGCGCAAAAGCAAAACTCCCCCACCACCCAAGAACAACAGGGTCTGGCACTCCGGAGTTACAGTGTGCCAGTCAATCTGAGCTGCTCTCTGAAAACAGGAAAGCACTCGGAGTCGAGTTATGTGTATGTTCCATTGTTCGGCGCAGACCTGTGACACCAGGCTCTCCTGTTCACTGCGGCATATCCTGACGCTGAATATACTGAGTAATAGCAACAAGCAGATCAAATGCTTCATCTAGTATTTAAAATATTAATGGAAATTATGCAGAAACAGGATCAGATTTTTCAAGGTTGTAAGAGGATTTCTCCAATAACTAACCTTTTTTAACAATAATTATAAGCTGCATTAGTTTATGAGTTATTGAATTCTCTGAACCCAAGAATGGTATGTGAGTAAATGTAAATTAATTTGACATTCATTTACACTAAGGTCCAAAGTGACCAAGACCTGTTTTTCAGAAACCTATGCAATTTGGTCAAATTATATCCTGGCCATTTTATACGTTAAACCCACCATAGAGGTCAATTTATATACCAAGTATACAATTACTGACTGTAGGCTTTCTGTTGCTATGCACGGTGTGTTTGCCATCCTCATTCTCAGCGCAGCAGTGTCACTGAAATCATAGTGTGTGTGTGAAGGTTAGAGTGTTTCAGGTGGAGTGGGGATGGGGATTTTAAACACTTCAGTGTCACTGCTGGGTTGTGAAAGAGTCCACGAAACCAAAAGTATCCAGCTAATAGTGGTGCTGTGGTCAGAAACTGACACTGACATAGGAATAGACGCTATTAACATCCATTGCCACACTGCGTATTTCTTAAACTGTACTTTACTAATGTAAACCCTCAAATGTTCTTATTGACTTAGTAGAATGCACTGTGGATACTACTAATAAAGTCACTCTTATATGAGAAGTTTTATTGAATTTAGCACATTGTGTGGCCGAGGTGTATCTGGATCCTATCCCGGGAGCACACTGCGGATGGAGCGCCACTCCCATGCAGCCCTGTGGCAGTATTAAAAAGTAAAGAATAACATACAGACCGTTCTATGAAAATAATCCGCGCTGGGTTGGTGTGATAGCGCCAGATACGAAGCTTGAAGGTGTTACTGTTAGAAAACGGTCTTAAATGTGTTATTCCACTTGCACCACAGTGCTTTGCCAATGTTAAATGAAATTTTACTTTATTTTAATTAATTTTATGTTCTTTTCAGGTTAATGAGACAAATAAGCAGCTTGTCATGTTACAGAGGAACAAGAAAGCCCAAACTCCTCCATCCTGATGACTTTCTCATGTCCAGAAACAGACTAATAGTTACAAAGCACTGACACTGGAGACTCCTTCCATAAATGTTACATAAACCACATCTAACAGAAAACTTACCATATCAATGATTGTGTTTTTCTTTTGTTATTTTTTTTAAAAATCAGTTTATTATTAGGCTTAGATTGTGAATGAGTCCCTGTGAATGAGCTGCTATAGAAACGATAACATATTAGAAAGATAGTGCATTTAATATAAACTTATTGTTCATTACAGCTGGAACTGGTGTTAGAAAAATTAATACACGGCTTCTGATTTGAGAATTTAACCATGCTGTGTTTATACGCTTTATATGGGTTGAGAATGAAAGGGAGATAGAAGCTTATAATACTAAGGTCATAGATTGGTTCTTAATTATATGAACCCATGCACACGTTGTTTTTGTAAATTATTAACTTAACCTTGTATAATTTGACACTATGTATATTGGAATATACCACCTTAATACTTTGTGGGTTTTTATACAAATGTCCAACACCAAAATCATGCACTTATTACATTAAATATCAATTCTTTTGTAGGCATACCCTGAAGAAAAGCTCTTGAGAAGCTGAACTTCTGAATTATTCAGATCTAATGCAGGATAACAAGCAGGGTGCCTGACCTAGATCTCTAACCTCAATTAAAAATGAATGACTCCCATTTCTTATGTGCGCTAAATTATTCAGGCACATGCGTGAATGCATTAGAGCAGGCGTGCAATCCTGGCGATCTTCCTCCAGCACTAATTTTACACACCCGATCCCTGTTAGTCACAGCTTTTAAAAGGACCCGAGTGTTAGATTCAGGAGTGTTAAAAGTTGAAACTCCGCAGCGTGGTAGTTCACCAGGACGGGCCTCGGGCACCGCTGCAGAAATCGCAGTTTTCCAGGAAATACTTGAGACAATATTTGTCTCTTTTCCTGCTATTGTTGGCTTATTTCCTTAAGAAATTATCTCCATCAGTCTCAATCAAAACTACAGCCCAGCATCATAATGGTGGCCTTTCACATCCTACGTTCTGTAGAACGGAAAGACAACTTTAATCTCTGATGCCACACTTCCATTTATTATAGGGAGCAGTATTCACTGTAACACCAATACAATGGATTCTCAATATGGGTGGCGAATCAAAGGAGTATAGTTTTGTATGAGATGAAATTTTTTGCAGTGATTAAACATTTGAACACACCCGATTCTTTTATATAACCACATTTCTGAGATTTGGAGCACTGTGTGCCTGACTCCTGTGTGTCCATAAACTTTCATGTTCCTATTTCAGAAAAAAAATCAACTCTAATTCAGCTTCTCTCCCAAAATGCTGATTTTGTTGAAGCAGCACACCGGATATGATTTTATTTCCTGTTTGAACCATGCCTACTTTGTATTTGAATGTCAGACAGAGAGAGACGCCTTTATACGGCCGTTTGACAAATCAATAAAGACAAGAATTGATCCAGACATGATGACCGCAACAGCCAGGCAACATGACTGAAACTAGATGAACGACTACATGATCGTGTTCTTTAGTCTTTCAATGACAAAACCATTGGCTAATACCTCCCTGACCTGTGGTCTTGCCAGTCACCAGATCTCTACTTCATCCAAAACTGTCTATTGGACTAAATTTGGAAGGATAAGACCCCGATCATCAGGGTGTACACTTTAGGCACTCCTTTAAGTTATTTTTAACCTTCCTATACTGTTTTCCCGCTCCCTAACAACTCCCCCTATGCGATTAAAACTGCGTATCCCTTACGTCACCCACTTGCAGAACAAAATGAATAAGTGTGTAGCACAGTGTGGATAAGTTAAACTTTTGGCAGCAATCACAATTTGAGCATCTAGAAGTATTAAGTAATGAAATTACATCCCTCATCATGCATATGGAGTAGACAAAGTACATACAGTAACTTCATTTAAATAATTATAGTTTTGTATTTATAGTGATGTTCAGGGAAACTGCATCTGATTGCAGTGCTTTATTTATTTATTTTTTGGAAACTGTGTTCTGCTCTTGAGCCCTCAGGTCTTAAACCGGCCATCAGCTTTTCTTGAGGTGATAAAGTATTGGCAATGCCATGAGGTGGAGAGGGATAAATAATAATCACAGGTCAACAAAGATGTGTTATAAACAGGATTGGAGAAGAAGTCTGTCACACTTATTTATGATTTGTAAATTATATTGCAAATAAGCAACTTTCTTTCTTTCTTTCTTTCTGTCTTTCTTTTTAAACTCTGTTTTATTTACACTTTTACTATCAATTTAGTAACAATTCAGGATTGAAATCCTGCCCCTTTGTATTAAAATGACACGGTAATACACATTCTGCACCCTTACCCATTCTTCCATTGGGCTTTACTTAATTTGCTGCTTTTTACACATTTGCACCTTTATAATCTCGTTTCCGTTACTGTCCTTTAAATTCTATGACTGCTTATTTATAACCACCTGAGCTGCTTCAAAGGTGAAGATAATGTTAAGGTAGACAAAGTAAATATTAATCTGCATGCATAAGACACTAGGCACGGGCATGTTCAGTAGCCAGGGGCTGACTTTTGATTGCAGTGCCATTTGTTCTACTTTTAGAGCATCGAAGGTGACTAAAAGCTCTTACACCATAACCTCAGAAAACACTCGGTTCTGATTGGTGAGCAGGAGTGCATTCATTCCTTATTGGGACGCCTCTGAAGTAGAAAAACTAAATCCTCATAATGTCAGCATGTTGGAGTTTAACTGTAACAGTTAGTCATTTTGGCAACAAAAATGAAGTGCATGGATATTTCCCAAAGTTTTAATCTGTTTTGGAAGTATGCGTGTGAGGAAAAGGAGGAGGCATCTGAGAATCCTAACAGAAGCTTCATCTGCATCACGTCACAATTTTTGTTAAAGAAAAGTCTCCTCTATCAGTGCTGATGAACAGGACGTCCTGCTGGTAAAAAGAAATGATATGCTTTATGAAATAGACACGGATAAATGGGTTAATAGATGTAACAGATATCAAATCTGTACTGACCATCAGATTATTATAAACTTGCATTACCACTGTACATGACCAACTCAGTTTCATTACTCGAAGACATTACTTACTCATGTACTGTAAAAAAATGAGAAATTTTAAGAAAATTAAAGTTTGAACTTTAACTAATGCAAGGGATGAAATAAAGGTTTGTGGTGTTTTTGTGTTTCTAGAAAGAAATCATAAGAATGTGGTGTGCAGAAATTGAACTGGAACAAAAAAATCCTCTTCAATGTTTTGCCTCTTAAATGTGACTGAAGACTGATTACAATAAGGCAATTTAAAAAAAAAAAAAAAATACACTGACTTCAGCTCTACGTTAGTCAATATTTGCGTCCACTTTAACCAGTCAGTTTTTCAAGCCCCATCCCTAACAGATATTTTTTATATAGTGTTGTATAGCGAAATCATCTGTGCACAGTGCATACTGTACATGGGCTTGGTGTGATAGTTAATGCTATAAAAATGCTGTTTTTTTTTGCTGATAATTAAAACAAGGAGCAGCCATGGACATGCAACAGCTGATGTAATGTAAATGGAAGCACATTAAACAGTCTGGCAAACTCACAGACACAGACGTCTCCTCCTGATATTCAGCTGTCGCACAAAGCTCTCTCTTACAAGCAGCAGATAAATGCTGATATGATCTGAGAAATGGCTTAGATGGGTGAATCAGTGGCATTTTAATTAAAAAAAGGCTAAAAAAAGATTGAGGAATTAAAAGTGACTTCTTTCGTCTTCTTTTGCTATGTTTCTTACTGGCCACTTTATTGATTTTCATTTTCATTTGCTTGCTCGCTTTCTGACATTTTCTAGATTTAATATCAACTTTGGTTTCTCAAACGTTCTCAAAGCAAAGAGCACATTATGCATCAAGTGCTTTTATACTTTTAGTTTGCTTACGTACCATGCTGATTATATAACTACATTTATAATTGGAAAAAAAAAAAAAGTATAGTGAATGATTTACAAAGTTGACCGCCTCGTCAGGACAGAACGTGAGACATCCATTTACAGAAATGATGTTTTGTTTTACTGTTTGCTAAGTAGAAGAGACTTAATTTAGCAGCTAAAGTAATTGTGTTGCGAGCTCAGAGGAGACCGATTGGAGTCCATCTGCTGATCGAGACCATTTTAGCTTAATGAATGCTAATAATGCAAGAGCATCTGCTCCTCTCTGACAAAAGCCCTAACAGTGATGACCTCGGTCAGCCCCGGGCTAGGCAGCTTTCTGGACACAGTGTGTGTGTGTGTGTGTGTGTGTGTGAGTGTGTGTGAGGGGGTTTTAGAAAATTTAGTCCATAACACAAACCCCTAGAAAGAGACCCGTTTATTCCTTTTTTTTAAATTAAGGATAACATTAAATGACACTTTACATAGACATATCCAAGGGTTAAATTCTTTGATTATATAATGAGAAGGAAATTGCTGGAATATTTTTTTATCTAAGAGGATCATGGTTGTAGAAAGAGCAGGATCTCGGAGTTGTGTCTGATAGAAATGATCTTTAGTGAGTAGAATGACATTGTGACATACAATCTTTTATCCTTGTGATGATAAATCTATACATTGTTCCCAAAAAATATTCCCAATTTGTTATCACTGTATACTGTTACACCCATATAAACCATATTTCAAGACATGCGAGTCTTGCACTTTAAATATGTTAGCAGAAATTCAGAACATCTCAAATTCATTTTGAGTCATGAAAAGCAAAAATGTAACCCTCGCTATTACCATTTAATTCATACTAAAACTCAAATCTGGTCAACTAATTCCTACGACAACTAAAATACTACAAAAAAAATATACATATCTCTCTGCTAAACGTCAGTTTTCACTCTATTTCTGTGAAAGTAAAAGAAAAGGTATTTTTCTTTTTTTTTTACATTTCTCAAACAGAAATCAAGCAGCATGGATTTGACCTTTTCTACACTTTGCCATAATCATCTACAAAAATAAATAAATCAAGCACCCCATAGGGATTACAGCAAATCTGACGGTGAGAAAGAAATTTTGTGCCATTGATAAGATCTGGTTGCGTGCACAGCGAGCACAGCGAGCGCACAAGCATGGAAACCGGATTAACCCTTGTTTTTCAATATAGTGCTCTTGGATATTGTGATATGAAGTGCTTGATGCGTTAATTTCCTTGCAGCTTCTTCATGACGAGGCTGCTCGGTGGTGCGTCGGTGAAGACGCTTCCTACGAACACGTGCGTGCCCCACAGCGAGTGACGGATCACTTTACAGCATCCGAGGTCTTCGATCTGGAAACCCAGGTGGCGGTATCGCTCGTCTGTTTCGAACAGCGTGTTGTTGGTGTAGGGGCCGAAGAACTGCACGTGGAGGGATGAAAGAAAAAAAAAGGTGTAACGCAGCACCATTTACTATAACACGTGAGATGTGAGACCCTGTTCTCCTTGAGAAACGCTGAGACTGAAACCCTCTGCCATGCTCAAGGTTTCTGTACAGCACTCCTAACTCTTACGCATCATATAAGGAATATGATGGTTTGCTTCATTTCCTCATTAACACAGTTCCATAAAGTTTATATATATAAGGAACTGTTTTAGAAATTAACATGTGGCATGAAATGATACTCTGAACATTTTGAATTTTACATCAAACATTTTAATCATTATCATGATTTTACCTTTGCGTACAAGAAAACTATATAAGTGAATTTCCCTGTTTCTAGCTTTTCCCAAACCAGTAAACTAGCAAATGGTGGCACAGGAGATCTCACAAGTGCATTTATTTAATTCTTGCTCATTTTCTGACCAATGATTTGTTGTTAAGACCATTAAAAGCTTAATATTTGCCAATTTTTGGCTTGGCTCAATTTTTTTTGCCCAGGAGTGTATATTATTATTATTATTTTTTTTTTTTTAATATTGGAATTTATTTGAATATTATTTTACATGTATTTATTTTGCAGGCCCTTTATTCAAAGTGACTTGCAAATGAGACAGAACACGCATCCTAACCGAGCAGTTCATACATTATAGTGCTGACTCGATTCAAACAAAAAGCCTTATTCATGGTTTATTGATTATAAATATTAGGCTTCCACAATAAAGTAAACAGAACTAACTGTGATATAGGTGACCGTGCCTAAAGCTAGATTTGCTAACATTAAATATCAGTGTTTATTGAATCTGCTGCATTAAATCACAAACTCATCATTCATGCGTATTTACCTGTATTTGTTCGACACACTGTAGTGTGTGTGTGTATATTTAATGTTTATCATTTTGTTTTAAGAATATGAAGCTCAGTCATATTCTTTCAAACGGATAAATCTTCAAATCAGAACAGTTTAGTAGTAATGTAGTGTGAATGAATGATTGAGCTCTTGATTGTAAAATAATAAACCTAAATTCATTTCAGTATTGAGAAAAATATTCAAGATTACCTTTTTAGCCACTATTGATTCCATTGCAAACTTACCGCTAGTCCAGAGGAAGGGTCGATAAAGTCGGCCCAAAAGCCCTCGGTGTGCAGCGCGTGGCAGATCTCCTTTGCTCCTTCAATGAACTGCACACAGCACACACAGCAGTATAAACTTTATAATGTCCTGATAAATCCAGCAAAAGCATCTGAGTGTGTGTCATATGAAAAATGAAAAAATTTCAGTGGGCGGAAAATACCAGAAGATAAACAACAAAAGAACAATTCGCCTAATAAGGTTTGGGATCATGCCAATTAGAGCAAAGCTGAGCAACACCCACTGCTGAAGTATGCACACACACATACATACACACACACACACACACACTTATCTGCTCTCATTCTGGAGCATCGTCTCAGTCCGTGTGTTTTGAATAGGAAGAAGGCTTCAGGTCAAAGTCTGGACTTCATATAAAGTTTTGTGTAAATTCTTCAGCCATGAAAAATTTGAACGAGTAAACAAATGCTCATGCTGCAATATGAGCCCTAGAAACCGCCCGACAAATCGATCAAAAGCAATGCAGCAACACAATAATACAGACTCCACGTCGTCATCGTCTTTGCATTTTACTTCCTAAATACACCTTCGTTCCAAAAGCAGTGAGAATGGAATGTAAAAAATGGAGACTTTGTGCTAGAAAGGTAAAGACCAAACACTGTCTCTGCGCTCTGGACGCGATCAGAGGTCACAACCTTCCTCTGCTGCTCATAAATAAGAAAACAAGCATGGCATTTAAGAGCGACATCCACCAGACTACCACTTTTAACAGCAACGTCTTTTAAAAGTGTGTGTGTGTGTGTGTGTGTGTGTTTTGGATAGAATAGATCAATCATTTTTATTGGTTTACTCAAACACAGCATTGCAAAGTTATGTTCTTTCAGAAACAACTCATAGGAAGCTGCTGAAATTGATCAAGAATCAAGAATGTTGTGTGCGTGTGTGTGTGTGTGTGTGTGTTTGAATTTGATTTTGATTATAAGCCTATGACGTGCAATTTTACTTCTTTGGAGAGATTGCAAAAGTTAAAGGTTGGTTATAATATTCTTTGCAGTTTTGTTCAGGAAGTACATGTGTATGTGTATGTGTGTGTGTATGTGTGTGTGTGTGTGTGAGTATGACTCACTTTAGCCAGCAGTTGCTCTCTCTCCTGGTCCACCTCCTCAGACCAGGCGGTCATGTCATTCTCTGTTCTCTGTGTTACAGTGAGCACCATCATATTGCTGGAGGGGGCTTCAGGAAACATCATCGCAAAGTCTGTGTGGTTGGAGAATATTCAAATATCAAGACGTGTAATACCAGACATCTGTAACTTGCTGAACTCGGTTAATGTTTCTCCTAACAACCGAGTCGTTTTAGTTGTGAAGGAACTATAAAGAAAAGAATATTCTTCAGAAGCCTGTGAGGAAATAACTACAGAGCCAAGAGAGTAGTTAAATGTAGAAAAATACAGAACTCTACATTTTGCATTATTTCTTTTTATTAAAAGAACAAAAATGGGTGCATCCTGAAAATCCAAAATATAAGACCAGATCAACATCGAAAGGGTTGGAAAAGAAAAGAATGAGAGATTGTGAGATATTCTCTATTATTACTATTACTATATTCTCTGTTCTCTATCTTCAACTCAATTTAATTTGTATAGCACTTTTAACAATAGCAGAAGGGAGATTTAGAATCCTAATATCTTAACATTCACTATCTGGCCTTTAGCTTGTTACTTGGAATAAGGAAGGAACATCTGTGAAACCTAAATTCAAACACACTCAACACTGAAGTATTTGCCATTATTTTGTCCTGGGGGTGTGCAAACTTTTGCATGCCATTTTAAGGATTAGTTGTGTGCCTTTACAGAGACTAGTGTATGCTGCCATCTAGTGGTCAATACTGTTTACCCTCCTCAGCAGCGTAAAACTGACCTTTTTTCAGCAGTTCTGGGCAGGACTGGATGGCACACTCCACTCTGGAATGGTTGAAATACTGCTCCGCGCTGTCGACCGTGTGTGCTGATGAAGCCTCCGTGTTCTCCTGCAGATAAAAGAGGAGAGCAGCGTTTAACTGACTGCATAGTAACAGCATTGGGACAATGTAAAAGTTGCTGTTAATATTCTAATGGATTTCCAGTGTATGGGAGTGGTGTGGCTGAATGTCATGCACAGCACAGAAAGATTCTTTACGTGGAACTCGGTGATGAACTGTGCCAGGATGAACTCGTGCCTCTCTGTGTTAGATGGAGCTGTCAGCACGTCCGGCAGTATTGAATGCACAGGACCGGACTTCTGCTCTGCCGTGCATTCTAGCTGCCTGGCAAATCCCACGTTACCGGGCAGCTGGAAGCGTTTATCCTGAGGACCAAACGGACCCATCTTCTCGTCCGGCCACACCGTCCTCGGTCCTGGATTACAGAGCAGTAAAAACATTTAATTCTTTGACAATTTCATGTAAAACGATTTCACTCCATGCCATTCTCACTGCACTTAAATTACTGGTGACAATCTGTATTGTAAAAAGTGCTAGTAAAAAAAAAAAAAAACCTAAATTCTGTTCTTTCTGATGGTTCAGGGATTTAAACTCACAACCTTCTGGACACTACCACACAACTGTGCCCACTAGATGCAAAGCAAATCCCACATTTCCAAGCAGCTGGAGGAACTTGTACAGACCCACAGTCTCGTCTGGCAACACTGCCCACTTAACACAATAAACTTACACGTACCACAGCACTATTATTCTCAGTTCTGATCAGAAAGGTGGTGTTATTTCATTCATTTCTACAACAGCAGCTCTGATAGCTCATATTAATGCACTCATTCGAATACATTATCGTTTCTATAGTAACATACACATGGACTTGTATGGCTGATGCTCCACATGAACTGATTAAAAACATATAATCGTTGATATAGTAATATTTTCAGTGAAGGGAAATATATATAGCATTTACAGAAGGAGTCTCCAGTGTCAGTGCTTTGTAACAGTCAGAGGTAATGCTGTAACTAAATTTTTTCCCCAGTGGGTCTTCAGTGTACATGTGTTTCTCAGTAACATGACAAGCTGCATTATTGGCCTTATTAATTTGAAGAAAGAGAGGCTGGTGAGGGAGTGACCGTTCATAGCTGCTGTAATATAAATAATAACAGGAACTAACCTGTTTCGCAGATCTTTAACAACATTAAACAAAAGGTACAACATATCATTCTTTAATGAATGATTGTAATTGTTGGCAAAATGCTGTGGTTCGTGGTTTCAGTTCAATTCAATTTTATTTACATAGTGCTTTAAACAATGGACATTGTCACAAAGCAGCTTTACAGATATCCAGATATAGATACAGACTTGACATTTATCCCTAATGAGCAAGCCAGAGGCGAGGGTGTTGTTCATAGGAAGCGTCTTCACCGACGCACCACCGAGCAGCCTCGTCATGAAGAAGCTGCAAGGAAATTAACTCATCAAGCACTTCATATCACAATATCCAAGAGCACTGTATTGAAAAACAAGGGTTAATCCGGTTTCCATGCTTGTGTGCTCGCTGTGCACGCAACCAGATCTTATCAATGGCACAAACAGAGCAATGCTCGATTGCTTTCTCATCGTCAGATTTGCTGTAATCCCTATGGGGTGCAGGGAAAAACTCCCTGAGAAGATATGAGGAAGAAACCTTGACTGAAAAGGGAACCCATCCTCATGTGTGTGACACCGGATAGTGCAACTGTAAATATTTCCCTTCTATAAATGTGTGCTATATGGTCAACAAGTGCAATTGCGTGCCCAGGAAATTCATTATATTTTTCACATGAAGCCTATTTTGTTGAAGTTCACTGATGGACACCTAAGTGCAAAACTCTTCATGGCAATTGCAGTCCAAAGTCATCTTCATGGTTTCTAAGCGGCACCATCCTCAGTAATCTCATATATCTTTAGGCTGCTCATATGGGGCCATCCTCAGCAGCAGCACAGTTGAATAAAACAGTTCAGGGACATGCTGTTATAGGAAAATAATCAACTCTGGAGTGCTAAAGGTAACTCTACTTTTTGTTATTGATTATTTTCCTACAGCAGCACACCTTATTGTGTTTTATTCCTTCCTTAGCTTACATTTCGTGTGCATTAAACTGTGTAAATAATTCCAGTTTCTGATTTAGGAATGTTTTGTATCACCTCACAATCCCACTGAAATACTGTAATCCTTTTGTACTACATACGTCATACATGTATCTGGAATGTCTGGATTTAATTTATTCCAATATTGGCTCAATTTGAAATGAGCACATGAGATGGTTCAGTGATATTAACATCAGGTCCATGCAAGTCTCTTATGGTTTAATATTTCTTCTGACTTGTTTACAAAAGATGACACAGGACTGAAACTTGGCCTCAGATGATTTAGCAGATAAAATGTATTTTCCAATCGCTGAGGGAATTCAAAACCAGCCATTCAAACATGTAGCATTTATTACCATCTTGCATGTTTCAGAATGAAGGATTATTCTGGTCACTTACCCATATCTGGTGGTGTGACGTTAATGTGACGCTCATCTGAGAAACATCTGGTTCCTGCTATGCGTCGCACAAGAACGTGAAGCCCTGGCAGGTATGTAACCACCCTGGCTCTGCAACAGAGCACCTGGTGAAGAGAAAAATGCAGATATACTGAACTTACAGAACAGATTTCAACAAAACAGGTTACATACATGATCAGATTTCAACAAAACAGGTTACATATAAGATCAGATTTCAACTGGTTGTCAGTTGAAGTTGCAGTACACTTTAAATGTATTATGCAGCTCCAGTTGAGGAGTAAATATTATCCAAAGCTATAGTCTGATTGTGCTGCATTCAGAGCGGCACAGTTGCCATCTCACAGCTCTAGAGTCCCCGGTTACTGTCTGTGTGGACTTTTTCACGTTCTCCCAGTGACTGTGGGTTTCCTTCAAGTTATTCGGTTTCGTTCCACTTCCCAAAAACATGCACGTAGGCAGATTATTCTAAATTGCCCTAGATGTGTATGAACATGTGCATAATGCCCTGAGGTGGACTGGCGTCCCACTCAGTGTGTGTTCTCAGGACTGTATCCACTGCCACCCTGAGCAGGATAAAGCGCTTACTGAAGATGAATGAACGCATAAAAGTACTCTTTTAAAATTCTGACGTAGACGGCGGACACAAAAAGTCAAGACATGATGCTGGATTTAATTGAACTTACGTTGGCCATCCTGTTGGGCTTCTTCTGTTTATATACCACCTGTGGATGAAAAGACTGCCTTATTCATAATGAATTATTAATACAGGAGCACTCTTATTACACCACATGTCACAGAGATATACCTACAAGCTAACTACGAGTTTAAGATGTTAGACTAAACATCACGTCTAACTGATCTGTGCCCATTTGACAGGTTTCTTTTCCCTTGTTTACTATCAGGCTGTACACATGAGGATTCTGGGTAATATAAGCATGAAAGAAACACATGGTTAATACTATTGTTTTCATTTCTTCCAGTGCCTCATCTCCCACATTTACACTGGAATACAAATCACTAAGCTGACATGAAGAGGAGTAAATCATTAAGCTGAACTTGCTCGTAACTCTCACACAGTTAACACCTGCTGCTAACTAAACAGCTAGCACACCACGCTAGCACAGTTACACAGGAATAACTTCCATTATAACATGATTATTACAGTATTCCTCACGGATTTAATATAATGCCTGTCCTTTAAATTTCGCCACGCATTTAAATATCCTGGAGAGTGTTTTGGTTCTCACCTGAATTATTCCTGTGTAGTTTAAACAGTTTATAAAGATAACTAGAAGCGCCTCAAGGTTCTTGGGTCACCTTTTGATGGCGTCACTACGGCGGCCTGCGAGGGAACGACCAATAAAAGCTCCGCCTTTACAGGAGACGCCCCCGTTACAATTTGCATATATATTTTAACCCTATATTAACCCTTTCACGCATAGTGACCACATTTATGGACACTTTTTATATTTAAGGAAAATATAAGATGTAAAAACATTTTACTGTTAGAAAAAAGTGTTTAAATAAAACTACACAGCATCTCTATACTAAATGGCCAAAAGTTTGTGGACACCTAATACAGATGTGTTCCTTCCCCCAGCTGTTGCCACAAAGTTTGAAGCACACAATTGTATAGGATGTGATTGCATGCTGTAGCATTACAATTTCCCTTCACTGGAACTAAGAGGCTCGAACCTGTTCCAGCATGACAATGCCCCTGTGCACAAAGCGAGCTCCATGAAGACATGATGTGTGTTAAGGTTGGAGTGGAAGAACTCGAGTGTCCTGCACAGAGCCCTGACCTCAACCCCACTGAACACCTTTGGGATGAACTGGAACACCGACTGCACCCCAGACCTCCTCACCAACATCAGTGCCTGATCTCACTAATGCTCTTGTAGCTGAATGAACACAAATCCCCACAGCCATGCTCCAAAATCTAGTGGAAAGCCTTCCCAGAAGAGTGGAGCTTATTATACAGCAAAGGGGGAATAAATCTGGAATGGGATGTTCAACAAGTGCATATGGGTGTGAGGGTCAGGTTTGCACAAACCATATAATGTATTTGAGCTCAAAGGTTGATATTGTTGTTATGATTATTATTATTTTTTTGTAATATAGTCATTACTCAGTCTAAAGAAAGGTGTGAATAATTTTAAAGGGCACTTACATACAGACAAGTGACAATTAAAAAAGTGTCTTATTAAGGTATTAGGCCACCACGAGCCACCAGAACAGTTTCAATGCACCTTAACATGGATTCTTTAAGTCTCTGGAGCTGTACTGGAGAGAAGAACACCATTCTTCCTAACGATATTCTCTCAATTAATGTTTTGATGATGGTGTTGGACAGGACTGTCTAACACGTCACTCCAACATCTCCCATTGGTGTTCATTTGGGTTGAGATCTGGTGATTGTGAAGGCCATACACATACGATTTACATCATTTTCATCCTCATCAAACCATTCAGTGAATCCTCGTGCCCTGTGCATGGAGGCGGAGTCATCCTGGCAGAGACCACTCCCATTAGGATAGAAATGTTTCATCCTAGAATAAATGTGATCAGTCAGAAGAACTTTGTATTGATTTGCATTGACTCTTCCCTCTAAGGAGACGAACGGTTCCAAACCACGTCACCAAAAATAAATACTTCACAAAACAGAACCACCAGTTTTCCTTTAACTTGTCACATGTCTGTGTGTATGTATATATATACACACATATATATATATATATATATATATATATATATATATATATATATATATATATACACACATATATATACATTATACATATGTATATGTGCATATTTATGTATATATAGAGAATGTACAGTATGTGTGTGAGAGAATGGGTGTTTTAACATGTATTTTCCAGACAAGACTTTGCCTTGTTCATACTAAATGCATAAAATAATATCAGTTGACCTTAATTCATCACATATCATATATGATTAAAATAATATTACATAATATTGCATTACGAGAGTGAAAAGTGGAAATGTTGAAGCTTATACAGTTCCATTTGGAAGGTTAAATCCTTTATCTACAGTATCTCTCTGCTAAAAGAGACCTAGTAAGATTACAAATTTCCACTAGATGTCAGTAGAACATATGTCTACATTGACCTGGGCTGCTATACAGCCAGGAATCAGTGACAGGAAGGATAGTTGAAGATCTACTGATGGAAGAATGAAATCCAGCATTATCTGGAAGTAGAGAATTCTTTCTGGTTGTATATGATTATAGGCTACAGAAAGATGTTTTAAACCCAATAGCACTAATACTGATAAATTGTTGTGGTAATGTAAGTTAAAAAGCCCGTCATACAGGATACTGATTCAGTTTCTTGTACATCGAATGATGTTGAATAACATTTATGTCATGAATGCCAGAAAAGAGGAAGGGGTGATGATGACTTGTGCGTGAGACACTGTGAAACATAATAAAGGTTTGCATGGCTGCTGTTCACTTTTACAGCTGGTATTGGCTTTTTGTTGCTGTTGTAAATGTTATCTATTAACTTTTTTTCTTTCTATATTGCAGTTTATACTAGGAAGATCAGACATTCAGCCTAACAAACATCCTGTCAACTCATCATCCTACCAAATGTAAGAGCAGAAGCGGCGTGTTGCTCCATTCTCAATATGGAAATTGGCTGTTGCTTTGCCAGCACTTATTTCAGATAACTAAATAACAGTCCAGATTAGTTTTTACCTTAACTGTGTTAGGAGTGTATGTTGTAAAACAAACAAACAAATCAAATTTCATTTTAAAAGCATCTAATTGTGAATGAGTCAAGCTAAACATGGGATTACTGACAGCTAAGGCATCCCTATCAAATCTACCCAACACTTATGGATTACAAAGGATCTAGACTACTGATGCAGGCTAGAACCCGGCTTTTCTTCATCCAGATTCTCCTGAATTGTCCAGTGAGTTAGATCATATTTGTGTGCAGCCTAAAAACCTGATACAGAATCAGTATTACCTAATCCTAATCACAGTGTAATCCCCAAAATCCAGCACTCAGGTCCACTCAGCTGCTAGACCAGGTACACATTTCCAGTCCATTCACCTGGATTAAACCAAATCATCTATATACGTGGAAATGTTGAGTTTATGTCTCTAAAGGTTTTTTGGGGGTATTTTCTTTGTTTTTTTCTCTATTTGGCCCCCTAGTGGAATAAAACACCAGCACTTTTTCCCAATTAAAGTCCACAAATCGATTTTAATTTACAACATGAGTGCTAAATTCATTTGTTGGGCCAGATTACAAGCTTTTACGGGGCCAGTCATATGTCTGACACCCTGCCTTAAGCGAAATGGGATCTGAGATAATGAACTTCGCGCCTCTGTGATTTAACACTTCACTGAACAGCGTTATGTCAGAGATCTCTCTCTTTCTTGTTCTCTTCATGTTGGCAATGGGGTGGTGTAAGTGATACAAACACATACTACAGGGCAACTGCTTATCAGTTTGTTAGTTTGTTTGGTTTGTGTTTCATTTGTTCTGGGTGTTGTTTTTGGTTTAGTTTCTTTGTTTTGTTTATGGTTTACTTTGTTTTTGATTTGGATAGGTTGGGTTTGTTGTGATTTGTTTGTTTTGTTTTTTATTTGTTTTGTTTATGGTTTACTTTGTTTTGATTTGGATAGGTTGGGTTTGGTTGATTTTGGTTTGTTTTTTATTTGTTTTGTTTATGGTTTACTTTGTTTTTTATTTGGATAGGTTGGGTTTGGTGTGATTGGTTTGTTTTTTTATTTGTTTTGTTTATGGTTTACTTTGTTTTTTATTTGGATAGGTTGGGTTTGGTGTGATTGGTTTGTTTTTTTATTTGTTTTGTTTATGGTTTACTTTGTTTTGATTTGGATAGGTTGGGTTTGTTGTGATTTGTTTGGTTTGTTTTTTATTTGTTTTGTTTATGGTTTACTTTGTTTTTTATTTGGATAGGTTGGGTTTGGTTGATTTGGTTTGTTTATTTTGCTTGTCTGGGTTTGGCTTGTTTTTGGTTTACACTGTACAAAATATCTGTGAAATTTACAGTGAAATACTGTTAAATAGCAACAGTAAAAAAAAACTGTAAATGGAGAAATGGAGGGGAAAAAAATCTGAAATATCAAAACAGTAAATAGGAATACAAACCTATCCTGTTCTTTTTACTGTAACACTTTGTAAACCTAAACCAATTTTGCTGCATAAAATACTGTTTAACTTCAAAAGTAATGGTGAAATACAATCATGTGTTAAATAAACCTTTCCCTTCAATTTTACATGCCCAGACTGTTACATATACAGACTGTACTTGCAAATCAGTAGACTTTTCATGAGTAAATAATGTAGAATAAAAAACAACTATATACCACTAATAATTTGTCCAAAAAGATTGATTTGTTAGATAAATAATACTATATTACAGTAGAAAGCTGTCAAGCTTGATGTAAACAACAAGATGATTTTATTTTGTAATGTCTTTTCATTCGCTGATTATGTCTAAATGTTAGTACAAAGGTCGATCAGGGCTTTGTATGTGTGTTTTTTTTTGTGTTATCCGCAATCCAATCCCCAATGGACTGTACTGAATACAGGTTTTCATTCCAGGAGCTGCACCTGATTCAACCTGTTTAATCAGCTGATATTTTGTTTAAGGGACTATCACAGGTCACTCCTGCAGGCCTTCTTGAGTATTGTTGTTTCAGAGTTTTTCTCCAAAATCTTAACAGTTACATCAGCTGATAATTGTTCTTTGGAACTGGAACCTTTACTAGTGGAAATAAATGATGTATTTCATATCAAAATATTTGCTTACAAACTGATACTAATGAGGAAGAACTCTTTTTACCAAGTAAATAGTAGATCGTATCAATGCATCTGATTATAAGCGCTCTCAGTCTCTGTTACACTTTCAGAAATCCAAGTATAACTAATTAAAATGTGCAATGTGACATTCATTAATAAACATTGTTATGCAAATCACTGTGGTATAAGTGGATTAACACACTGTAGTCCATGGAGGGGGGTGGGGGTGGGCATTATTTTTGTATAACAATTTTGTATAATTGTCTGCCATGTGTTATTCCTTAATCTTAAACTTAAACTATAGTTACATAAATATGCCATACATTAGCACTAATAAGCATAAATTTGACTAATATTCATTTATCATATTCATTATACTAATGCATATCAAATACACATCCTGCATTAAAAGGTCTATGTATTTAAGACTAACCAGACATATATAAACCTACAGACTGATTTTTGAAAATAATTGCAATAACTGCTTTAATCTAATTTTTTTTTTTTTTTTAGAAAATGATACCATCATAAAAATGATTTTAAATTTATAGGTAATGTTAGTGAGAGTGGTAAGAATCGCCTGGATACCTGTGAGAGTTTAAAGTCACAAAGTGACCATATGACATAGTTTGGCATTGGTATGGGCTCGTATGGGGGGTTTGTTTAATTTATCCCTGATTTTCTCCCGAATTTAGTCATGGCCAATTCCCACCCATCAGACATCTCTCCCCTATCACACGACAGCTACCAACCAGGGAGGGTGAAGGCTATCACGTGTTTCCTCAGAGGCACGTGAAGCCAGACAACAGCATCTGTTCAAACTGCTGCTCATGCAACGTCAGCGGGTGCCATAACACACTTGGATGCCCATGATTGGCTAGTGTTGCTGTGATTGATAGGGGAGAGAGTATGCCACCCCTCCCTCCCTGAAAGCCCAGACAATTTTGCTCTCTTGGGCCATGGATGGCTGTGGCATCATTGGGATTCATACTTGCGATCTCCAGGTGATAGGGCACCACTTGGGAGCCCTGTAGGAGGGTCTTAAAAAACTCCAGTACTAGTAAAGAGATCCCATGCTGGGGTCTTGGGGAGTGTGGTGGAAAAAGATGCCTCAATCCCTTCTGCAAGGCTGTGACAAGTCTGTTGCACCATCCCTTTAGTGTTAGACTGTAGCATTACAAAAATAAATGTTTTTGGAACATTTCTCACACAATGCTCCGACATAGGGTTACTGTTAATCTCCTTATAACTAAAAATGTTGTAGAAATGTTTATGAACAAGATGTAAAAATGTTCTTAGGACACCCAGGAAACTTGATAGTGTCACAAAATGAAGGCATTGACAGATGCAGACTCTATAATTGCCACTATTACCCATCAAGCTAGAGATTTTCGAAAAGTAATTACAAATCAAAAACTGAAATCTCTTATTCACAAAAGTATCCATACCCTTTGCTGTGGTACTCCAAATTGTGGTCAGGTGAATCCTGTTTGCTTTAATTATCCTTAAGATGTGTCTAGTACTCAACTGGAGTCCACCTGTTGCAATCTGAATTGATTGGACATAGTTTGGAAAGGAACACACCAGGGTCTATAACGGCCCACGATTTACACTCCATTGTCAGGACAAAAACCAGGCAGAGCATGGATATAAAACAATTTCTAAGGCTTTGAGAGTTCCCAGGACCACAGTGACGTCTATCATTTTGAAATGGAAGAAGCTCGGCACAGCTTTGTACCGTCCTAGAGTTGACCATCTGGCCAAATTCGGCATCCGGCAAAGAAGGGCCGTGGTCTGGGAGGTAAGAAAGTACCCAACAGTCAGTCTAAAAGAGCTGCAAATGTCCTGTGCAGAGATGGGAGAACCTGTTGGAAGAACAACCATCTCTACAGCCCCCCATAAATCAGGCTTTCATGGAAGAGTGGCAAGATGGAAGCCGCTGTTGAGTAAAAGGCATATGACAGCATAAAGGACTCTGGCAACATGTGGGAAAAGATTCTCTGGTCTGATGAGATGAAAATTGAACTCTTTGGGCAGAACAGCAACCACTATGTCTGGCAAAAAACAGTAACTGCCCATCACCTGGCTTATACCATCCCTATGGTGAAACATGATGGTGGCAGCATCATGCTATAGGGGTGCTTCTCAGAGGCAGGGACAGAGAGACTGGTAACAATTGAGGGATGAATGAATGAGGCCAAATACAGGAACATCCTTGAAGAAAACCTCCTCCAGAGTGCACATAAACCCAGATCGAGATGACAGTTCATCTTTCAACATGACAATGACCCTAAGCATACAGCCAAAACAACAGTGGAGTGGCTTCCAGGCAAGTCCCTGAATGTCCTTGAGTGGCCCAGCCAAAGCACAGCACTTAAACCCCATCGAACATCTGTGGAGAGACCTGAAGATGGCAGTTAACAGATGCTTGCTGTCCAATCTGACAGAACTTGATAGGATCTGCCATGAAGAATGGGAGAAACTGCCCAAATCCAGGTGTGCAATGCTTGCAGAGACGTATCCAAGAAGACTTGTAGCTGTAATTGCTGCCAAAGAGGCTTCTACAAAGTACTGAATAAAGGGTCTGAATATTTTTGTGAGTTTATTTTTAATTAATTTTCAAAAAAATCTGTAAAACCATGTTGTCAGTTCATCATTATGGGCATTTAAGTGTAGATTGATGGGTGAAAATGTCAATTATATCCATTCAAAATCAAATCCACAACACAATAAAGTGTGCAGAAAGTAAAGGGGTCTGAATACTTTCAGAATCCACTGTAGTTCCTGATATCTCCTGCAGCTCTAAACAGCTGTTCCGTCTTCAGCCTTACTTTTCTCTCGATCCTGAAGTTAATAAGACAAAAAACAGCTTGTCATGCAACTAAGAATCTGAAACATTCGAATCACTTTAGATTCGAGTGACAGTGAACAGAACAGGAAACTGACCTCAGAACATGAAGTCACACAAAAGAGCTGTGCAGTTTTTGAGTTAGTGTCTCTGGTGTTGTGGGTATGAAGAACAGTGTGGCAACTTGCCCCGCTCTCCCCTAGATGGCAGCAAAAGAAAACGTGTGAAAATTTTAATTTCTCAAATGGCTAAAGATTTGACCTTTTTTTAAAAAATGTGATTTAATCTTTATTGATTAATAAGGATAATCAGCAAATTTATATCATTTTGTTGTCAGATTTAGTATCTGATAAAATAAACAGTTCTTGATAGAATGGATATTTAATTGTATTATTAAATTATTACGCAATTTATTTATTGATTTATTTTTAATTTGAACAAACCATGGCCCAAAATGTCATTTACTGATCTACTGTATCTTTAATACACTACCTCCCCCCTCCTTCATAGTGTGGTGATGACCTTCAGCTAACCTTCAAAGCACGACTCTTTAACTGTAAGAGGCTTGTCACTTGACGTTGGCAGTTGCTGGTCACGGTCTTATGACCTGATCCATGCTGTCAGGAGAGTCTTCTTCAGCAGGAGCCGTGGTCATTAGGAGCTGGGGTCATGCTGGGGGTCACTGATCTCCATCACACAGGTCCTGAAAGGATACATAGCCTCTGCTCTGGATGAGCTAGTGTTCAGCTTGACTAGCATCTTCTCCATACTTAGCTTTATTTGTAAGATCTGCCTTAATACTAAAATGATGGAGTCGCTTGTGTTTTAAATTTATAGTCATCCTATGCATACATATAGAGTGACACGAAATATTATTCCTCCAGGACTATGGCTGCACATGAACACAGTATCAGATGATAGCAATATAGGTACGTAAATGTTTAGTGGCAAAATAACTTAGACTTTGGTATGGTTCCAATATGGAAACAACATCTGAATAAAAGTGATGGTCAGTATGACCATCTTCAAACACACAGTTCTTCATAATATGCTTCAGCTATTTGAGTATGCACCTAAACGTGCATGAGTGCAAATGTATCACTTAATGTCTCTTTCCCTCGTGTTCCTTAATTCTCTCTTACACTGTGATTTCTGTCTGTAACTAATTTGCAGAACCACTGATAAACTGAAAATGTATTAAATGAGTTAGGATGCAACCTGATACAGCATTCATACAGAACACTATTAAAATATTGTTATATTTCTGAAATATTACTTGATTCTCAAAATAAGCATCTGGGTTCAGCTCACAGGCAATGCTGTATGTATTATAACAATGTCTAATAGTTGCATGATGCATGACATTTAATTTTAATTTGATTCGAGTTTTAATTTGATTGCAAATATTTACCAAAAGATATAACCTTTACTGGTTCTTGATGGAGAGGTGTCCTACAAGGCTCAGTTCTAGGTCCTCCTTTCTTTCCCCTTTATAGCCGTTCTCTTAATGATATCATCACATGCTTCTTCTACTGATGTTGCTCGACCCATTGTCTTCACACCCTATAATCCCCAGGTTGTTACCTGTTACCTGGAGACATCTCATCAATAAGAGGCAGCTCATCACCAAAAGTTAAATCTCAGCAAGACTGAGTTGATATATATATTCCAGGAAATGCATGCAAACATCTTGATTTTGCAAATCTCCGTATCACGCCTTTTTGCACGATCAGTTCTTGTTCTTGGCACATGTTGTGAGCCTCATTCGGTCTTGCAGCCACCATGTAAATCCCTAATGCTTGCTGACAAAGGCAAAAATAGATAAATCTGCATCTTTACAAGTTGAATTTGTTAGCCTATTTTACCTTTCACAGGGGTGTGTTTAATAATGAACCTTGTGTGCCTGGATGCTGTACTCATGTGGGCTGTTTTGTCTCTGACTTTTTCTGGCTTGAAGCCAGTTTTGGTGGTAAAAACAAAAAGTACCAGCCTTGTGTCTCTGTGGATTAATTAGTTGAATATTATAATTAAATAATGTGAGAAGAATTTTAATTCAAGCTTTTCTAGCTCAACATTTATATTGTTTAACATATAAAAGGGGAAAAAAAAATACATTGCTACAGTAATTCAGATTTAATTGAAATTTTATTGGAAGGCTTCCCAAAAAAATTTGGAGGAGATTTTAAGAATGTGGAAAAGGGAGATTTGCAAGTAAAATAATGAGGGGTTTAAAATGTGTGCTTCTTCCTCAAATGTCCTCTTACATCAGTATTGCATGAAATATGTGATATATCGTGGGTGTTCTTTGTTCCTGACATTTATGGATATTAAATCTGATAAGGTGTCAGGTGGAGACCAGTGGTTTGATGTTCGGGTGAAAAATTGATTGTGCAAGGTATCTAAATGACATCCAATTAAATTAGTATCTGTCCACCTACGTATTGAAGCTCCTGACATTCTATCCTGGGTTATCTGGGGCCTTCAATCTCGACAAGAAAATTACATGCATGGCATGGTTTTGGCATATGGAAGGTAAAATCTCAGAGGAACACATGCATTAGCATGTTAATTGCCATAATTCTGGTCTTCTGCTAAAGGCAGTCGTGGTTATGTACCATGTGTCACGTCAAGAATACGAAGTACCACATTAATACACGCCAAAAGGAGTCTGACGTCATGACTACCTGATTCTTTCAGTGAAACAAAAGCCTTCTGTATCCTTTTTTACGCTTGTAAACTGGTACAATGTCAGACGAGCTGGGGGTGATAATGAAATGATCACCGTTTTTATCTCTCGTGGTTTGCCATTTAAAGTATTCGAAGCAATTAGATGAAGATGGCCTCAGACATGTCTGATAGGATCTATACATTAACATGCATCAGATCCATTTAGAAAACTCTATTGTCCATGTCTCTGGTGAGATAACTAAATCAATATTCCTGGCCAGGGTTTAACTCCTGCCTTGATGAGCTCATTATGGTGGGTACCAGAATCATATTATAGTCTTGACCTCCAAAATACGTCTGAAAGTAATTAACCTGGCAAATTAGCTCGCTTCACCTTAGGGGATAGATGGGATACCAAAAAAAAAAAAAAAAAAAAACTCATACAAACCCACCCTGAACAACAAAATTAATTTGCATATTTAGATAGGTAGCAATTAAAGTATACCTTTGGGATAAACAAACCTCCCCACCGTTCATTTTTTTGGATAAGGAAATTGTGTTGTGACAACACAAGGTGTTAAATGGCTAAGAAACCTGCTGTCTGAAAGGAATTAACTCTGTGTGTGTGTGTGTGTGTGAATACACATAATTAGCAGGTTCTAGCCCAAAACACAACCAGGTGCTTGTCATACAAGGCAAAGTTCCCAGCATCTTGCTGTAGGGATCATGCTTTACACTGCTGATGGTAGTATAAGTAGAATAGGGAATGTTTCACTGTCTGTTTAATCTACACGTCATTTGTCTTGCTTATTTTTTCAGAGACGCCATGTGCAGACGACCACCGACATCTTTCAAAGCCACAGAGTTTATTTCATTTACTGCAGCAGGCCTTTCATTCTAATATACAAAACACTGTGTAACTAGGTGTGGAAAGAACCTTGAGAAAATAATGTTTGCTGCAGAAATGAAAATGTCAAACATTGTTGCAAAGTGTTTAGTGTAATTATAAATCATTTGGTCATGAAATTAAAACAATATGATGATGTGTTGAGTATCTTTTTTTTCCCTCACACACATAAAAAAAATCTTCCCAGGTCTGTGGTATCTAGGCAGTTGTTCATTTATAGACATGGTGCACAATATAACAGAGTTTAACAATGTAACTCACTGACCTCATCATTTATTATCATAAAGCATGCCAGATTGTCAAACGGCCTCCATTATGGGTCAGTGGTGATTTAGACTAATGCTATCCCAAACTCCATCCACCAGGCATTGGAATACATTTACTAGGAAGTTGCAGAGACTTTCACCATGCCCCATCAAGGTCCTTAGAGAGATTCGGACCATTCCATGTCTCCCTGAGGCACTGAATTCCATTACGAAGGCATCGTTCGTCAATCCAATCAATGGCCCGTGGGCAACTCGGCCCACACGGACTGAGCCATAGCCGAAGGGACACTCACCAACAAAGGATCACGATTCAACACAGTAGCATTGCACTTACTCTAATGAGCTGTAATGGGAATTGCTTACACTACCTTAAGGTCGTTCACTTACTCACATTCTTTTAGAGGCACTCTGTCAGCCATTTGTCTGCCATCTTCCTTTGGGAGGGAGCCATCAAAGATGTCTTACATTGTGAATTTTCAGTGTTAGCTGGGTTTTTTTTTTCACTACTGGTTGCATTAGTCTTCACATGTGGAAGAAGTGATGAAGTGAGATTGTGTACAGTTACAGTTTCAATTCCCATTTTTAAATAAAACATGGTGGTATCAGAAGTCATATTTGCCTGGCATTGACTTTTCCAAAACTATAAAAGAATATTCAGTGGTGAATCCAAATGACCAGCTTATGTAGTCCAGGCTAGTCTTAAACTGGGTTATATTTTCTGGATCCAATTTTCCTTACAATGTGATAAGAGTATAAAAGTAAATAAAAAGAACTGTCCATGTTGTGTATCCTTGGTACGATCCCATCCACAGAGAAGTATAAAACTATAAAAAGTCTCTTCTCACTGTTAAATTTTACCACACATTTTCACCTTAACAGGAACCTTTTTTCTTTTTTAATCTACAAGCAGCAATGGTGAAGCACATTGCCAACCTCAAACAGCATGAAGTTCAGCATGAGGTGAAGATTTCAGCTTCCCCTGATCTCCAAGCTGTTAATGCACCATTCACATGTTTGATCTTGCTTCACTCGACAGCTCCTTGAAAACTGGATTAAATACAATGTGTTTTTGTAAGATATGACTTCCCATTAAAATGTAAAAACCATGTTTGCAACGTGGCAGGATTTCAAACTCTGAAGTTGGAATAAATAGTTCATCCAAATCTATTGAGGATAAAAATTAAGAGGATGTGGAAGGCTATTTGATCTGCAAAGAAAGAAAATTATTATTAACGTTAAGAAATAAATTGGCTTTTTGAATTCCAGCCTTGCCTGCTGTGTGCCAGACTTTCTCTGTCTGTTTATGCCATTTGTAAAATAGTCTTTTGGGAATGAGAGAAATTGTATAGCATTTAATGAAGCTTTGGTTTGCTATGTGAAGACTCACTTTCCCACTGTGATGGTTTTATACAGAAAGGTCATTGCAGTGGTATCATACCACAGTAGTTTTTTTGTAGTACGCTGGAACAGTATGTTGTAAGAATTCCTGTGGTATTAATCTAATGACTGATATAATTACTGACCTCATATATAACACTTCCCGATACACAATGGTCAGCAGTGTTCATCAGAATTCACAGCAGCTCAGATCATCAGTGGTCTGCTCAGTTTCTCTTTCTTTTTTGCAGATGTTCTTCATGTCATTCTTCCATAATTGACCATGGAGCGAAGACTTCCACACATAGACCATAGTTGCTTTTGTTCCCAAGTGGTCTAATAGGAAGCTTTGTATCACATGGAAATGAAAATGTTGCGGGGGTTAATATCTAGGGTTAGCAGAACTGAGCTCTCGACCAGGGGTTCGCAAACTTTTTGAAACCAGGGACTAGTTTAGCTGTAAATAAATTTCACAGAACTCCTCAGTATAGATTTTATTTTATGAACATAATCCTATTATTTAAATATTAGGTTCATTATTCAAACGTGTACATATTGTGGCTACTTATCGGAGCCTTGGAGCTTTTTTATTCCTGAACTTTCCAACGACAGACCGCATTAGGTCCAAGCTGACATTAGATATAGGAGTTATTGAGGTTTGAGTTAAACCCATTAAAGTCAAAGGATCAGTCAAACAGGCTAATACGTATAAGAACACAATAATAAATATAACTTTTATAATGGGGTTTGTGATTTCCTGTAATAAAAAAAAATACATCATGTATTTTTGTATTGACCCCAGACCCTGCTTTGAGAACCACTGTTATAGACAACTTACAAATTTGTATGAGAACTTTTTAAATTTCTATACATTCATATGTTTTGTACAACTTAATTCATATGAAATTGAACAGTTATAAGTGATAATTCATCAATATCACTCATTCTTGTTTAAATTCGAGCAAACGTTGTAGGTTGATTGGACATTTTCCTTTTCGTGGGATGCGAACTGAGGCAGGGATGGCTTTGTTGACCTTCAGTGTTAAAGAAATTAAAGGCAAAAGGACAAGGGTTTTCTTAAATTAACTTAATAGTAAATACCAAATGTTGTTTTTCACACACGACAATAAATTACACTTTACTGTTGCCACTACTTCAGGCTTGACGCCATCATTGTATATTCATTCTTTATGTAAAACAATATTACGAAGGCAAAACTTTTTTGTGAACTAAATTAGCTTTCTTAGTCTTTTAATTTAAATAGCAGTATATCATACTGCAAAATGAATTTATTGAACATAGCAGGCAATGCATATAACGGAGTGTGTTGCTGGCTCACATTAATTGGTTAACTTGTTCTGGGTGCAGGAATTGATGCCATAGATCATAATATTCTTCTAGACAGTCTAAGCAATTTTGTTGGAGTTTAAGAATGGCTTTTTGCAGGTTCAGCTCTTATCTAACTGGTCGTTATCAGTTAACGGTGATTTCCCTATCCTTTCCCAGCTAAATATTGGTGTTCCACAAGGCTCTCTTCTAGGCCCACTGCTATTTTCCCTATATATGCTATAGTTAGTCACAAACACTGTATTAACTTCCACTGCTATGCTGATGACACAAAGCTGTATGTTTCAGCAAAGCCAGATCAAGTAACTCTTGGACAGTAACTCTTGATGGCCTTTCATTAACATCATGTGCAGCAGTGAGAGGCTGTTATTGAATCCAGTCTCTAACTTAAAACTATAGATAGTATTACTAGGACAGCCTTTTTCCACCTCAAAAGCTCTTATATAAGAAATATAAAGTCATTACATAATCCAAAAAAAACGTTCATGCTTTTGTTACCTCTAGACCAGACTACTGTAATGCTTTACTGTCTGGATGTTCCAGCCAAAATCCTTACTAGGAGTAAAGTTTAATCATCACCACTATCTTATCTACACTACTCTGGCTCCCATTGATTATAAAATAATGTTTAAACCAATTTCTGAGTGAATATTTGGTCTGTTATGATATCACGATTGTGACAGGCAGAGCAATTTTAGTTAAGGAATAGAAATCGTGTTCATTTTTTGTGACCTAGTCACGGTTTCATTTTTTAATTTTTTTTTTTATCTTTTAATCTATGCTGAAAACACATTTGTTGAGTGAAGCATTTTGTTATTTAGCGCTTCTCACAATTAATGGTGCAGATCTGGTGGTTTATGGACATAAAGAGTTTTGGTAAATTTTGGTGAATTGGGACATTATGGCTATGATATTTAGTGCATTAAGAGTTTATATCCAACCACACCGTTAACAAACAACAGCTGATATAACGTTATTATATTAATAGTTAACTGCAATAAGTAGTTATCTAATCACTAGATATCATACTGTAGCACTAGGTGGCTAGTAAGCATGCTAGCTAGTTGAGGCATTCATACAATTTTGCGTGCCATAGGTGGTAATTCAACACTATGACAATTTACTAATGCTTATGCATGTTTTGTTTTTCAGGGTATATCTATGGTGTTCAAGGCTTATGGTAAACAGACAGTGCTACTGTAGATCTGTACATTGTAAAATAATGTAGATGAAATAATACACTTCTGTATCAGCTGCTGTCCTCCTACTTTACAAGTTAGACACACACTGTAAGGCATAGTTATATCTAACAACATTGAGTAATGAATCATTTAATGAATGCTTCCTCCTTAGACTAAATATCTGGATCCTGTTTGCCTAGCCAAGAAGTCAACCAGCTGTGTGTTGCTGTAAAAGCTAAATAAATAGTTTCGCCAGCCTCATGTGATGTTGTGACGAACAACATCCCCCCTCTGTGGTATCTAAGGGGAGGATTAGGAGATTGTCCTCCCTAACTGTGGAAATCCTCCGAAGGGAAGTAAATATAGTCGCTGAACTCTGCACTCTTCCTCTGGAAGGGCGGAGGAGGATGTCACTTTTCCTCCGGCACGGCACATCCTAAGAGTGTGATCGTTTAAAGTCTTGGAAATGGAGGCTTAAGGTCAATTATGATGGGATCAATTATGATGTCTATGGTGACATGCACTGGTACTAAATTGGCTATGCTGTATTTAAAAACAGCCATAGTTTGCAAGTCAGACTATTACACTATACAAAATAAGAAAAACTTTAGAAAACATAAAAGAAAAGAAAATAATAACTTAAAAGTAAACACTGTGGCTACAATTTTGTCAAACAAATGCATTTTTAAATGTTGAGTCAGTCAGAATATCTCTAAGATCCAGGAAGTCCTTAAAATGAAAAGCAAAATCTCAACCACCTGCTGAGTTTTTTCTTAATTCCTGGAATAGAAAGCAAGCCAGAGAGTCTAAATTGCGTATTAGGCAGTACTCAAGTCAGATTTGCAATCAATACAAAGTATTACGGGAATTTTTATAGGAATCAGGTAAGAATCAGCTGTAACTTATTACAACAGAACACTCAATCAGTCATGCATTGCAGTAGTTAAGTCTCGAAGCTGCAAATTTGTGGAAGTTGAAAGGTAAATAAAATCCTTGCACCATGGCATAGTGGATTGTGTTGTGAACAGAGCTGTGTGAAAGAGCGCTATCTGAGCCGCAGGTTGCACATCACTGTTCAATCCTACTCGGCTAGTTGAGAGTCAGATCTGTGGCGCATGCCAGCTCTAAGAGGCTGATACTAGCTTTAAGAATTGGGATGTCCTTAAATAGTGTAATATGATGCACAGATTTATTATTTTGCACATTTATTACACAGATTTATTCATTTTCACTGTTAATAATGTATACTAAAAAAATCATCGAAGATGGAAATAAAATTTTTAGCCTATGTATGGTTGTTAATTGAAGTGCGGTTTGATGAGTTCTTTGCTACACAAATAAAACAGCATCATAAACATCAACTTAAAAATAGTGATGCTGTGAAAGAGCTTATGCCTTAACTATGGAAAAGATAACTAGGGCACTACTTTGTTGAATTACTGGTCAACTAGTAAAAATGAGTAGCCATGCAATCCCTAATATTAGATATAGTAAGATAGTTGGCTAGCTAATTTGTGCCTAAATTATGCTTCTTAATTACTTATGGACTGTTTGGAACGTGACCTGTTTTAAGCGAAGAATTAATTATGTTGAACTCTTATTGGTGAACAGATATTTGACTAAAAGGCAGATGAGTTCTCCTAGATTGAGTCAGTTAAAGGACACATTTTCTTTGTCAACCATTGGGTGCTTAAGCGCAAACTTTATATTTTATAATAGCATCAACAATATATGAACTATAAAAGAAAAAAAACAGTCCACTAGAGCTTGACCATAAATTTAGCTGCTGTAAATTGACAACATCAGTAGCAGATTTCTCAAAAATTTACACAAATGTGAAGTTCCTATTGTTTAGCATGAGGAGGAAAAGCTGTTTAATTGTTTTTTGGAGCATGAAAAAGCTCGTTAGTCATATCGGTGTATGGGTTTAGTAGAAAACACAGCTCCTGAGCTTTTATCTTGTGATAAAACAGCCAGAGGGGGAAAAAGGATGCGTCACATAGACCCAGTTGATCCTGTATTCGAAGCAGATTATTTTCAGCTCTGAGCTAGACACCCCCTGGAGCTGAGTCACGATGTGAGCGGCATGTGTCTACTGAAGTGTAGGAGCAGTATGTGATAATTGGCTGGGAGAATCTCATTTGGGCCATTTTAGAGATTGCAACCATATTCCATTAATGTAATAATAAGGTTAATAATGTCATTGCTTCCTGGTGGAATTTAAAAACAGGGGCTGTAAGTGTGTAAGAAGCATCATGCAGAGCAAAGCATGTGTGTATCATCCGTGATAACTAAATATCATAACCCATCACAATGCTCAATATTTCTGCATTAACCTGTAATGTAACATCAGTTCAATATAACAAGAAAGTAAGAAGTTGTTCCTTAAAATGAGACATTCAGGGGCCAATATTAAACATTCATGGACTGTTACTAGAAAGGAAAACAAGTTGCATATCAATAAATAATAACTTCACATGACTTCCAGTAGCTGTACAAATAATGTACCTGAAAATTCAAAATGGAAAGGATGTAAATTATATGCCCTGTTTCTTAGACCTATGAGGCAACAGCACCACTGGGTTATTATTTTCATTTCTGGCAGACTGGCAACAAATCTAAGTAACAGGCCTTACGTTTTTTTTTTTTTATTGAAGGTATTTCATGCCACATCCAAGAGCTTTCATCAGCTCTACTGCCTGGTGGAAAATTTTCCCCAGCATTTAAACACTGTGTAATTCACACTTGTAATCTCACGCAACTAACATGTCATCGGGGTCTTAACCACTGCTCCAGAGGTGCGAACTGGCGAGGAACTGCTGAAGTAAACATGCCTGTTACTGCTGAGCCATTCACCATGAAATGGATGACAACTTCTACTGAAAAAACATATTGAATATTGAATATATTGGCCATATATTAGAATTTTTACTGCCGAAACATGCCAAGTTGAAAAAGCATTAATACCTGATTTGAATTGGCAATAACAATTAGCAAAGAATTTTAGGTTATAAAATGGCTGTCAGTGAATATCATTATAAAGTCAAATTTTAACAACAAGTTGAAAAATGCCTGTGGATGAAACGAAATCTATACAAAACAATGTGTGAGCATTGCACCAGGCTTCAGAGCAAACTAGGTTTTTTTCCCTGCAGCCAATGGTTATATTCACAAGCTAGGCTTGCTAGTTAGTCCAATATCTCTAATTTTATGAAGGAAAAATCTACTTCTCTCTCAGTGAACTGATAAAATGGTGGCTTAGGTAGATCTGCCCTGTTAACTAGCTGTTTTGCCTTTAGCTGTTTCAAATTTTCAGCTCTCTAATTTGCTTAGCTTTTCCATTGCTAGCTTCTTCAGATCCTGTTGTTGAACATTGTTAGCTTGGTAAGGTTTGCTAATTCCATTTGTACTTATCTGTAGCTAGCTAATAGTCTTTTAAAAATTTCATGTCTCTGTTTCTTACAGAAGGTACTGTGGGTTTCCTCTGGGTTCTTTGGTTTCCTCCCAAAAACATGCCAGTTGATGTATTCACTACACTAAATTGCATTGAGCTGTGTGAATGTGTGTGAAAGAATGTGTGAATGTGTGTGCAGGTGCCCTGCTATGGATTGGTATCCCATTCAGGATGTGTCCACCATGACACTGATTGGGACAGAGAGCTTACTGAAGATGAATAAATGAATGAATGAATGAATGAATGAATGTCACTGTTTCTTAAAAAAAGATACTAATAATTAAAATGATCTACAGCCATAGAACCTTGATACTATAGAGCTGTCTGTTGCTGTGAGTAATTACCTTTCACATTCAGGGGATAGGGAGGTTAATGGTAATGCTAACCAAATGGCATGTACCAAGTTAAAAAGGTTGTATAGGGTCCTAAAATCTTGCCTACCTAGTGGGAAGCAAGGTCACTCACTGAGTATTAGAACATTGGTCTAGTGTTCACCCTTACCCAAAATGACAAGTGACTCCACCAAGCACCAAGGATAAAGAAATGCTCAGTCAGAGTAGGAGAATTCAGCTGGTTTAAACTTAAAAAAACACATATTTTCCTCCAAAGGCCACATTTATATGACATTTCTGGGTCACCACATTAAAGAAAAACAACCAAAGCCTTAAGCCCTTGGAATGAGTCGCCCATGTATGATGTGTCGTAGACAGATTACCACAGTCACTGAAAAAATATAAGCATCTCACATTTTTCATTTTATGTAGCATTCTTTGTCTAAATTAATCTTTATTTTCAGAGTTTATTGCCTTCTACATAATCAAGTAAACAAGTGTAGCTGGAAGCAAATAAAAACATCCTGACGATGACGCCGAGGACCTGTTTTTGTCCACAGTGAAAGACAGGAAAGTAAACATGATGGCTAACAATCCAAAGGCCAAAACACTGCAGAAAGGATAACACAGAGATTAGATCATTATTTACAGCTCATTTAAACAAAAGCACTTGTAGTGCACAGATCATTACTGTTCTGTTTAACAGGTGTACATTCATTCATCTGGAACGTGGTGGATCTGGAGCCTCTCCTGGAAACACCGGGGGTGAGGTGGGAATTATGACTGTTAAGTTTCAAGGCTAAATACTGGAGGGATATTCAAATATCTCCTTTTATCTCATACACACAAAGCAGACTGGTGATTTATTATGCTCCTTGCAAACTCCTAAGGGATTTGGGCAATTCAGCATTTTGCTACATGTCTGCTTTGCAATATCCTCTTCAGAAAATATGACATTCTGTCTTGTGTATATAAGACAGTGTATGTGGTCTCTTGCAGGACGACTCTGCCACCATCCACAGGGTACACTCGATGTTTTGATGATCAAAATGAAGCTATGGCCTCCAGTCAGCAAATCTCAACCTAACTGGTCACCTATGTGAGATTTTGGAGCAGCGATGGACAGATGGCATCCACCAACATCATCATTAAAACAAAAACTGAGAGAATATCTTTTGGAGGAACTGAGTTCATCCATCCAGTAGAGTTCCAGAGATTCTAAGCCAAGGCTCACTGAAACTGTTCTGGTTGTTGTGGTGTGCCGGGTCAATTTGAGTTTTCCTTTAATTTGTCAACTGGCTCAGTATACAGTATATATCTGAAGAGGTCTTTGCAGAGTAACTGCAGTGTACTTCAGTAATGATTGCAGATGGTTTCACATACTACAGATTTAAAAGCTCTTTGCTTGCACAGCTGATGGCTTGCTTAATGGCATTACTATAATAACCTTTGTGAGCCTTACAAATTAGACAGCTTCAAAACAGTAGACTGTATTTAATGATTTGGCAGAACTGGCTGAAAATAGAAAATCACTTAAACTGGACAATTCATGATTCCAAGCAAAGCACATGGCATTTTTTTTTACATAGTTGACCTGGAAAACAGTCAAGATCAAGTTGCTCTCATCAAGATCCTCTTCAGATGGACTTTTTGATTGACTGAATGAATTTTTTTCCCACAAATTTGGCCTTCCAATACCCTCCCACCAGCCAGCTTTCCAATATCATACAACAGCTACCAACCAGAAGGGTGAAGGCTAGCACGTGCTTCCTCCAAGACACGTGAAGCTGGCCAACTGTATATTTTCAAACTGCTGCTCATGCTGCATCACAGGGCAGTGTAACACACTCTGGGAAAAGTGCTATCTGCCCTCTTCCACATACATGAAGTTGCAGACGCCCACAGTTGGCTAGTGTCACTGTGATTGACAGAGGAGAGAGAGTATAAGATATCTCCCAGTCAGAAAGCAATTTTTGGCTCCTGGGCATGAATAGCTATGGCATTGTCAGGGCTCGAGCTCCTGAAGATAGTCTGAACGCTTTTCATTTGTGCCCAGAATACTAATGTATTCTTTTAATTCTAACTAATCTAGAATGATTAATTAGAATTAAAATAATTATATTAGTGACTAACTAGCTTTTTAGTATGAGCTGTGGCTAAGGCATTGGGATACTGATTGAAAGATGGTGAGTTCAAATCCAAGCTGGGTCCTTTGGGTCAGTTGGGTCCTTGAGCAAGAGCTCAGTTGTTTCCTGTCTCAAGTTGCTTTTAATAAAAGCATCAGCTAAATAAGGTAAATGTAAAGGTCTTCACACATGTACTGCTTTTGGTTTATTTAACTGACAGAGACTTACTCCAAGTATGACTTTTTTTTTCTTTTTATTAAGAGTCAAGTAGCTTGGTTAGGATTGTTTTCCATCTTAAGCATGTAGTCAGCTAAAAGAAAGTGGTGAAAATGGTGGCAAATGACATAGAAACAAAAAACACTTCTTAAACAGCTTTTGCAAACTATTCGTTTATTTTCAGTAGCCACTTCGGAGTAAATGTTGGTCCACCAGCGTGCTGCAATGTGTTTGAAATACTAAATGCAAGTATTCTAATCCCATGTATAGTTTGTAAATTGGTTATTGAGATCTTGGAGAGCCTAGATTTGCATGTTCTTTAGGTCTTTTGCCAAAAGGTTGTAGTGTAAAATTGCCAGCTAACTCAGTTGTTGAGTATTGTTTTATCGTACCAGACCAATCAAGTAAGAGTCTCATCTAGTTAGAGACAAATCTGCACAACCTTTTGGTGACTTTTGCCATTCAGACATTCAATGGGAAAAGTCACTGTCTGAGGGCATTTCATTGTCATCAGTTTGTCACATTTAGTCAGAAGTGATCGCGTAGTGCAAGAGCGAATAAAGCTCTAAGGCTTCTCGGAGCCTGGAGGTTTTTTTTGGTTTTTTTTTTGGTCCATGTGGCCTCATGTCAGTGGTGTTGACAGTGAGGTAAATCTCTCTTGACAGTCAGGACTGAATTTGACACTGTGAACATGTCGCTTTAGCCATTTCATCTCCCTGTGGCTATTATTTCGCGTCCTTGGTGTAACTTCCACCAAAGACACTGAAGTAGTAATGATATAATGATCTGAACTTTATATGACAGGAGCTTGGATTTAGATAAACTCGGAGCATACGAACATAGTATAAAAAGCATTGTATCCTACAAGTCAAATTTAGAGAACCGGATATCACAAATAGTCTGGAAAATGTGTTTGTCGTGCTCCAGATTTGCACATAAAGCCAAATTAACCTTCTCTTGGCTTTATCATTCAATTCACCTATCATAAATGGGCGCCAATCCAATCACATGCAAAAGTCTTTAATAATTATACCACTTCATAACACAACATCTGAAGATTTGCCTGACGGTCTTCAGAATTCAGTTTAAACCAAAATCTTACACACTCATTACCAAACTAAAAACCTACAGGAAGGCAAATCTCCAGACTGAAGCTTGGTGACCACCAGTTGCTGCTTTTAAGATGCTTGACTAGAAAGGTGGAAATCACCTGAATTGCAAATCCATCATTGCTGAAGCAAGGTGCATGGCCTTTGGCCTGGCTGGAACATGGTCAAGTATGACCACCTGCAGGAAGGTGGATGCCTCTGAGGAGGGTTGGTGACCATTGACCTCTACCACCAGTATCAGAGAGCAGAAGTCAACAGAGTGACCTGGCTATTTTTGGTAGCATATCTAATGCTTTTTACAGATAAGATTTTGTATGGTAACAATAATAGTGATAATGATAGAACAAACACTAGAGTAAAATCATTGTAAGGACAGCATACACACATAGAAACACAAACTCTGTTTTATTTATACTTTTTGTATAACTTTATGCAACATTATGCAAAATTCCAATTGTGTTCTCGCTCTTACAGGCAAACCAAGTTAAAATTGGAAACGCATGTTGCCACTTAATGCTTCAAATGGGGCATACATTTTCTCTTTTTTGGATTGTGAATAAAAGGCTTTATGCAAATGTAACCACCAAACTTCAGCTTTTAATGCACAGCCCAAACCAAGTCAAATGGAAATGGAAAAATGTTTAAGCTTGATGCATGTATTTGATTACAGTTTTGTTTAGGTGGGCAACAAGGCATAAGTGCTGAGATCAAGGCCAGACCAAAGCCAGTGGTGTTTTAGGCCGTGTGTAAATACACCATAACTCTTTTGTGTATACAGTATATGATGCACTGTATGTGCTGGGCAGAACACAGTTTAATTTTCTAATACAATTTGAGAGGATGTGACTTGATTGTTACCACAAAATGCAGTTCTAGGTGATGTCTACACATGAGAAAATATTTAACCTTCCTCACCATGTCTTTCCACTTGATGAAAGTAAGCCATAAGTTGCCCTGGCAGGAAACAAATATTCTGTCATGTTAATTTTTTTTTTTCAAAATGTCAGCAGACAGCTATACTAAAGAAACTGACACACGTTTTTTTCCTTGCCACTGTCGCTTCTGGTTTGGTCTTTAGTGATCTAAATCTACATCCGGATTTCTGTAAAGTTGCTTTGTGACAACATCTATTGTTAAAAGTGCTATTTAAATAGACTTGAATTGAAGTAAAAAGCATTGGTGGCTTAAGGGATTATTTTTGACCACTGCACCTTGTTGTATCTACATAATGCTCCGTGTCAGAATACACTTTCAAGATGGATGCAAACATCTTCTTTAAATGGGAGTTTGGTTATTCATAAGCCACTAAGGTTCCATCAGAGTTTCATGTTGTTGATGGCGGAGCAGGATACAGCTCTCTGGTTCTGCTGTGTGTACCCACACTATACTTCATTACAATGCCTGATGAATGAATGAATACTCCATCTGCAGTAACTGCTTTATCCTGGTCAAGTTCACAGTGGATCTGGAGCCTATTCAGGAAACACTGGGCATGAGGCAGGCATACACCATGGATGGGAAGCCAATCCATCACAGGGCACCATGCACACACATTCACACACTCATTCACACCTAGGGCAACTGAGCTCCAGCAGTCCACCTACTGACATGTTTTTGGGAGGCAAGAGGAAACCAGAGAACCCGGAGGAAACCCACATGGACACAGAGAGAACATGGGAAACTTCACACAGACATTAACCCAAACTCAGGTTCGAACTGAGGACCCTGGAGCTGTGAGGCGGGACATTCATTCGCCTATCACATGCATGTCTTCTAGCAATCCTACTCACCATATACCAGAAGTGTGCTAGTTCACAATTTAGATGTTATGGCTGGTGTATAATGTCCAGAAACATGAAACCTTAGCAATAGAGTAGAAAGACCATTAATAAGCATGTTTAAAAGTGATCACTTTAAAGGTTGATATTTTAATATATTACTAATATGTCCTTTTTTATTAAAAGCAGGAGCACAGCGCAATTTAGAGTCACCAACCCACCTACCTGCATGTGTTTCAGAGCTGAGAGGAAACCAAAGAACTCAGATGAAACACTCACCACAGCTAACATTAAATGATATCAGAAAATTACTGAATCATAGACTAATCATAACTATGCCATTCTGTCAGCTACTCCTGCTTTTAGCTGACGACTAAAAGGTTTATGACAAATTCATAATAAGAAAAAGAAATGAAGAAAAGGTCTAAGAAAAAGTCTAGCTATTAAGCACGATTGCTAGTTAATTGCTAGTGAATTGCTCCCTTGAAACAGTCATCCTATTGTTATGCTAAAATGATATTAAATTACCAGTAATGTGATGATAATTTTGTTATAAATGAATCACCTTCTGGCATGGTGGCATTAGCTTGTCGAGCAAGACTATTCTCATTAATACTGCAGTAAAAACAACCTCTTAGAGAATTTACAGAATGCCATTTTACTCTTTTTACCTCCCCCCCACCATTTTTTTTTTAAAAAAAGGACTATTAAGGATTGTCATCTTAGTCTCCATTGCCCTGAAAAAGTATTCAGCCTCCAAACCATTTTGAATCAGACTCTTGCTCTCAGTAAAGACCAAAAAAAAAAGAAGCTAGTAACAATTCATAAATATTCAGAACATATTCCAGTCTAGTTTGATAAGGCTGTAATAGGTTCTTGCTGGTGCAATTTTGTCACATTCACAGGTTCATTGGGGAACGCTGGCGTACAACAATTTCAAAGTGTCACCACAGATATTCAATGTTCTTGAGATCAGAATCATTTTAAACCACTCCAGTGTTGCTTTGGCAGTGTGCCTTGGGTCATTGTCTCTTTCTTCCCAGTTTAAGCTTTATGGCAAGGAGGAGCAGGATTTTATCCAAAATCTATCTGTATTGTGCATTATTCATTTTCCCGTCAATCTTGACCGGATAACGAGTCCCTGCTGCTGAAAAGCATCTCCATCATCATCATGCTATGTCAATATATTACAGTAGGGATGGTGTTACCAAACTGAAAAAAACACTTTAGTGTCATCAGACCACAACACACTCTGCCTGTTTGTGGAAAACATTGTTTGTTTGTGACCTTTTTTGCCCAGTAAGGGCTTCTACCTTGCAACTCTTCCATATAGGCCCAGACCTTGTACATGGTTGGGACATGAAAATCACCTTTAGTCACAGCCACTGATTTCTGCACCAACAGCCAAGTTTTCTACATGTATGCAATGTGGCTGTAGTTTATTCCACTTCTTTATGTTCAGTGGCTTTGAGATGGTCTTGGGTTCTTCTCCAGATCTGTGCTTCTCTATGATTAGAGTTTTAAATGCTCTTTTGTTTTAATTTTGACTTATTTTCTGGTTTCTACCATACTGATAGACCTCACAAAGAGATGGGCTTATTATTAATTCCATTTGAAGAAATTCAAATCAGCTGATCTCCAAATTTTCTGACAAACATGTTGACTATCAAAAAATTGAGTAAGTTGGCAAGGCAATGTGTTACATTACAAGTTAGTCTTACAATTACACTGGAGAAAGCTCACCATTTTCTTTTATAAATTTTACTCAATTTTTGAAAGGCTTCAGCCTTTTTCTTTTGATTTGACTGGATGTACTTTACTATATTTGAAATATCTGAGGCAATTTATTCCTTTCATTTATCTTCGGGATCCACTTTATCCTGATCAGTGTCATGGTGGATTATGAGTCTATCTCAGTAGCAGTGGGCATGAAGCAGAAATACAAGCTGACTGGGATGCTAGTCCATCGCAGAGCACCATGCACATGCTCATTCACACCTAGGGGCAATTTAGAGTAGCAATCCATCTACGTGCATGGTATGTGGAAAAAACCCACACGGACAGGGGAAAAAACTCTGCACAGACAGTAATCTGAGCTCAGGATCAAACCAAGGAACCAAGGACTCAGGAGCTGTGAGGTGGACAACGCTACCTGCTGCATTGCCGTGCCACTCATCCGAGACAATGAAATATAAAATTAGATTAGGTGGTAATGGAATAGTTTTACAAGGTACTTTATATCAATTGGGTTGAAATGATTGCTGATTGCTGAAGGCAATTTCTATTTATCATTAAGTCGATTTCATTCACAGGAAGTGTTTAAGTTAGGATCTGCTTGTTTCTGGCATGTCAATGCCAGAATTGGCGTCAAAATCCAGCGCCTAGACTGTTTCACGGCCTGCAAACATGGCCACCTTGAACTACAATACCCAGCCTACACACTGACTGTCATGTTCCCGTTCACCTGATTACTGATTGCACACACCTGGACTCAAACACACACTTACCTATATATACACACACACAGAGCCCTCTGCTGAGGTGAAGGCTCCCTGTGTCATTTATGGCCTGATGAGACAAGCCTTGTTCTTTGTTTAGGCTTATCTGGTTCTCAATCTCATTTTGCATTCTGGTTCTTTGGATTCTTGTATTTTGCCTAGCTCTATTTGTTTACTGATCCCCTAACCCACTGCTCATTTGTGACCTCGACCTTGTCTCAAGTTTTGTATTTTAAAGCCTATCTTTCAATAAAGCATTTCACCTGCAACTGCAACCATCTCTGTTGCCTGACAGTTTTAAGACTGCTGCATTTTAACTCCAAGCCTCTTGGCCCTTCACATGCACAGAATAATCTGTGGCAGTTTAGATGATGCCACTTTTTATACGGCTTTTTATTACAGATTTGTTTTATGACCATTTTGTTTGCTTTATTGTCTGTCTGATTAGTTGTAATGTAATGAATTTGAAGTAGCTGGATTTTTTTTTTTGAATATAATAGCATGATGACCCAGGGTCATTATCTGAAATGATCTCAATGCCATGTCTAAAGAAAGAAAAGAAAGACTTGTGCAGCAGTATACTGTAACATTTGGGGTTATCCTGGACAGCATTGCGTTTCTGGATAATTTGATAGGTAGTCAATTGAGAACAGATAGTCTTTCCTTTTACAGGGGTAAGAGTCAGTACCTATTTTCTCAGATGGCTGTGGGAGATCTCATACAGGGTGTCTTTGCACCATAACTGAGTCAGTTGGCACAATTACCAACCATCTGATCAATATCCTTATTCCTGTGTGGACAATCAGTAACCTTTTGCTTGCACTTTTCTGACCTCATGCATCTCTTGTATCATATTTTTGAGCTTTGTGGTAGATGTAATGATCTTGTTGGCTTTGAGTAACACATTGATCACTACTGATATCTTTGACCTCCATGAACGTTATTGCACACAGGAACCCTTCTGCCAGTCATTTTCCCTATTCTACAGAGTATTGTGCAATTTTTTTTGTTTGTTTTTTTAAGTTTTCTCCATCTTTTCCTGTGGGCTGCTGATTATAACCAAGAACTGAGTTTATGATCACATGCACATGCAGAGCAACATCATATTCTGTGCTGACTGCTTTTGAGAGTGCAGCAGTGGTCCATAAGCGTGACTATTACTCATATCGCTGAAGCTTCATCATTATTTGCTGAGTGCAAGGATCATCTCATTAGGCCTTTGCAGGAAATCAAAGTCAATGGCCTGGAATCTGTCTTTATAAGTACTCTTGGCAAGTGATATCTGTAAGAGAGAAGGGTTTGAGCATAACACTCAGCATCTGGCATGTGACATGATGGATACACAACTAGTTCCCAGGAAGCATTGCGTAACTGCTCATTCCCTGTGCATGCCCAATCATTTTAACATTGGAACATTTAGCCATGTCTTTGATACCCTGGACATTTACATTCACATTTGTCTGTATCTGGACATGGCTCGAGTCTGTTGCATTTCAATCCATGTTGCTTTACACTCTTTTCTCAGGTGCTAGATTTACTTTCCTGCAAAATGAAGTCAATTCAATTCAACTTTATAGTAACTATACCAGTACAGTCTGGTATAGTATAATGAAAAGCTTTCTCACACTTCTTTCCTGTGCAACAAACATTAAAAACACAGCAGTAAAATGTAAGAGACAGGACAGTGCAGGTGCTACTAACTTGACAAACAGTGCAGGAGAGTACTAGGCCATATAACAATTTAATCACGTACTGTTATGTATGTTAGTGTACACACTGCAGAATCACGTAAAAATCCACCATCCAGCTGAGTGCCACTGCCAGCCTGCAGTTCCCGACTGCATAGCCGGTAATATTAGTATGCCCTTCGGTCCTTAAACCTCAAACGGTGAAAATGCTCATTTTCTTTCTTTTTTAGGCATCAGATCTGGATGATTAAATTGTTAATCTTTTTTTTTGTGAAAGTGGAAGATCGCAAGCAGGATGAAATCAATATCACACAAGCCTAGACAGTTCACACTACTACAAAACTAGAAGTAACAGTACACAGTGCAAAAAAGACATTATAACAAACTAAAATGTAGTTGTGCAAAAGGAGGTAGAGGTAGGAGTTGTATAGCTTACAGTCAGAATGATGATGGACATATTGCACAATCCTGATTGAGTGATTACAATATTTCCACAGGATAATGAGTAAAGGGGAGTCAGCAGCCTGACAGTTTTAAAGACCAGTGCATGTGAGGAGGAACCAGCAGCTTGACAGTACTGGTGTAGAAGCTGTCTTTCAGTCTGGTTGTGGGTGACTGAATAGTCTGGTACCTCCTACCAGAGAGTAACAGGTAAACAGGCAGTGGTTGGGGTGCATGGATTTGCTGGGGATGCCGACATCACCAAATTAGTGGCTCTCCATGGTCTTGTGAAATAGCGCTGGGAGTAAACCGATCCCAAAGGGAAGTAAACAGACAGAATATCACGCCAAATGGAGTGTTCCACTGGATAGTTTCTCTCTATTTGGATATTTTCTCTGTAGTCACTTGAGATACTTTCTTACTTGTTTCTCACAATTTAATACAGTTCCATGTGCTGTTTGAAAAGTACCTACAATAATTCTGCTTTGGTTTGTTTTACTGTCACTTTTTCCACTGTAACAAATGGGTCATTTAAGGTGAGATCATCTTCCCTGAGCAGATGGTCTCCAAGTTACTGTCTTGAATTTTAAACACAGTTTAATCTCTGATAGTGTAAGCTGACTGTCTGTGAGGAGTTTCCCAAGTTCATGGGTTTCCTCATAGTTCTCAAAAACATGTCAGTAGGTCGATTGGCAACTCGAAATTGCTCCTAGGTATGAGCGAGTTGCATGTTCATGTTGAGCTGTGAGACCAAAATCAAACTATTTGCTCATGCACACCATCAGTATGTTTGGCAACACAAGAGAACTGCACATAAACATTAATGGCTTCATGTATTTTGCTAATTACCATGACATTTAATCCCAAAGCTTCAATGATTTCAACAAGATGATGAGCTGAACATACTTCCAAATGTTTAATTTCTTTTACAAATGCTTTACAAAAAATCTTTATCTGCTTAAATACCTTTATATGTTGACACTTTGTACCTTTCTTTCAATTATAATTTTGACCTGCTATATCCACTACTGAGTTTTGACACAATAACTCAACATTTAACATAAATATAATTTTTTTTATGTACTTTCTCACCCGTGATGATGACAGAGAACATATCTGGTAATGAGAGGAGGGAGTCTCTGGGATGCGAACCTATCATTTATAGTACAGATAAGCTACTCAACCATATCAAGGATGCATGAGCAAACGAGGAGGAAATGAACTATAAATAGAAAACGCAACTCTAAACATTGTGTTGTAAAATGAAAAGAGGGAAGGCACTTTACATTCGAGTTACTAACCCAAGTGAAGCTTTTTTGAAATGGATGCTTCTCTCACTCTTTTGCAGTATTTCTTTATTTAACTGGATTGGATTGAACTGATAAGAAGTAGTTCTCCAGAAATGGTTCTCTATGAGGAAAGGAATTTGAGATCTGTATGGGAACAGTACATTTGTTAGGTTCTCTTGCTGGACATTTCATACAAAAATACAGTAAAGGCATTGGCAAAGAAGTTATGAAAGTATGCAGTACAGTCTGCATGTTTATTGCCATATACAAAAGCAGTTAAAATATGGTATCCACAGCTCCATGGATTAAGGGTGTACAAAAGGAATTGCAGCTGTCCATTATGTGTAAATGGTTAAACTTGCCAATTTGTCCCTGCAGAATCTCCATGTTTTGCTCCAGTGTTCGAGATTATAGATAATTGTACTTTATCCTTGGCACAACACCTTCAGAAAATGAATGCATCTGCAAACTCTCATGGTGCTGATTGCTCATAATTGAGGGCTGTAACACAATCTCAGAGGCATTGCCTGCAATCTACATGCAATCACATAAAAACACACAGGCGCTGTTGTGATACAGCTGTGGTCGACTCGCTACTGAGAAGCTGTCTCGGCACACAGTGTTGGACTCGCCTTTGTTCAACCACAAGACTCTTTCTTTGACCTCAGCATGCAGCTTGGCTAAGGTGGGCCCCTGTTGAGAAATCTCAGCAGGCTAGGCTCTGCATAAAACTGTGAGAACAAAGTAAAAGAAATGAACTCTTGCACATATCAAGCAAAGGCTGGTGGGAAATCTAGAGCAAACCAATAACCACTAACAACTCAGTGCAGTCTTTTTTTTTTTTTCAGGTGAAGCTCTGCTTTGCAATGGGGAAAAAAATCCCAAGCCTCTGTTTAGTTTTACATTCCTCGGTCTTCAAGATTGGTTATTGTATATTCTGGAAGCATGGTGGAGGATCAGAATGGCATTTTTGTTGTTTGAATAAATGGTGGTGCCTGTGCTTATGCGTATGTGTTATTAAGCCCATATGTTTCCACATGGAGGAATGACCTTCCTCATACCTCCCTTTCTCTCTCTCTCGATCTCTCTCTTTCTCTCTCTCGGTTTAGCATCGAGTCTGTTTTGCCAGCACAAACCTAGACCAGCTTGTGAACCAAAGTTTCGACAGACACCTCAAAAACCACATAAATACACAAGCGACCCACAAACACAAACTGGTTTTAATATTACAGTAGTGAACAGAAACTTTTAAAACAGTACATTTGTACTTCAGTTTTTCTGCTTCAAAAACAAATCTAAAATAATGAAAGATTTTTTTCTCTTTTTGATAATGTTGATCTGCATTGCAGCTTGCAGAAGAAGAACTATCTGCTGTTTGTCACCGTCCCTTTCTGACAGATTTCCTATACAGCCATGGTCTACTAGTAAATTTAAAGAAATAATCATGGGCCACGTCGTATACAAAAATGTTTCACGTGGTTGAGGTTAAGGATGAGTGGCGGGGCTATGGGTTTCTATGCAACTCGCTTGTTTAAATTTCTACACATTTTGCATGCACTCGGGTTGGTGCAGTTGTGGATCTTTGTAAACAATTCAGCAGGGAGCTGGTTCTCATTTGTCTGAATGTGTGCATGTGGGATAGAGTGGTGGAGCATGAACAAAGAGAGGCCGCCATCTCTGGCAGCTGTCCAGCCTCCTAGCATTCCTGCTCTGGGCCGTGCCTTCAGACTGCTGCTGACTGAGACAAACATGGGGGGTGTTGAGGCACTTCAGGTCCAAAATAAACATTAAACTTGAAATATGTGGAACACGTCTTCATGAGGTTTTGAGTTTGACTAGCTTGCAAAGTGAAAGCAGACAGATGTTGAGGTTTAACAATATGCTTAAAGGAATGAAGTTTATTTGAGGGTCAACATGAATGAAAATGACTATCTCAAGATGTAGTGCACAGGGCTTTCTGATATTTAGCCAACTAAAAGCCACATTATACTTTTCATGGCATATACAGCCAATCCTTTATCCTTTTATGAGTTCTGTGTACAGCAACCCCACGTTTCATCGAGTCTCACAAGCCAGACGTCCAGCGTTCACTAGCGAGTCTGGTACATTTTGTCAAGAACATGGTACTTTATCCAAACGTTAGGCCATTTGACTGACAACCAGTTTGGTCACCTGCCAATTCCCATCCCCCAGCCAGCTCTCCTCTATCATATGACAGCTACCAACTGGGGAGGGTGAAAGCTAACATGTGTTTCCTCCGAGACATGTGAAGTCAACCAATTGCATCTTTTCGAACTGCTGCTCATGCAGCGTCACAGGGCCTCCTTCCACATATATGAGCACATGAACACCCACAATCAGCTAGTGTCACTGTGATTTACAGAGGAGATAGTAATGCCATCCCTCCCACCCAGACAGCACAGCCAATTTTGCTCCTTTGGCTCCTGGTCATGGTTGGCTGAGGCATCCTAACTCATGATTTCTGCAATACCTTTTATATATACATGATGTGATTTTTTTTCTTTCAACCCAGTGACTCTGTCTTGTCCTGAACAGCTCACTGTGTCATGATATTCAAATGTTTTTCCATTGAAGGGTAATGCAGAGAAGAGCAGAGGGCCAATCAGATTCTGAAGCCAAATAAAAATATACAATGGTCATCTGAGGCTCAGTGTACCTATAGGTCTATAGTGTACCTATAGGTCTATAGCATCTCATCCTCAACATATGGCATATACGCTGACTTTAAAGTGAAAACTCTTTAGGAGGGAATTGGCCTTTTTTGGGAATGCTGGTTTCTGGTAAATCCTTCAGCAGAAAAGCTAAACAAAATAAAATGACCTGAGTCATGGAGTTGATAATGATCTCCAACTTGGTTTTGGATATGATCCAGCATAGACTTTGTCCTATCCAGTGTTCTCCCTGATACTTTTCCAAGGTGACCATATATACTGGTCAATATTTAATTAATACACTATGGAATTTTAAAGATGTCAAAAATGTTATATTTTATGACCCTTAAGTGGTCACTTTCTTCCATCTTTTAAATATCCTGTAGTTTCCCTGTTGCATGGTTTCTTTTTGTTATGTTGAAGGGTCACCCAGGAGGTCATATACATCGCCTTATCATGAATTCCAGCGTGACAACCTGCAGCCACCACATCTGTGTGTTCACCTTTAGATACCTGTTCACAACACTGAGGCTAATTAACATTCTCCTCACGGCAGGGTCAAGATGAAGCCATTCAGCTCAGTGTGAAGTTTCTCTCTCTCTATCTCTCTCTCTCTTTCTCTCTCTCTCCCTTTGTCAATGATGATAAGGCAACAGAAAAAGGGAGGATGAATCACAGACCTCAGTACATCAGTGCATTGCAAACTCAGCATTTTCTGAGTTAAGTGTCTTTCTCGACAGATGAATTTTCGAGCTTATACAACAGTAAAATTAAGTGAGTTAAAGCTTATCTGGATAACGGCATTTCAAAGAAAGAATGTAATGGTTGGGGGTTTCACTGGCAACATGCCTGTTTTGAGAAGTTATTTCCATCTTGATTGAGTTATAATAATTCATATAGAAGAGTCCACAAATTGTTATCACAGTTCTGCCTAAAAGTTAAACACTTAAACTTTGAAAAGTGAAAATAAAAGAGTGATTAGTGTTATTTTTTAGACTTTTTAACCTGCATACCAAGGTTTTTCTGACTTGTGTCTGTGTGTTCCATGCTGTTGGCTCTGTTCAGACTTTGTTCTGAATCAAGGACATTCTCCCACAGCAAAAACAGACTCACTTATTTCACCTTCCTCTTTTTCTCTCTCTTTGCCACACTATAAAATCACCATTCTATGTGCACATGCAGAGAAACTAATTATCATGATGCTGTATGGATATTTTTTAAGCTTTCCATAAATGAAGCTCTGAAATCCATTTGTGTTGCCAGAACTTTTCCCACAGTGGGCCTTACATTTAGACAATTTGGAATTTGGAGTAATATTATATTTTTGCTATGACAGCTTTTATCAAGTTATTTTGTGTTGGTTCATCAGTGTTGGTTTAAGAACACAGTCTGTGTTTCCTGATAGCAAATGAGCGATGGTCCAGTGCCCACTGATACGTTTATCTGCAAAATACACACCACTGTGCAATAACTCATCCCAATATGGCTCTCTGAACACAATCACAACACACAGCTGAGACTGTATCTCAGGCAGGACTAATATTTGGGTCATTTTTGGACAAACTTAAAATATGATTGGCTATATTTCAGTCGTTTTAGCTCATTGTCCAAATGCTGTATGAGCTTTAAAACTGGCTCCTCACATTCATCCATCTTTCCAATTCTTAGATATCTTAAGGCACATTCGTTCTCTATATCGCATATCCTACACAGGGTTGTGGGGTAGTCTGGAGCCTATCCCCTGGACGGGGTGCCAACCCAGGGCACACACACTCACACAACGGACAATTTGGAAATGCCAATCAGCCTACAACGCATGTCTTTGGACTGTGGGAGGAAACCAGAGTACCTGGAGGAAACCCCTGAAGCACGGGGAGAACGTGCAAACTCCGTGCACACAGGGCGGAGGCAGGATAGGAACCCCCAACCCCAGAGGTGCAAGGCAACTGTGCTAACCGGTAAGCCACCGTGCCTCCTGGCTCCTCACATATGTATGTTTACAACGTACAGCCTAAATATTACACAATGTAGCCTGTGAGCAGTTAGCCTTTATTATAGCAAGCTCAAAAGTTTGCATCCCTATTGACATGCTCTTGTTAATTTATTTGAATGTGCCGTATTAAGATATCTAATGACTTAAAATGGTTAAGAAATGTTTACTTTAAGGCTTATTAAAAGCATGAAAAGCATGAAAAGCTCTCAAGCGGTTATAAGTTATAAGTGAATGTGAATGAGAAAAACAGCCTCCACGAAGCTTAAAACCTGTGACAGAGGCAGAGGAGGGTAGAAAACATATTGAAGTTTTATTGACACCATAACCAACAGTGAAAACCATTAAATGAGAAATAGATGAAACACAGACATGAGCAAAGATTGGAAGACAAATAAAGGAGAAAGATTTGTCTAAAAAATAGCAGAACACTTGAAAAAGTCTGTAAAGTCAACTCCATGTTTTATATCACTTTAATTTTGGATTGTTTTGCTATTAATATCTCAACACACTTTTGATTAGCACAGCTGATGGTTCACAGCTCCAGGATTCCCGGTTTGATCCTGAGCTCGGGTTACTGTCTGTGCTGTGTTTTTCATGTTCTCCATGTGTCACTGTGGGTTTCCTAGGGGTTCTGCGGTTCTCTTTCCACCTCTCAGAAATATGCTTGTGGGTGGATTGGATTCACTAAATTGCCTCAGTATGAATAAGTGTGTGAGTGTGTGTGAGTGTGTGCTTGGTGTCCTATGATGGACTGGTGTCCCATCCAGGATATATTCCTGCCTGTTCCCAGGACAGACTCCGGACTGATCCACTGTCACCCTGATCAAGCGGTTAATGAGAGCAAATGAGTAAAAAAAATTTCAAAAATCCTAAACAAACAGCAAGAGATCAGGAAAAGCCTTTAGAGCCAAAACAGACCTTTTGACCATCTTTTGTTATTTGTAATATCGAAGAAAGCAAGGGTGTGCAAACTTTATATAAGCAGGAAGCAGTCCTATAGAATACAGATCATTCTGATTATGTCGAGTCCAGTTTATGATTATGAGTCCATTCTATGATTGTGAGTCCATTCTATGATTGTGAGTCCAGTCTATGATTATGAGTCCAGTTTATGATAATGAGTCCAGTTTATGATTGTGAGTCCAGTCTATGATTATGATGAGTCCAGTCTTTGATTATGATGAGTCCAGTATATGATAATGAGTCCAGTCTATGATTATGATGAGTCCAGTATATGATTGTGAGTCCAGTCTATGATTATGATGAGTCCAGTTTATGATTGTGAGTCCAGTCTATGATTATGATGAGTCCAGTTTATGATTATGATGAGTCCAGTCTTTGATTATGATGAGTCCAGTTTATGATAATGAGTCCAGTTTATGATTATGATGAGTCCAGTCTATGATTATGATGAGTCCAGTTTATGATGATGAGTCCAGTTTATGATTATGATGAGTCCAGTCTTTGATTATTAGTCCAGTTTATGATTATGAGTCCATTCTATGATTATGAGTCCAGTTTATGATTATTATTAGTCCAGTTTATGATAATGAGTCCAGTCTATGATTATGATGAGTCCAGTTTATGATTATTATTAGTCCAGTTTATGATTATTATTAGTCCAGTTTATGATAATGAGTCCAGTCTATGATTATGATGAGTCCAGTTTATGATGATGATGAGAGACTCTTTCTCTGGGCTGTAAGAAACCTGTCACCAGGAGAGAAAAAGTCTTACAAAACTCGTGTAATGTAACAGGCGATGAAAGAGCGTGCAGCGTGGAGTGTAAGGGGCGGCTCCGTGTGTGTGTGTGTGTGTGTGTGTGAGAGAGAGAGAGAGAGAGAGAGAGAGTCTGATATAAAACCCAGGAGCGGAGCAGGGCTGCTACATTTGGAGTGCACACTTCAGAGAGGAAAGACAGCCACTGTGAACTTCTTGCAGTCCCGCGTCCCGCCTGCACCGTGTCCTGTCCGCGCGCTCACCGGAATAACCACGTGATTAGTTTGCGACGTCACCTAAATACCATCCGGAGACTGAAGGAATGTAGCCGTAGCGCTGGTTCTCCGGTGCAGTGATGGTGTGAAATGGCTCGGGGAGGCCCGGTCCCGTCGCTCCTCGCTCACACTGCAAGCAGCTGAAGTTGCGGCGGTAGCGCGAGGATGGAGCACGCGGCGGATGTGAAGTGTAAGATGGTGGTGGTGGGAGACAGCGCGTGCGGCAAAACCGCCCTGCTCACC
>CM040458.1:4573514-4586216 GCA_022758105.1 Pangasianodon gigas
TCTATCTATCTAATCACTGTATCTATCTATATCTCTATAATGGCAGATCTACCACTTCTAGATGGATAGATCTATTTGTTTTATTTTAATGCATTCCGATTTTCTTGTTTTCATTTATTTTATTTTATTTTTTATTAATTTATTTTTTTCAGATACAATCATGCCAGTAAGCAGCTAGTTTATCATCAGCATGACAGAGTTTCCCAACCGTAACACGCAGATTGTGGTGGCTTTGCAGGGGGTCTTATTAATTCAGTGTTAAATAAAATTTTAAAATGAGTTGTTTTTTCACACGTTAAAATTCTAATCATAGAAATACCTGAAAAAATAGTTGTAATAGGTTATATTTCACAAAGACATTTTATACAAAAGTGTCACGTAATGTTATCCTATGTAAAGTCTCAGTGTGTGTTTAGTGCGTAAGGCAGATAATTTAGGTTGAAGGGGTTGAGCTGATAAAATTTGGGAACCTCCGGCGTAACACGAAGACCGATATCAGCTTATTAATAACTGCATCAGCTGCATTACAAAAAGGACACTGCTATAATATCTTTACTTCATGCTCAAAATTCTGCCATGGTTGTATTTTTCCGAACAGAGCTATGTGCCGACAGTGTTTGAAAACTACACAGCCAGCTTTGAGATCGACTCCCTCCGAGTGGAGCTCAGCCTCTGGGACACATCCGGTAAGATGACTAGCTTCCAGAGCGGTGCATGGCTTTGGGTGCTGAAACAGGGTTTCCTAAAATATGCAAAGAGCAATGTGAACTAATACAAAGTTTAAAGGAATTGTAATGTGTGAAATCGATATCAGTGAATTATATATGAATGAATAGATGACCAGAAGAGATAGCTGCAGGTCTAACTAGTTACGTCTATTAAAATTGACTGTGTGGTTTTTATTTTATTTCTCTTAGGGTTTTTCAAGTTAGTTTAGATTCACCAGCATTCAATTTTGGTTTTAGTTGCAGTAAACCTGAAATTTAAGACAGCCAGGTCATTTTTTTAAACAATGTACTTCCCAGAGAAGTGTCGAGATCCTAGATAAGGATGATGTTATTCCTCTGGAATGTTGGAAGCTTTGAGCAAGGATGGGTTTGTCAAAAGGTTGTGAGAATATCATATTCCCCAGCAACCTCCACCCTGTTTCCATACGCTAAGCATATGTAGGAAATACGTCTCTGTGGTCTTGAGCAATTATATTTGTTGATTAAAACCAAACATGCCTTAGTCACGAGAATTTAATATGAACCTTCAGTATAGATAAATGTAAAACTTTATTCTAGGAAAACTCCTACTTTCTGTCAAAGCTGAATATAAAGGAGAGTACGTACTTACACTAGGTTGTGCCAGATATATAGTGTGTTAAAGTCTTTTGAATTGGTGTCTTCACAAAATGATGTGATTGGATAAACCACTATATTATAATGATCAAGGTTTTTATAGCCATTCTGTAGAAACCTTCAGTTCAGCTACTGAGTTTTTAAAGTTCATATTCTTGCAGTTTACATTCCTGTAGTAAGACAGCATGCAGCCTTGTACTGTCCATACGTCAATTATTACTTCTACTTAATTACAAAAAACTAGAATGTCATTGTGTCAATGTCAGTGCCAGTGTGTAGCATCTGTGCACCCCCTAGTTCAAACATTCATTTTCCTATGCGGTGTACATTACACCACATAGGACAATGAATGTGGTGTACATTACACGTGTGTAAACAGACTTTCTCCAGCAACAACACATACATTCTAACATTCTCCTGAAATCAGGCAAGATTGTAAGCTCAAGGCCTGGAGGTGATTACTTCGCTGTTATTGAAGTGGCCCCAACAGCTGTGTGCCAGTCTCGTTCGCCCTGAATTAATACTCAGGGGTCGGACCATGTGTGACCTCCAGCTGATTGCTGTTTCTCTGAAGTCCCCAATGGGGACTCCAATATGCAGTACTCAGGAAGTGAGATCAACCAGCGTGCTAAGTCTCTGCCTTCTTTCATCCATGTGAGGTGACCCAGACTTTGTGAAAGATGTACATTACTCTAGGGTAATAACACTCGAGTGATGATTTAGACAAAACTTGTTTGGCACTGTGTGCTGCAATGAGACATTTGGACCTAAGGTTTAAGTTGCATTAGATTTGCCAGGAAATTCCAGGGGCGTCTACTCGCATATGAAGCCAGAAAATGAGTTGATTTAAAACAGCTGTTCATCGACTTAGACTTGCTATTACAGCAACAACTTTTGCTTCAGTACAAAAAAATCTATTAACTTCAAGTATTAGGCTGCAAAAATTGACTCATAAATCAACACGGGGTGCTGATGCCCTGAACTGCATGGTTTGCACTCATTTTGAGCCCTAACTAGCTTTCTAGAGCAGAGTCATCTCCCAGAATAGATAGCTAACCCAGTTTACTGCGAGTGAAGCGGGTGTGCATATGCTCTCTCCATCTCTAGTGGGATGGTGACTTGCAGAGGGAATCCCACAGTGAGAAAGTAACGGAGCAGTGTGGAGAAACTGGATGCTGGGCAGAAGTTCTAGATGTATTATATACTGTATAATACAATACGTGAAGAATGGTTCTGTCAGGCAGGTCATGATCTCAGTTTCTCTCTACGTTGTCCCACAGATCTCCCAAAACATTAACTGATTTGTAAGTGTTCATAACATTTTACGCAGGTTAGCAAATGCGAATTCTTTTTTTTGTCCCAATTTTGGAGTTTCTCCCAGTTTCCACCAAATAGCTAGCTCTCCCAGTCACACTGCAGCTACCAACCAGAAGCTACCAAATGCTTCCTCTGAGACACATGAACCCACCATGTCATCTACAATCTGCTGTTCATGCAACATCACAGGCATAGAGGAATGTGCTAACTACCTTCTTCCACATACATAAGCCCAGAAACACCCACAACTGGTTAGTGTCACTCTGATTGACAAGTGAGAATGATGCCATCCTACCAGTTTTGGACCTCTCTTGGACTTCTGGCCTTGAATGGCTACAGCATCATCAAGATTCAAAATCTCCTGACAATTGGCCAGCATGCAATTATGAATTCTTATGAATTACGGTAAAGATGATAATAAAACCATGCCTTTTTAGATGGAGATATCCCCATCATAGGATAATAGTCTGGATTACTGTAAAAACTTTGAAATATATGAGCTGTTATAACTTGCATGACGTTTGTGGAATGTGCTTAGTTTCAGGCGTCCCTCTTCTGACATCTTAAAGACTTTCTCCACCCATTACACTAGCTACGAAACTATTTGCTTCAGTTACAGACCCACTCCTTTCAATATTCATACTTTGTTTATGTCTGGGAAGTGAAGTCATAATTTGGCTTTGTTAAACAGACGTTCTACTGTTGACGTCTGTCTGCAGATCTGTTTGGTTTATTTTCAGGTAGATGGAAATCAAATGGGGTTCTTTCTTGTTTCAACATGTCGTGGTAGTGGTTTGGGCTTAAAACAATGTGAATACATTTGAAGTAATTGTTTTGACTTCCTATAAAATGTCTAGTAGGGCTTCTATACTGACTAGATGTTAAGTGTAAGTGTTCAGAGACACTCCTTAAAGGTGTAGTTTCCACATATTTTTACAATGACATGAACATTAGTTGATCATCAAGTTTTGTTATTATGGTGGAACAGAAGTTCCCTGACTTTCAAGGTTAATGTGTCATGTTTAAAATTTTCCAGACTGAAACCTTAGAATTAAGATTCTAGGATGTTTGTCAGAACATAGTTATAAATATATTATTTTACGCCAAAATATTGCTTAAAATATAAAAAAATATATAAACTTCAACTTTTGTAGCTATTTTGACTTTAATCATTCATTCATTCATTCATTCATTTATCCCTCTTTAGTAACTAATTACAGGGTCACGGTAAATCCGGAGCCTATCCCAGGAACCCGGGGAAAAGTCTAACCACATTAATCAAATTTTTTTGTTTCATTTTAGAATTTATCTCTTGTTTTTTATGCAATGGAAAACATATTTCACTGACAAAATGGGATCTGCTTTATCAGTCTTCATTTTCCAGCTTTGAATATGGCCCTTGGGCTGTAACATACTTTCCCTTTTTATCTCTTGGCAATACCATTAATGTTTGTTGTGGTCCACAAGTCTGCCAGATGGCAATATGAAAAATTGGCACATGACAGTATGCTCTGGCTTATGTGTTACATTGTATGTAAAGAATAGCTCTTTGTTTATGGCTCTGTACATACATTGATTCATTCATTCATTCATTCATCTTCAGTAAGCACTTTATCCTGGTCAGTATTGCAGTGGATCTGAATTCTGTCCCTGGAACGCTGGGTGCGAGGAGGGAACACACCCTGGATGGGATGCCACTCTATCACAGGGCACCATGGAAAAACACACTGACACACTCATTGATATCCACTACTGATACCCGAAGGAAACCCACACAGACATGGGAGAACATGGGGAAACTCCACATAGACAGAAACTTGAGCTCAAGATCGAACCGTTTTCCGTACGTAGGTTTTTTGTTTATTGTACAATTGATAGAAAGTGTTTTTTTGTACCAAGTTGAAACTCTTCGCATATATCATACAGTCAATACAACAGCATTCACTGTTGACCAACTGTGTGTAGGCTTGATACAAAAAAGTGTGTCAAAGATACAAAAAAAGTGCATCTTCCGTACTTTTTTTACTCACTGGCACAACTATGTATCTCTAAAACCCTTTTTGTACATATTTCCATTCCTTTGTTTCAAGGCTGAATTCACTCCAGTCAGGAGATCCGACGGGGTTGCAGTGTTCTAAGTAGCAAATACTATACTGAGCTACAAACAAAAGCCTAAAAATCATAGTTATAGACACAAAGAATAAAAGGCAACAGTGAATGTTCTGGGACGGAGGAGTGCCGCCATCACTTCACTGTGTGTGCTGTATGGAAACAGGCAAACAATGCAGATCATTTATAATTGCATGGTACAACATGCTGATTTGCAGTTCAATGATGGAGTCACTTTTCCTCCCACCTTATTCATCATTCCTCAAGCCCACAGAAGACTTTCCGGCATTCCTTAGTGCTCTCTCTCTCTCTCTCTCTCTCTCTCTCTCTCTCTCTGTGTATATATATATATATATATATATATATATATATATATATATATATATATATATATATATACTTTCCGTGTGTGTGTGTGTATATATATATATATATATATATATATGTATATTTGTTATGGTATTACGTTTTTTTCTTTAGTACTTTTCTTTTGTAATAGTTTTATCACATATCACATTATGTTCCATACATTAAATGTGCTCTATTTGGCAAAGTTTTCTTCTTGGAAGAAATGTGGTGCTTGTGTTTCATTTCATTTATTTATTATGAAGCATGCTGAAGGTCCTTTGGTAGTTTTAGTGTATTTTGGACCTGAAACTAACTGTCTGATTTTGTCAAAGTACTGAAAAACAGAACTCTGGACTGAAGAGCACTTGGTAAAAGTTGGAAAAAAAAAAAAATGGATGTCCCATTGACCCAAGCCGTCTCTTTACATTGTACGACACTACAATTGTAAAATTAATAAAGAATAACAAATACTGTATATATACACACCACAATTTTCATCACCAAACAATTTTTTGAAAAAAAAAAAAAATTGGATAAAATATGGAAAAAATCGAAAGTAGGTTATTTTGCCCTTAATAGAACTTAAAGATTGAGGATTTTCAAGGGAACCTCCTCCTTATTTTGTAGGATCACCATACTACGACAATGTGCGTCCACTCTCATACCCTGATGCAGATGCGGTGCTCATCTGTTTCGACATCAGCCGACCAGAAACGCTGGACAGCGTGCTCAGGAAGGTGGGTACAGTGTGGCATCACAGCCATAATTCAGTTCATTTGTGGATTTGATTGTACGCAGTGAACTCTTCATGCCTCTGCTTAGTCAGAGCAGGACAGTAGCTTCTATTAACTTTCTCACAAGGCTGGGTTTTGTGTTATTGGGTCAAGTGGGTTTGTGACAAACAGCCCAGACACTGGGCTACTGGTTGTGAGGGGGGTTGAAAGAGAATGCGATGTGTGGGAGGTCCAGCTACGCTTTGAAATCCTGTTCACACGTAAGGAAATAGAATGAGAGGACATGTTTACATTTGTACTGAGAGATGCAGACCTTTTGTGTGGTCAAGAGCCATCTGACCTTTGACCTGTGATGTCACTGAGACTGAACACAATGCCAGTGGAGTCAGGAGTAGGACAAGAAACAGAAGTTTGTTCCTCTACAAGGGAGGCACTGCTTCCTTTGCTTCAGTGCTGCTTTAATTATATTTTAAAAGAGGGAGCTTTCATACCAGTTAATAATGTAGGTAGTGTCAGGATGGAATTTGTTGGAAGAATTCATTATCACCTCAAAACAAAAACTTAATCAGATAGGAACCCAGTACCCTTGTTAGAGGGAGTGTGGAGGTGTCATTGCACATCACACTCTTGTATTTCCAGTCCGCTTTTTTGGATAGAGTCAGTAAACTGTACAAGTAGGACAAGTAGGTCTCGGATTTAATGTTACTTCTTTGTTCCTTAAAATATGATAAAACAATCTTAGTAAAAGCAACACCGTCCTTCGAAGATCTTTTGGGCAGTAAGCAAAAAAGTTCTGTTTGTTTTTGTATCTATATTATATAGAACCAATGATCTATACATAAAGGTTACAGAAAGAAAGAGGTTTTAATGTGGCAGCAGTACAATGCATAAAATCATGCAGATTTTTTTTACAGGCCAAGAGCTTCAGTTAAAGTTCACATCAATCTTCATGATGGGGAAAAATGTGATCGCATTGACTTTGACCTTGGCATGGTTGTTGGTGCCAGATGGGCTGGTTTGTGTATTTCAGAAACAAGTGATCTCCTGGGATTTTCACACACAACAGTCTACAGAGTTTATACAGAATGATGTGGAAAATCAAAAAGCGTCCATTGAGCAGAAGTTCTGTGGGTCTAAACGTCTTGTTGATGAGAGAGGTCAAGGGAGAATAGCCAGTCTAGTTTAAGCTGAAGGGAAAACTACAGGAACTTGAATAACCACTCTGTACAACCGAGGTGAACAGAAAAGCATCTCAGAATGCACAGCATGTTAAACCTTTTGCCACCGTGAGCCTTAAATGCATGAGTCTGAAATGGTTTCTGGTTTTTAGACCGTAATGCCTAATAGTTCTATCTTTCAGTTATGTAATAGCTGAATGAATATTGGTACATTTAGAGAAGAAAAAAAATCACATTTATTTTTGCCAGTCGTCATGGATACATAATCACTGGGCCTCAGCATACTTCATGCAGAGACAGTGTTCAGCTGGCTTACATGATTAATATGATGCAGTTTAGAAGGAAACAGACATCATGCTGAAGCTTCACTCATCGTCTTGTGCACATGGTAGTTTGGACCATGGATCAAATTCACAGAACTCCACCAACGAAAGCCAAGCCTGTGATTGGTCATTACATACGAGGCATTCCCACGTCGATTTATTGCAAGATGGCTGAATTTGAGGAGCGGCAATCTTCCTGTAGATGTAGATATTGTCATGAAATTTTATTAGCGCCACCTGCAGTACTGAAGCACTCATATGACACAATAACGAATATCGTGAAGGTAATTTTGTCTTTGCACAACCCTCCCAGATGTTGTCTCTGCAAGAAGTATGTTGAGGCATTAAGGGTCTATTGCATCATGTTTAATCAACAACGATTGCAAAATTCAGCTCCATGGTTACAACTGAATGCATGCCAAATATCAAGAAAATTGTTTACATGTGAAGAAAGATTTTTGTTGATTTTAAAGGCCCTGGTTCCAAGAGGAGTTCAAGTCAGAAAAGCCAGGAAACTCCACTTTAGCCACTTTGTACCAAATGAGGACCAAATGACATTTGGCATGTGATAAACTGAAGCCATTTGGTATTTATGTATCAGTGGGTGCATTGATGTATTTTGTAGAAATATCATTAATATAATCTGTTGCGCACATGATCACACCAGATCAGATTTTTACCTAAAATAATTACGTCATGTTTTTTAAGTGGCTCTTCAGTTGTTGACGCTCAGCTTTCAAAATGAAAAGCTCACTGTTTATTATGTTTGACATGGAATTGGTATACATAAGGAATTTCCCAGTAAAAGTCCCTAAATCAATGCACTCAGTTGTAAGTGAAAGTATAAGTGACGTGAAAGTGAAAGAGCCAGCCAGCAATGTCCTCATAACATCAGATTCAGTTTCCTGCTGGATAATGCTATGCAGAAAACATTAGAAAGCCAACTTCAGAAATGGTACAGACAGGCCATATGTGTTTTAAAGATCTATGGTCTTTCTATAGTAGAAGCAAGGCGTTCCTGGATCTGAGAAAAGGACATAATTTGTACCTTTTATCAGATTCCAAAAAATATTTGTATTCAAGCAATTAAACGATATTAACAAGTCATGCTGAAACATGACCATTTCCATTTTCTACTAATTGTTTTGAATTTCTTTGCAGTGGAAGGGTGAGATTGAGGAATTCTGTCCCAACACCAAAATGCTCCTGGTTGGTTGCAAGTCAGACCTGCGCACAGACCTGGCAACCTTTGTGCAGCTCTCCAATGAGTTGCCACTGACTTACGATCAGGTAAAGAAAAAAAAAACTTCAGAAATAACATGGCAATAATGTAGATGTCGATCCATAAATTAGTTTTTTGTCTCTCTCTCTCTCTCTCTCTCTCTCTCTCTCTCAGGGTTCAAACATGGCCAAGCAGATCTCAGCTCCTTACATTGAGTGTTCTGCACTGCAGTCGGAGAACAGTGTGAGAGACATTTTCCATGTGGCCGCTTTGGCCTGCGTCAACAAGAGCAACAAAAATGTTAAGCGTCACAAGTCTTCCAGAGCCACCAAGAGATCCTCACACATGCCCAGCAGAGCCGAGCATGATTCAATGTCGTGTCTGCACAAGAGCAAGGCCAAAACCTGTTCTGTCATGTGAAGAACCATCAGACACTCTTTTATGGGTTGGTATTTTACTTGGATTTGTTTCCCTTCAGGATTGAAAGCATGAACTTGGAAACATTGGAAACAGTTTTTTGCACTTTACACAAATTCATTGACTCCTCCAAGATGGTTACACTATATACCATAATTTTGAGGAGTGCCGCAGCACTGAAGCTTGGAATCCGAGAGACCTGAATTAATGAAGTGTTCATTGCTGTGCCAAAACCTGATTCCCCTTTTAAATATATGCAGCACAGAAATGGTGGATTCAGATACATCAAGCAAACTTCAAGTAGGAGAAAGGAACCTTTTGTAGTCAGTTAGAATTCCAGTCAGTATACAATACGAAATGTCAAGGGAGAACTAGCACCTAGACCCTGTTTTTATTTCAGTGAAATAATTTATGGATGTATCTAACTTTACTTTAGTGAAAATAAACTCAAACGTGACCCTTGACCAAAGCAGAACTTGATGGAACCTGATGGTTAGTCTTCTCAGAACTGAGGAATTTTGTAAATGAACTTTGAAGCAATAAATAACTGTTAACCTCCTGTGTGTATAAATTCTGTCCTCTCTGTTACCCAACCTTCTGTCTAACCATGATGCTTAAAACCAAAGGAGCAACTAGGAATAAATACAGGACCTACTGAATCTATGGACTAGTGTGACATTCGTCAACCAGCTCAATTTGCTGCTAAATGAAAAACAGACACTAATTTAGTCAACTAATTTCAGCTGATGATATTAGAATATAGTGAAAAATGATCATATCCATCTTTCCCTGATTATGATCAAGACAAGAATTAGCTTTGCCCAAGGTAAATTGAGATGGTGACTTAAAAAGATTGAATTTTTGAATTTAAAAAGATCGAGCTGCACAGCTCCAGAGTCCTTGGTTCAATCCGGAGATCTCGATGTGTTTGCGTGGATTTCCTCCAGTTTCACTGATTTCCTCACACCTCACATAAAAGACACTGGTAAGTAGATGGGTGACTGTAAATTGCTCCAGCTGTGAATGTGTGTTCATGATGCCCTATGATTAACTGGCATTCCATCCAGAGTGTATTCCTGCCTCATGCCTAGTGTTCCCGGGAAAGACTCCAGATCCATCGCAACCCTTTGCACTTTGCATTGCAGAGTAAAAAACAAATGCGCAACTAAGCCCATGCTGCACATAAATATCCACTTTATCCAAACATGACCTATTGGTTGCCACATTGCTTACATTTTCCTCTCACTAGCCTCAGTCTGAAACTGCTTCTGTGAAATGTTTGTGGGTCCTTATGTATGGAGTGTCTTGGGTGCTAATATATTGTATAATCACTAGGTTTCTCTGGTGTGAGTCTGAGCATGTACTCATTAAACCTTTCGTCTATAGTGTCCACACTTATGGACAATCAATGTCAGGCATTTTTTAGTACAATATAAGGTGCAAAGAGCCTCCAAATTACTCAAGATCGTTACTGTAATTTAAAAGAAACCATTATCTTCATTTCTGTTGCTCTCAATGTTCATGTCTCTGGTATACCAAATTAAATTTTAAAAATTGTGCCCGATTCTAATCAATGCCATGGCTTTTCTAAAACTTGTCGTTGTTGTTGTTGTTGTTGTTGTTGTTGTTTTAATTGAACACAGATTTTTTTTTTATTATGCAATAGTCCTAAACTGTAATTTTTTCTGTGCTATATTTTAGACCTGAATGTGTTTTTGTTTATAAACCCTTTTTTTTTTTTTTTTTTTACAGGCGTAATTCTTGTAGTCATTTTTTACTCATGGATCCATGAGTGTTGGATCCAGAGCTTATCCTGGAAAAACTGGGCATGAGGCAGGAATACACCTAGGATGGGTGCCAATCCATTGCAACACACACACACACACACACACACACACTCAAAGGGGCAATTTAACATAGCCAATTCACTTATTAGCTTGCTTTTTACCAGTGGGAGGAAACTGGTGACCCTGGAGGAAACCCACATGGACATGGGAGAACATAAAAAACTCCACACAGAGAGTAACCCAAGCTCAGGATCAACATAATTTAATACTTTTCCTTAGAGGTTGACACTTCTGATGTTTAATGCTATTTATTGCTGTATTATGACTTTTGCTTTGGTTCGATAAAAACAATCAAATGAAAAATGCTGAAGTTTTCACCCTTTAACCATCTATCCCTGTCTGTATTTCATTCCTCAAATGCACAGTTGTCCAGCTCTCACACCTTCTGTGAGAACAGCGATGTGTTTCATTGAGTTCCACTGTGTGGACAGTAATTGAACCTGCAGCGCTGTTTAATGTATCACTGCTTCCTCTCACACCTCCCACTGGCATTTTGGCAGGTTTCCCCTTCCCCTGCTTTTGTGTTGTCTGCCTCAACTGTGCTTATTCAAGCTCAAGTAAGAGGTGAAGGGGCTTAAAATTGCTTCCTTATATGTGGTTATTGCTTTCCTGCCAGCTACAGTACAGCAAAAATAATGACAGGAATAAATGCAGGCCCTACACAATACAGGCAAACTGTTGTGTGTTTGGTGAGGATAATAGAAGAACTACCATGAGAGATGTTGCATTTACTATGACAAAAAAAAACATATAAATTCAGAGACACCTCATGGGTTAGTGTTTCTTTGAAACCTGTTAAATTGTTCAATTTTGTACACTGACGATACAAATATAATCCCAATAAATATCAGCTATTACGGCATTACATTTGGACCTACTGAAACAGCCAAGAGGCCCATTTTCTTTCGGGTGGTTGATGTTTTAACAGCGAAACACATTATACTTCATTTTGCTAATTGTGCCTTTGGGCAGGTTCGCACTGTATCACCATCATGTGATTTTATTCTGCCACTGCTACTTTTCATTTGAGAGGCAATAAGAAAGATTATGTAACACAAAGCAGTTAATCAGTGTGAAGATTTGCCCACTGATTACAATTTAATTAATATCCCATATTCCTCATGGCGTCATTGGACCCATGCCAGGAGAAATGGTGCTGCCACATTTAAAGATCCTGCACACTGTGGCATGATAAGGATTTACTGTAGCCAATGAGCTCGATCTACTGCCTTGCAGTATTTTACTCTTCCCGACAGCGCTCATTAACATATCTAGCTGTGTTTGAGATGAGCTGATAAGGACTGGCAAATGAGCATTTCCATGTGCCATAACAACGCTTCATTAGGTCTGAGATGTGCTTTTACAAGCTTGAGAGAGTCTATTACTGGAGTTTTTCTAGTTTGTCACTGAATCTCTTTAACAGCTCAAAAAACATACACTATATGGCCAAAAGTTTGTGGACACCTGACCATCACACCCATATGTGCTTGTTGAATATCCCAGTCCAGATTTAGTCCCCGTTTGCTGTTATAATAAGCTCCACTCTTCTGGGAAGGCTTTCCACTAGAGTTTGGAGCGTGGCTGTGGGGATTTGTGTTCATTCAGCTACAAGAGCATTAGTGAGATCAGGCACTGATGTTGGTGAGGAGGTCTGGGGTTCAGTCAGTGTTCCAGTTCATCCCAAAGGTGTTCAGTGGGGTTGAGGTCAGGGCTCTGTGCAGGACACTCGAGTTCTTCCACTCCAACCTTCACACACCATGTCTTCATGGAGCTCGCTTTGTGCACAGGGGCATTGTCATGCTGTACTATACATGACAATACCCCTATATTCTATACAGTTGTGTGCTTCCAACTTTGTGACAGC
>CM040458.1:4586316-4599846 GCA_022758105.1 Pangasianodon gigas
GTGTTCCAGTTCATCCCAAAGGTGTTCAGTGGGGTTGAGGTCAGGGCTCTGTGCAGGACACTCGAGTTCTTCCACTCCAACCTTCACACACCATGTCTTCATGGAGCTCGCTTTGTGCACAGGGGCATTGTCATGCTGTACTATACATGACAATACCCCTATATTCTATACAGTTGTGTGCTTCCAACTTTGTGACAGCAGTTTGCATGAATGGGTGGGCTGTTCAGGTGTCTACATACTTTTGGTTATATAGTGTAATTAACATGGTTTAATTAGCTTTATACTTCATGACAAAATGGTGCCAGAGTAACTGTTTTTTCTTGCTGCCCACAATTCTAGCATTTTTTTTTATAGATATTCCCTGCTGCATGCTAGACTTGACATGCACTTTATAAAGGTTGATATAAACCGCAAACCAAACATCTATCTATCTATCTATCTGTCTGTCTGTCTGTCTGTCTGTCTCTGTCTGTACTGGTTATTTTATATTCTGCTTAAAAACAGCTCTGTGTAGGATTTATTTGCTTCTGGCCACCACCATGTTTTGTCCTCTACCTCTCCTTTTCTTTCTTTGTCTCCTTCCTTTTATAACCCAGACATTAGAGCAGAGACCTTGAGCCTGAAATGTGTCTGTGGATTGCCAGTGGCCAGTACATCCAACAAGAAGCACTGAAACATGCTTGCCTGACATTTGTATAGTTTAATACTGGCATTATGTCAATACTACACCTTAGAACACCAATAAAGCACAATTGCTAGCAGGAAACACTTAGTAAGATGTGCTTGTGAGCATTTATTTCATTTACTTGGGTCAATAATGGGTAAAAATGCCAATAGAGTGGCATTTGGCAAGAAATCAATGCTAGCCCATCTATTTATCAAATAGATGTTATGTTAGTTAAGTTGTTTTTTTTTTAACAAATATAATTATTTTCTACATTATTTTCATATATATAGCAGTATCAAGGTTATGCTTCATGGCCATCTACTTTCCATATCCATGTTTGTATTGACAGTGATGTCAAATATGCCTCTTCTTAGGAAAGTAAAATAAGTAAATGCATGGGAAAAATCTCTCAAAAATATTTAATAAGTACTCAAGACCTCTGAATAACTGCCAGGCAATGAGATCTTTGTGCAGGATGATGGTGTAAATTCCTTTGAGGATAAATTGCTATATAAAAGTAACTTTTAAGAGAGAAACTCCCCTGGTTGAAAAACATTTAATAGTAAATGTAATTTCCCCAGGGAATTCCTGGATTACAACTGCAGGAATTTCATTCTGAGAATCACTCACAGATATATTTTACCAATCAAGCCATCGTGTACTCTACTCCTCTGATAGTGTTCATCATGTTTCAGTAGAGACCTCTCTGGCTGAGTGGTTAATTAGAGCTGGGAACATTTTCTTCTTCAGTTGGGGTAAACTGAGTTTAACAAACCCCTCAGGAGCTTCACACATGCTCACAAGCAGATACTTGCTCAATAGTCGTAACAGTGTTCTGGTACTGATATCCTTGATGTCAGTCACATCTCAGTGTTGGTGTAATCTCCTGATATGGTTCCTGATATCTAACTAATTCTTTAGCTGTTAATTTTCAGTTCAGAATGAAACGAGCGAACTTAACCAGCCAAGCTACCTGCAACACCAAGAAGATGGAGGACAGTTTGGATACGTACACAGTCTACTGGGGAATTTTTGACCCTCATAATGATGTCTTCAGGCAATCAGATTATATTTAGAGAGGCATGTGTGTCTGCTGCAGGGCAAATACAACACTTCATATCCTGTATCTAAAACCTCCTCTGCCTTTGTGAAATATTAGGCATGTACCAACATGCCTGTCAATTGCATACAAAATTTGAGTTCATCATGAGTTCATGTATGTAGGCCATTTTGCTGTATTATAGCACTAAGATGTGCCAGGTTAATTTATAGCCATAACTTATGGAGTAGGAAAGGAAAGGCAATGCTTGCTCTCTATCTTCATGCTTGACCTCACTTAGGTGAAGCTCATCATCCATTCAGCCCCACACCCACCTCCTCTGCTTTCTCTCCAAGTGTCGAAAAATGCCAGCGAGTCCCCCAGGACATCCCAAAGGAAACCGTCCCCAGACAGCCCCACCACCTCCACCACCACTCTGAAGGTCAGGTTACCACTGCTAACCTCATTACCAGCTGAGCCTCTACACACCAAAGTCATTCGTACTGATTCTGCACCGAAGGCATTATGGTACCCATCAGATGGTTATCATGTTCTCAGACCACAAGTTGATTTTCTCCCAACACCTTTGCAATGGCAGATGAATCTGCCCATGAAAGCTGCCTCAGGGATGATGGGCAACAGTGACCTGTGTGTCTGACCTCTTCTCCTACATAATTCAGCTGGTGCTGCAGTAGAGAACAAACATTATTAACAGAGAGAAAGAGAGTGTGCTCAGACTGTTGCCAACGGTGACCTCTCCATCTAGCACATTTAAAATGGACTGAGATTGAAACCTAAGGTTATTTTGTTTATTTGTTTGCTGTTGACCATGCATTGATGTTTGATTTAGATTAAATGCAAAGGACCTTCATTCTTACTACCATATCCCCTTGTATTGATTAAAATGTAAATGTCTGCAGACCTTCGAGTAATGATTTTTTTTTTTAGGCTACACACATCCCCCATTCCTCCACCACAGGATCAGTGAGAGAATAAAATCAAATCCAGTCCACACCAACAAATTTAGCACATTTTAAGGTAGGCATGTTTTTTTTTTTTCTGATTGGTGCCTTTGCTCCATAAAACACTATGTTCCACATAATACATAACCCTCCAGAACCTAATAAGTGTTATTAATTAAATACTGTGATTGAGGTTCAGTACATGCTCTAGGTGAGATATGGACCCATTTGTATTTCTCCTCATAATCATCAATCAAACGTCTTCTACTTCTCTCTCTCTCTCTTTCCTGATGCTATGCAGTGCCCTACAGAGAGCCATTACAGCTTATAGCCCTGAGGGTGCAGGCCGTCACGTCAGTGGCACACACAATTCAGACCTCAATTATCTTAAGATCCATCTTTGTCGCTGACATCTTTATGTGCACATCGGTAAGGGTGAAGAAATTAATGCAGAGGAGAGGTTGGGGAAAAGACCTTTCCAGGGCAGTGCACCTGCGATAATTCTCATACTATGCAGAAGGTACAGTTATTTCCTCAGTGGTGAGTCTTTCTTTATAGATTTGCTCCTGGTAGTCTGCACATTCATTTTTGCATCCTACTTCTAAGGACTTGCATTATCTAAAATTCTGAAATCATTTATGTGACAGTCTGGGAAAAAACTGTTCGATGACACTGGAACTGAACTCTAGAAATCGGACAAACATGACAAAATCGGGTTTTGAGCAAAATTGTTTGTTTTTTTTTTTTGCCAATAGTATCCGCTGACATCTCTATTTTAAGAAAACATAAATATATTTTACCTAAACAACTTGGAAATGTGTTTATTTGGATTACTTTTTAACTGTCACAATTTCCTGCTCTCAGGGCGTGGCACGCTCCCCAGCAAACATCGCTCTCTTTTGTTTTGTTCACATTGACATATTCCTTTGTTTTCATTTGAATCTTGTCTCCACCTCTGTCCTGTCATTGGTCTGTTTCCCTGATTGGGTCCAAATGTTCTGAGTTCAACCCTTGATTAGTTTGTCTATTTATACACATCTGTGTCTGTCTCATTGTGAAGTCTCAGCAATGTTTTTTTTTTTTTTTTTTTTTAAATATTATTGTCCATTCCTAGTTTCTCTACATTTAGTATTTCCCAGTTTTCAGCCTCATCTGTTTTCAGGCATTTTGTATTATTGGATATTTCTTGTTTGACTGCTGCTATGAACTATGACAATGGCTATGTTTTCATGCACATCAAATTCCATTTAAGGTCTATATTCAGGTTGCGGCCATATTCCGAATACGATTTTTATATGCGTACAGGCATCGGAATATTCCTGTATACATGGTTGATGAAAGTATGCCTGAGTTGCCATTCCTAAATACCTAGCCTACAGCTAAACATCTGTTAGCACCCACAATTCCTTGTGGACTGAGCATGTGCATATGTCTCCTTTCAGTGGAATTTCTGAATAAGGTGTTTACATGCAACAAATTTCTGATTAAAACAGGCATATTCCAGGGTTGGGAAGCTGAATTTGGGGAATATTGTCTTAATCTTAATCGGGCAATAGGATTGTGGCATTTACATGACTCAATATTAATTAGAAAATTGCCAAATTTCGATTAATATCGGAATATTGATGTGTATGTAAACGTAGCCAATGATTCTGGGATCAGCGTAGTCAAGAGAACAACGATGAGGCTCGTGTTTAAATGCCCCATGTGACTTTTACCTCGGCTGATTAGACAGAGACTGATGTGGATTCTAATAATCAAAATGAGAGCTCATTTCCCTTTGGAAACATATAATTCTTCAAAATTTGGCAGTAATATATTTTTTTCCACAAGTAGATTAGGTTGGAGGAGGTGTGATGTCTTCCAGTGGAATTGGAATAAAATTGTCAAATGCATTTTTCTCCTTTTTCACTTTTGGAGGTAATTAGGGTTTAAAATGCCATAATTTTACTTCTGGTTGAGATGCATGCAAAAGAGAAAGACATTTTAGTTCAGGAAAGTCAGTAGTTTTCTATATATAGTAGACTATATATATCAGAAAATGTTGAAACTTGACAATGTGAAGAGTTTTTATCAGGCCACCAAACAAATAAGAGCACATACCACATAACTGTGAATAATTATAAATAAAGTGTAATTATTTGGTTAATACATGAATATACCCAGAAAATGAAGTATATTATATTTCTTGTAAATATCTGAAACAGTTCACCATCACCCCAACGTGAGGAAAATCCCACACACAGACCCACATGCACAAACGCAAATCAGAAAAATGTCAGAAATAATAAGAAATAAACAAGAGAGCTGAAGGATTATGGCACTCCAGTGGATCTGATGTCATGTCACACTATATGTTTGCCAGTGTAGTGATTCTACCACTTTGACATTTTAGCCACGTTGGAGACCTAGATATGTCAAAAATGTCTGATATCTTGGCAAACAGGACATTTTTTTTCCTGCTAGGCTGGAAATCAGGAGAACTTCTCTCAAATGTGTGAGCTTTGAGGCAGTTAGTAGGTGTCCATAAATCTTCACATCAACCCTGTTCCCTGTTTTCTACTGGGCTTGGATATAAATGGTTTTCTGGGAGAGGCATGGGTGTTAATGTGACATGGAAATCATCTGGGAAGGCATGAAATGATGATGTGGAAATTATTGGCATATGACAAATCCATTTTCAATTAAACGCTATTAAAATTTATTCATTCACACTTAAGACTGTGGGCCTTTTATGATAGTAGTACATTATAACTGGTGTAAAATTAGCTACTTCTGTTAAACCCAGGTTGCTCTGCACTGTTGATTTTACAGTCTTACCTTTACTACCAGAGTGCCATAAATCCTCAGTTCTGGATTTTGAACTATTTCTGTCCAAATTCAGAAACCAAAAGAGATACAATACTGTGCAAAAGTCTTAGACACCCTATTTTTTTAGTACAATCTTTGTTATAGATTTGTATTTTATGACTTCTACATTATTGATTCAGTACAAAAACATTTTAGATTCCAAACATTAGTTTTCCAGCACAAAATTAAACGTTACAGAAAAATGTTTGTATGTCAGTAAAGAAAGCAGCAGATTACATAAGAGACACTTTTCAGATAAAAACATAATGAAGGCTGCTGGGTTTTGCTGCAAAAATAAGAAGCGAGTGCGACAGTCAAAGTCTCCAGAAGAACTGTGGCTGCTTCTGTGAGATGCTCAGTAACACTTACAGCTCATTTCCTTATAAAACTGCACACATTGTACCTGAGACTACTATTTTTTTTTAAAGCAAAGGATCGTCACACCAAATATTGATTTTGTTTCATTTATTACTGTTTGCTGCTCTTTATAGTATTTTTTTTATGTAGAAACATTTAGTTTCATTATTTTTGAAGGCATCATTGCTCTACAGCATTTCTTTGCATGTGCCTAAGACTTTTGCACTGTACTGTATGTGAAAAGGTTTTGAGACTGTATTCATCAATACACCTACATCTTATGAATCATTTGGAGAATTTTGGAGTGTTTAATATGGTATGGTAGTTTTGCTGTGCCGGTGATTCTCATTGATCAGCATACTGGTTAAAGACTGTGGATGGGTTGTTGTAGCTACCGAGACTCTGAGGTCCAGACTTTGTCAGTGTCACAAAACGTTTCCTTCACTGAAAAGAGTTCCTGGTTACTAGGGTTCCCTTCACAGACAAACCCAAGCCATCCATGAAAGCTTCCTTTGTTGGGTAAAATCAGTCTTGCAATTGGAAGTGTCCTTGTCATTGACAAACACATGATGGATTAAAAAGCAGTGGACTTCCAATGTCTTATTTTATTAATGGACACAATATTGGTCTATAAGCTTAGATATGTCCTTTCAGGAAGTTAGTCTAAGGGTCCATATACCGTAGTCCATGTAAAGCCTAAGGGTCTAAGAGTCCATATAGTCTAAAGGTCCATATACTGTAGTCCATATAAAGTCTTTCAGCCAGAGATGATAAATATTCATTCATTCATTCATTTATCTTCAGTAACCACTTTATCCTAATCAAGGTCATGGTGGATCCTAGGCCTATTCCTAGAACACTAGATGCAAGGTGGGAATACACCCTGGATGGGACACAAGAGCACCATGCACATACACATTCACACTTTTTCACACTTTGAGGGAATTTAGAGTCACCAGTCCACCTACTCCATGTGTTTGGGAGGAGGGAGGAAACCAGAGAACCCAGAGGAACCCAACACATACATGAGGAAAACATGCAATAATCCTTAGAGACAGTAACCCAAGCTCAGGCTCAAACCCAGAGCCCTGCTGGAGCTGTAAAGCAGCATTTCAGGGCTGCTGCACCACCGTGACATGAGCTGGTAGAATCAAAGTGGCGATGACAACAAACTCAGAACTGACATGCTCAAAGATGACTGAGGGACAAGTGACTCCACTTGACAGCAAACGTGTCAGTGTGATACCCATGTTCAGATTCGTCTTTGAAATCAATTCACTTTTGACCCACATGCCAGAAGTAGATAAGGAATTGGTTCAAGAAAATGAGGAACATGAAAAATCCATCTTAAATCCATTCTTAAAATGCTTAAAGCAGATGGGTTTAAAGAAACATTGAAAAGGTGCAGAGTTTATAGCAATTGCACTTATAACTATAAAATGCTTCACTTTTTGTAAAACTGAGGCAATTTATTTGCACCATCATGTTTGGTAAAAAAAAGTGTACGAGTTTGAGCTAGCAATGTAGCTAATTGCTGCACCATTTAACCTCATTTAAAACCAACAATTCATGCTTTTCTGACTATAACATGTTAGACTTATAGTAAAAGGGTTTTTTTGTGTGTTATTAGGGAAAATAGGCCAACTCACCTTAACAAAGAAAGGAGCTGCCGATTCAGTTCTTCATAAAACATAACCTCGATCTCATTTACAGTCAGCCTGGTCCGTCCCCACAGACTGCAGGCTATTTTCTTAAAAATGCTGCTTTCATCCTTATTAACTTTCATCATCTCTTTATACTGAGTATAATAAACAAAGCCTCATGACTGGAAATGTATTGAATCCCCATGTGTCAACTCATAAGAAAAGTTATGCATGGTTAAGATTAAGGTGATTATGAAATATAAAAATCCTGCATTAAAAATTCCTTCATATGAGTAATTTCCTACTAATTTTATTATAAGATCGGATTGTAATTAGTAGGAATTGAAATGAACACCTGGCCACCTGCTAAATGTGAGTAAAATCTGGCAACCTCAATTTGCTAGCCTTAGAGTACAGCCCTTAAAAAAAAAGTGTCTTATAGTCTATATTTGTGTCACCTCTCATGAGTGTCCTTGCCCTCGCACATTTTCCTGACTCAACTTGACTTGTCTGCAGCCACTGTATTTTAGAAATAAATAGCTGTAATTCCTAAGTTTGGCCAAATGTGGCAAGATAAAGTATGTCTGGGAAAAGAAGAGATCAAATAGTGACAAAAAGGCATCAGGTGAAGATTGAAAATAGTGTGAAAAAGTAAAAGTAAATAAATAAATGAGACAGAAAGAAAGAAAACAGATGACTGGTGGAAGTTCAACCAATACATGAGGACCTCTAAAGCTTTTTTGACTGAAATCAAAACCAGTACATTCCCATTTTAACCCTCTTTAGAAGAAAAGCCAAAATACACCCATTTACATGACTTTCAGGTTTAGAAGAGGTACTAACCCTTTCCTTTAGTATTTCTCTTTGCACTTACCAAACACATAGAAATGCTTCCAGCCTTTTGACCTCCCAAAGGTGAACATTTATTCCCCATGAGTCTAATGTCACTATCCTGTTTATTTACACTGTATGTGTAAAATATTGCTTTTCCTCTCAGGATCAACACTGAGGACTCTAAAAGCATCTAGAGACTGGGTGCGATGTGCTCCCCTTGTACTGAATGTTATTTTTTTTTTTAAATAGGTGATAAGGGCCACACTTCAGGGCTGTTAATTCAATAATTGGATCCATTTGAGCCTTTTTTTCCCCTTGTATGGCTTCAGTAAGGTCTCAGAATTGAAAAGTTATAACTATTCTCTAGAGCAAGCTCATATAAAAGTTTGGTATAATTATGGTTAGAGGCAATGTTGGAGAAAGTAGCTTTTTTATTGCTTCATTTGCATGAAATCAAAATATAATCCCTACTCATTTTGTAAGAGGTCACACAGGGTTACATAATATTAGTATGGTCCTTAAGAACTTTATTACACCCTTGTGAATAAAAAAGGTACTTTTTCTGATTCATGGAATAAGGATGATATAAGCCTGCGGTTATATTCCACAATATCCTTTAAAAATGTTATGTTGCAATTTCTGTCATGTATCTCGTGAATTGTCTTTCTCTCTGGCACTGTGCATGAATAATTCTGCTCTCAGAGGTCATGAGTTAATCACACCAGTGAAAATTTGAGCAGATAGAGAACACCAAAATTCAATATCTACTTTTAGCAGTGGATATTATCATATTTGTATTTGTATTAAAAGCTACAATCATAGACATATTTCTGTTATACAGAACGTACAAATGTCTGAGCAAAGTCCTCCTATATTTTCCAAATGAACAACAAAGTGTTGAACACCCTGATAATTATTTCCTCAACGTCTCATTTCCTCTCAGTGGTCCAGCACAAAGAAATGTGTTGAGATCCGGAAAAAAGTTTTGGCACAGATGAGTGATGCTTCCTTATAAAGAATAAACAGGATACAGACAGTGCTTCGAAAAGACACACACACACACACACACAGTATAGAATATCTCACAGACCATCATAATCTCCAAACATTTTGTAGCAGACCACCCAAGAGGCCTTGCTTTCCTGTGTCAGCTTGTCAAAAGGCTCATTACACTGTTGCTCTAACATGGAACCAGATATCAGCATACATCAGATAATGCTTACAGAAACTCCTGTTTATTACAATTTTATTGAAATTATATAAATAAGCTGATAAGAAGATTTAAGAAGAAACTGAATAAAAGAATGGGTCTGCATGTGCCATATTACACGTATTAATGCTTATCTCATATGACATCAATTAAAGTATTGAACATGTGGTGTGCCAATGCAAATAATGTTATAATATCTTACACCACAGCACTGTTGAATTTGCAATTCTGCTTCATCAGAAGGTGTTGATTATTTTTCTATAACAGCAGCTTTGACATTAGTTCAGCTGCAAGGCAAATCATAGGCTTATATTAATGTGCTCTTTATATTATATTAAATTAATTGTTGATATGGTGAAGCTTTCTGAAAGGAGACGTTTATTTAGCATTTTTGTACACACAGAAAAGAGGAGTTTGTGCTTATTTGTTTCTTGGTAACATGACAAACTGCATTTTTTTCTTATTAACTTCAAGAGAAAGAAAAAAAGAGGGAAACATAGAGATATAACATGTTATAGCTGTCATAACATAAGTGATAACAGGAACTTGTTTCATGGATGTTCCTCAACATTAAATGTAAACTTCTTTAAAAAATAAAGTTAGGGCCTTTCGCACCGCTTTAGTTCCAGAACTAAATTTACAGTACTAAAGTACTGGGCGATTTTGCGCAAACTATTTCCCAGTACCATTTAAAGGGTTGCATTCGCACCGACAGTGGGCACTAGGAAGAGACGTAAGCCGGTCGACAGCGACGTCATTTTTGCGCGGCATTCAACAACGGAAACAAAGAAGAACAACGTAAACAACCAGAGGATGGAGGACGCTGTGATCGGAGCTGTGTTTTTGTTGTCTCGCGTCCATCTATCACTGTTCTCCATACTTGCGAAATAAGTTGACACTACAGTATGTTTACGCGGCGTTTTAAATCATGGCAGGTGAGGGCGTTTTCGTACGCGTTTGGCCAATCAACGTCTACTTACATCACGGATAGTACCAGTTGTGCTGGTTAGACCCTGCTCCGGAGTAGGAGCTAATTTGGTTCTCGAAAAAGGCAGTCCGGTACTAAAATCACACCCAGTTCCGGAGGTGTGAAAACGCCAAAAAGTGGGTAGTTCCACAATTAGTTCAGGTACTATGAAAAGGTTCCCGCGGTGCGAAAGGCCCTAGTAACTCCACTTCATGTTAGGCCTCACACCATCCTGTCACTGATTATTTTCCTATAGCAGCCCACCCTGTGATATTTTATTCCTTTACGAATTAAGTTTTATGACTAAACAAATTTCATATCATTATCCAAGATGACATATTTAACAAAATAGCTAATACACAGTCCCAACAATCTTTATCATGAATATTAGACTACATTGTGTCATTGTATCCCAACCCATGTTGAGATTGCTGTACGTTTTGTTAAGACTGGAATAAGTGTAAGATTTTTTGTTGTTTAAACAGCTTGTTTCAGGACTTCCAGCATCAGGAGATTTTGAATCCCTGCAGTACCACTGACAATACCACTGGTCGTGCTTTCGGGGGGTGGCACAATGGCTTAGCACTGTTGCCTCGCACTTCCAGGTTTGGGGTTTCGAATCCCTCCTCCGCCCTGTGTGTGCCGAGTTTGCATATTCTTCAGGGGTTCAGGGGTTTCCTCCGGGTACTCCGGTTTCTCTCCCAGTCCAAAGACATGTGTTGTAGGCTGATTGGCATTTCCAAATTGTCCGTGGTGTATGAATGTGTGTGCGATTGTGCCCTGCGATGGGCTGGCACCCTGTCCAGGGTGTCCCTCGCCTTGTGCCCCGACTCCCCTGGGATAGGCTCCAGGCTCCCCTGCAACCCTGTGTAGGATAAGTGGTACGGAAAGTGGATGGATGGATGGATGGTACAACTGTGACTGTATTTAACAAATTAAGAACAAAGTTGTTGGAATTCCATTTTTAACACTTCCAGCTCTTAACTTTTAACTTCATGAGACAAAACATAACAACTTTTAACTTCATGAAACAAAACTAATTCAGTGTGTGAGTATGACATACTTATTCCTGTGACACTTATACAAATACCCACAGATTTCCAGTACAATACAGACCCATTTCTTAAAAAACAAGAAACTCTGGTTTACATTGGTGTTTAAAAACATGTACACTTTCTTCCTCTGCTTGTCTGAACATGTGCTTTACTTATAGCTCTGTGCCAGCTGTATTTATTCAAATGGTTTGGACCAATTACAGCTGGTGCTTGGTTTTCTTTCGACCGTCCTTTACATTTAAGACTACAACAAAGACTCTCCATGTTGTGAATTTAGAGTCAGTTGTTTTCTCATTCTCAGAAATTCTCAACTCTCAGTTCTCCTTAAAACCAATTCACTCACTGCTGGCAGGTGCTGATTATGTAAGCTGTGGATCAATACTTATACAACTCTTATGAAGCCTCATGGCGGTCTTTTATCGTGGGAAAAAAACAGTGGAACTCTTTTGAGAGTGAAAACCAGTGAAACTCTTTCTGAAAAGCTTGAGAAGCTAATATCTGCTAAGTGAATCTGGCAAGCCGTAGCATCCCCTGCGGCTAATGCAGCACCCACACATAGCAAGCGCAGCTGCATGACTGCCATTATCTCGCTTCCCATCTCACATAAGGCATCATCTGAGTAATACGGGGTGTTACTGTACGTTGTTCGGCACACCCTTCCTACAGTTCCTGCATGTGAATTCATTGGGTTTTTGAAAAAATTAAAATGATTGCTCAGGGACGAGAACATTCTTTTGTGAATCCAGCTGGGTGGAGAATTTCACTCAAGGCTTTTCACTTCTGACTGGCTGAAATAGAAAGCAGATGCCAGTGTGCAAAGTCAGGAATCAGGACCAATAAATTCAGGGTCAGATTCTGTGGATGAAGATCACATAGCTTGGTGAAGTGACATTCTTACAAAAATGTTACAAAGCCCTTGATTATAGAGTGTACACAGGGTGAATGCTAGCATCTGTGCCCAATAATGATGTACTTATAGTATTAGAGCGCTTTTCAAACATTTCTGCTTTTCAGACATTTTGCACTGACCTGTTGTAATCTTTTTAACCAAGAAATGAAAATGATAGATTTTAGTCTGAAAAATCAGACAAGGGACTTGGCTTTTTTTATTGCACGTTCAGCACTTTGGACTACAGAGAAATAAAAGGGTGGAGGCTACCATGTAATGTTTGTTCATGTGGTTTCCCATGAATTTAAGGCCTCCCCTATAATGATTCTATTTAATTTATTTGTGATTTGACCAGTTATGACTTGAATGGAAATGCTTGTGAAAACATCCGTGCTTTTTTTTTTTTATGTTCTTTGAATGTTCAGGTGCTTCTTTGGGGAGGATCGTTTTTCTTCCACCACATTCTTGTCTGGAATTCCACATCCCCATTCAGTGGGATGAATGGCAGATATTCCTTTGAAAGTGCACCATTCAGTGTAGAGCTGTATGTCCTGTTCCCATCCTGGGACAAAGCCATTTTCCTTCTCCCTCAGAGCTTTTCCAAAACATCCATCATTCATTAAGCAGGGGTCAGGCAAAGGGACAGACACTTGTGCAGGCTTTCAAAGAGGATGAAATCTAATATAAGGAATCAAAGCTTGTATATAAGCCTCACAGTACTCGTATATAGGAAATCAAAAGCGTAAACAGTTTTAATAGTGATCTATTAGTGACTTTGTGGAAGATGAAGCCTTTGGGAGAGAAGGGATGGGGGCATAGCTGATTTATTTGATTCTTTTGGCTGGCACTGGAATCACCCAGCTGGTACTACTTACAGTGTATGCCTCACAGCTAGGTAACATTACATCCGATGCCAATCACACACACATTATTTTACAACTGGGACATGGAGACCAGCTGACACTGCTTAATTATCGTCTGGAAAAAAGCAGTAATTAATAAAATTTGATGTTCACACGAACACGATTTTTTTTTTTTTTTTTTTAAAAAAAAAAAA
>CM040458.1:4602418-4618742 GCA_022758105.1 Pangasianodon gigas
CACACACACACCCTGTCCAGTGGAAAGGGACCACCATAAGACCACCAGTGACATGATATATTTTGGGGGGTAGTTTATTGACCTTGAACAGCAGATTTGCAAAATTTGGCTAATAGCACACATGTAGTAGATTCCCACCACTCCCATATTTCTCTTGTGTCTAACAAAAACCAGAGTGTTCAATTCTTTTCTTTCACAGCAGTTCCGAACCATCGTTCTTCATAATACAAGCTCACATTTTCTCTACCACTGGCATAACATCTGATAAGATGTCCTGAATTTGGCTGATGGAAAGGAGATCTAGTTTTGCAGAGTGCATTCTTTTCGTCCTGACACAGTGCGCAATCTCCCACTGGGAGAGATTTTTTCACCAGCTCAGGCAGTAAAAGGTCAGCTCCAGAGCACACAGCCTTCAGATCAGAAACGTTTGGTAAAGAGGTTTGTCAGGTTTTGCCTAGTGAGTACAGGATAAACTGACATGTTCTTCCTACAGCGTCCCTCCTCATGAGGTACAAGACTACATACATTCCTCTGGTTGAAATGCTGTCAACAGCTAAAACCTGAGGCGTTGAAGTGACATGGAAACCGGAGAATGTTGACTACTTACTTGCTGAAAGATTTCCAAGAGAGTTTCTGGGAAATGACAACTGGCACTGTAACATGCAACATTTAGCAACTTGCATTATTGCTCACAAAGCTGTTACGGGAATTAATACATAATTTATTTTTAGGTTACATTTTAAAACCTTATAAACTACAATTCAACCCGATCTCACAGAAAATTACGAAATGTCTTCTTATGTAACAATAGTTTTTAGGGTTTCATACTAAGAATGGGCCTCATTTATCAAGCTGGATACAAACAGATTTCTGCATAAATTTTTCATACAAGCATTTACACAAGAAATCTAGTAATCATGATAATCCTGTAAATTAAAAAAAAATGTTCGTATCCTACTCGTCCTCCTGAGTGTGTGTAAATTTATGCATAAACCGTCTAACTAATGTAAACTTCGACATTTTGTGAAAACCAGTCATTTTATATCATTGGCATTAATTAAAGATAATAATAAAATAAAGAAAGTGAGTCAACACAAACTCATAAATTAAGAAAAATAAAACTAATCATTCAATTGTGACAAAAGAAATGCCACCGTATAAACAGAAGATGGGTCAGCTATTATTATTATTATTATTATTATTATTATTATTATTATTATTATATAGTGAGGTCCAAAAGTCTGAGACCACACTGAAGATTAGATTTTTTTTTTTCATGTAAAATTGGAAATAAACAGATTTTAGAATTTTGAATATTCAAGATTCTGCACTATTTTCTTGGTCTCCATTTAAAAGTAAACAAATGTGTGATATTGACCATATTAACTGCTTTGTACAAAAGGTCAGATTTTCCTCATGTCTAATCTCTTCTACTGAAGCATGTGTTCAGACGATCTAAAATGAATCATAGGGTTTTACACAAACTTGTGGAGTTTATGCCACCTGTGCCAGAGTGCACACTGTCAATAAAGCAAAAAGGGGACGAGCCAAATACTAAGAAACTCTGAAATTCATATAAATAAGATTCTACTTTTCACTCAAGTTGTTGTCAATAATAAAATTTGTAATGAAAATTATTGTATTAAATTAGAAAAGAATGCAAAATAGAAGCATTTTCACTAGTGCTCTCAGACTTTTGGACCTCACTGTATATTATTAAATATTTTTATTGGCATAGAAGTGAGTCAAACTAACTTCCACTTCAGCTTTTCAGCCTTTTCCCTGATTGTTCATTTCGTGCTCCCAGCTTCTTTGCACTTGAAAATTTATGAAGTTTTGTGGGCGTCACTACATACAAATGAGCAGTGTCAGAAACACACTTTGTACATTAAGGGTGATCAATTTTTGCACAAGTATGAAGAAAATCAGCATTTCTGAAACTTTCGTAAATCTGGCGGAAAACTTTAGATCTGTTTGGCTTATGTAATTTACATGCATTTACACGCATTTCGCATTTACACACAACTTTAGTAAATGATTGATAAATGAGGCCAAGAAAAGCTTGATTTAACCAAATTCTTTCTACTTACATTTTTTAATTTTTTTTATTATAATCAGCCTAGACCACAGGCTTAAATATGCTTAACTACTTCTCATATTTCTCCACTTTCAAACTGGAACTTGTACTGCACATTTGTTCTCATTTTCAGACCTGTACCATGAAATCGGGATTAATTATTGGCTGCTTCCCTTGAGAGCCCACAAGCTCTGCCATAAAAGGGTCAGCAATCTATTCTGCATTTACATATGCTTATAAACACCCCCTCATTTTATACTCCCATGCTTCAGTAGGAACATCTTGCCTTCCTCCACACACATCACACGATTAATATCCTAGCAGGAAGTGCAAATAAGTGAAGTCCTACTTCTTCTTTTGCCTCAGGTTAGTTGCGATAGCAATGTCGCTAATTGGAGTCCAGTGAAGGACGAATGAGCGGATAAAAACAATTTTGTGAAGTAGCAAGTACTTCTTGTGTTTGTTCATGGAGATAATAATACTGTGTACGTAGTTGTGGACCTGAATTTAAAAAAAGGTCACATCTGGTGTCTAGACAGGATATTGCCATACAACCTTCAAGAAATGCCTGAAGACTCGGCACTACTGACAGAACACGTACACCACTACTGCAACACCTTCAGCATTCTGTGTGTCTGTGTCTCTAGGTGTGAGATGCCATTTGTGTCCCACTGATATTACATTTACATATATGTATGTGAAGGAAATGTAATACATTTTGTGTAGTGTGAAGTTTCCTTTGGAACAACCTATGTGCATGAATAAAATCTACAGCACTTAGAAAACACAATTTTTGTCTGTCTCATTCCTCTATAACTACACTTTGCTTTAAAATACTCCAAAACACAATATTTGTTCCATTAATATGTGAATCCTTTTAACATCTCATGCTTGAAACATTCTTTTCCATGACATTAATTATAGGTTATGAAAAATGTACATTTTAGTGTCTCATAACATTCACTCAACCCTGTTATCTGCAAACATTCACCCATATGAAATATTTGGAATAACACCCAAGTTCATCAGGAAGTCATCTGAATTTCTTGAAGATCATGAGAAGAAGAAATTTAAAGTCTGTGATTATTTTCCCTATTTATTTTCAGTGATTATTACTAATCAAAAATACATTTTAAGTAAAGCATTAGAATGTCCTTAAAGGTGCATTGGGTAAGATTAATCTTTTTTTTTTTCACGATTAGGTCTCTAACAGGTGGTGAGTTCGACATTTGAATGATTAGCATCCATGTTCACGAAGCTCCGCCCCCAGGATCTACAGTGGCCCGTAGAGTGTCTGAAAAATGATTGACAGGAGGCGCATCCAAACACAAACAATCATGTTCTACACAAACAATCATGTTCTATATATCTTCCAGGTTAATTGTAAAAAGTAAGGAAAAAGGAATTAAAAAATCGACTGTTGCACATGCCATTACCATGAATGCTAGTTAACCACATTGTGTGTATTTGCTAATTCTTTGCTAAAAATATCTCAACACTGTTACTTTCCAGCATTACTCATTTAAGAGCATTGAAAACCAAAAACTATACTCCAGTCTTATTCATCATTCAGTCAATAACTTAAAGCTAAAACTCTACTGAAATCAAAAAAATGACCCTGATGCTTATACTAATGATCTTTCCAACAAACTTAGCACTGCTTGACTCTATAGTGTACAGGTATAGAAGAGTAATTATTTATAATTGCACTATCTGGTGTCACCCAGATGAGGATGGGTTCCCTTTTGAGTCTGGTTCTGCTCAAGGTTTCTTCCTCATGCCCTCTCAGGGAGTTTTTCCTTGCCACCATTGCCTCTGACTTGCTCATTAGGGATAAAACTAAATATATTTCTATATCCGGATATCTGTAAAGCTGCTTTGTGACAATGTCTATGAATTGAAGAAATTGAATTGATATTGTCACTATTTTATTAGGTTAAATACATTCAGTGTTGAAGAATTACTAAAAATGGAGTTTAATCATTAAGAGCTACATGGACTAATGGCACCCCAGTCATTCACTTACCCACATATTGAGCTGTGGTTGGATCTATCACTTTGCACACTACTGCAACTTAATTGATTTCCACTTATATATGAAGACTGACTGCTGTGCATTCCTAACTATCTCCATTTCTTGCCTTCTTTTAGTTCTTCTTATAAATATCCATGTAGCCACTTTAACAGCTCACAGCTTAATTACTCCCTCACTTGTGAATGACCAGATGAATATTGTACTGCATTAAGAATTGTTAGATTGGATGATGACAGTTATTTTCCTGTTCTCACCCACCCAGATGCCATTTTGGTGGTCTGAAATGAACATGCCTGCATCGACGTAGGAGTGGAGCAACTAGGTGGTCTGACATTTTCAAACACACTTTGGCCTATAATTGCACCAAATGTACAGCTTTCTGAGACCTTCATATAGATGCATGGCCACATAGTGTTTTTCTTACTTTAAGCAAAGATTTCACATAGCTCTATCTTGTGGAAGTGCACTTTGTTATTACTTTACACAACTACTAATTTCATACAACAGATTAAACGATTCTGTCAAAAATTAGAACAAATAACAACAAACAATCCAAAGGAGAGGGTCTGATTTGATTGGATATCACAATAGCCACACCTCTTGATAATGTATTTATTATAAAGCAAATCCTTTTAAGAACAATGCTGCGCTTTGCTAGATTTCCACCTTCTCTTAAAGTCAAAAAGTACCAAGAATGTACTGTTTACACCACACAATTGGGCTGAATGTGTGGAATGAACATCTACAAAGTTTAACTCATACAGTATCAATTTATACATTATACAAAGTGTCAGTTTAACCCAGGGGATTTTGCTGACATGCATATACTATAGAAAATGGAAATAGAAAATGGAAATCCTTAACAGGATCTCAAGATAAATCAATTGAAAAACTTAAGTCTCTATACGTGAAATGTCATTATGCATGAACATCTCTAGCTGATGTGATCTTGCTGCTTTGTCATCAATTATGCTTTAATTTGCTTTACAAGTGATACTGGACTCTGCAGAAAAGCAGAAGGTAACTCTTTATCAGTTTTCATCCTGGGAGAAATGATCCTGAACGGGAGCTCATATGAAACAAGTGGCAGAGATGGATGTTATTTCCAACAATGGCAGAATGTTTTCAGAAGAAAACATATTCTAGTAGCTAAAACAGAAAAAGGAAGTGAAGTGCATTTATGGAGCTCCGAATCTGTTTCTGTTATGTGAATACTTCTAGTGCTGTTCTCAGTACTCCTTAATTAAAGAACACCGAATTCAGTTCAATGACTTACACACAGAAAGCATAGGGAAATAGATACAGAAACAATAATACTGAAATATTTTTACTGCAATCTGAAACTCACTGAAATTTCTGTTTACACTCATTATGTGAAACTATGTGAATTAACTGATTAATTTAATTTGGTCTGTTTTATATGAACAGATCAGCATTTATCTACATTCATATGGATTTGTTTTGATGTACTACACTTGCTCTATAAGCTCATCTGATTGAGTGTGTATGAATTGTAATAGGAAGATTATTGTTATTGGTTAATTAGACTAATTGTGTCATGTGAACTAATTAGAATATCATCAATCAAGATAAATGGCCATGTGAATATGCCTTTTCACTTAAGACTAGGGTTTTATAGTTTGGTCTAACTGACTAAAATGTTTTGTATTTCTGTAACTCTTTTTTGCAGCACTCAGCTATTTTGGATTTTATTCAGTTTTGAGGGGTTTTTTTCTGCAGTTTGACATCCCTTAGCTAAAGCATGCATGCAATACATAGAATGCATTTGTATGCATGGAATTGGAGTCAGGTGCAAATGATTAGGGCTTTAGTAGCGAGGCAGGGCCTGGCCTTATATAAACATCGGCTGTTGCAGTTTATTGACTTGGATGGTAGCATTGTTTTCAATGGTTGATGTTGGCCACCAGTCTGGGAAGAGGTTTAAAACCATTTAAAAGGAATGTTGTCAATCCTAATGCTGTTTACTAATTGTTTACAAATGGGGAAAGCTTCTTTTTCCATAGATTTAGGCCAGGCTGTACCATATTAGCCCAAGAGCTGACTGGGTGAAACTGAGAAAACTACTCAAATAGGTATATAGAAGTATGAACTAGAAGGAGAACAAGAAAGAAGAAGCAAATTCTCTCCTAAAACAATATAAGCTGTTAAACAGGACACCTGATATATTGTACTTTGAATAGATGAGTAAGAATGAAGGACAACTGGTGTATTTGATGAAAAACAAAAGCTTATTAATCACCTGAACATTCTACTAACTGTGTGGTGATGGGAATATTTAACACAAAATGGACCAATGGAAAAGCCATCACAGTACATAAAAGTACATGAAATTGGAAAACTTAAAAAAATGTATAGATTTATAAATCTATTTATAACTATGTATGTATAGGTTCTATAAATATTCAAAGCCTCCATATCCTGCTAAAAAACAGCTACCCAGCTAGTTAACTGCTAGTAAACAAGCTAGCACTCAGTATCTGATTTTTAATGTCATATTTTAGTGGTTTATTTAATAGTAGGCAAAATAACAAATTTAACGATCGTTCTAAAGTAACTATTTCATTCAGTAATAACAATAGCTAAATTAGCAAGCTAATTTTATTAGCACATGGTTTCTGAACCTAAAGTTTTCCAGGTTATCCCATAATCTTGGACATGATTGTCCAAAGCTGTGAAACAGAGCTCCTTCAGAATGCTGCTTGAACAAGTACTTCATGAAATCACTGAGAAAGTCTCAGCTTTAGATATAAAATGTGCCTTTCGTACTGTCTTGTCTGTAAAATCATAATCAGCCATCGAAGAGGGGTTAATATGTTGGAGAACTGTAGTAGTGTATAGGTTTTGCTTCATCAACTACATGCACATATTAACAACAATCAGTTTCATATGCAAGTTAAAATGTGTATCTCTGTGTATTTGTGTATGTGCAGGGTTATCCATGCATGTGCTGAGCATCCATTTAAGTGGATAGCATAGCTTTAAGAAAAATCAGTAAACACTGCTAGTTCTTTCCTTCTTTCTGTCCTCCAGATTTCATTGCATTTGCACATTTGCTCTGTAAACCCCATAAGTCATATTTCTCCTATAACCTCGAAAAGGCCAGTAAATTGTGAGTCAGAGATGGACTGTTTCCAGTAATCTCAAGTAGAAGAAAACTAAAATAAATTAAAATTGTGTCCAGTGGTCAGTTTTATCTGATCAAAGAATGGCTTTGGTATGAAGCTTTGTGATGTACTGGCTTCTATAAATGAATTTAAATCTCTATAAAATGGTAATCTATTTAAAGAATATTGCAACATTTACACTTTTAGATGTGTCTGGCATTTGTGCTGGAAATCGTATCTAGTATTTAGACTGTAGCTAGCATTACTGTTTGTTTTGGGTTTTTTTTCAGTTTTCATGACAAGGCCGTTTTCTGCCATACGAATAAGAATAAAAAGAAAATCAGTTAAAAATTAGTAATAACCAAACAAAAGTGGAAGCAAGTTATGACATATTTACTTTAAATAAAGTCATGTGCAAATGATCCTATGAGGAAAAAACAATATGTATAGGGAGTTGAAGCCTAACCTGATAATTACTGCCTCTGACTCTGTCATTAACATTTCAGTGTTAAATATGATAAGTCCATGTCACAGAGTTGCATTTATGTTTGTTACTGGATGGTAGGCTGTAAATACTGTAAATTACAATTATTATTTATTCATTAATGGATGCACCAATAGAACCAGGCTATTAAATCTTACATTGTGAGAGAATTATTACCTGATTAACCCTGATTAACCTCATTATGTCAGACACAGAAATGGGATGGTACCATCACGGACACATCTTTTTTACTTTTATTATGTATCTTCCCCATGAAAATAAGGCATGGTACATATTTTACACTAGAGACCCCTGACATAGGTTTTAAAGCTTTACACTAAAAGCTAATTAAAGGTCTACTGCAAGCAGTTAAGAGATACATACTAAGTATACAGAAGATGCACTCGGCATGGTACTACCACAGCAAGGAAAGGTTTTGTACCTTCTTTACGATGACATGGGGCTTGGATATGGGGATTAGTGTAACAGATGTCATGGCCTGCCAGCAAAGGCCAAAATCATTAACGGATTGTAACGATGCTCCATTAGGTTTCTGGGAAATGGAGTCTGGAGGCCTGCTGAACCTAATATGTTGTCCAATTTATCGGACTGACAGTTTTTGGCCATTCCTTTAGCCTGAGGTGGCTTCTGTGACCTTGCCAAAGTTTTGTTGTGCTGCTTGATTCAAAGCTGCTGTTGCAGGACTTTTACTACTGACTTTTATCTTGTGAAATAAATGCCACTAATTAGCTTGCCCTGTTTGGTTAGATATATGATAATTAGGCCAAGTGGTTTTGAAATCAAATCCACTAAAATAGATCAAGGTCAGGGAACATTTAATGTGCACTATGTATAAAATATCTAGTGATTTGTACTACAGGAATCACATTTTACAAGATATGAGTATTTTAATAAGCAAATGCTGCTTCTTAAGGGACTTAAGCTGCTTCTAAAAGCTGCACACAAAGAAAAGAAATAATAAAATCTAACACAAAGAAATTCACTACAGAGAAAATAAGCAGAAGCAGCACAGGATCTTTTTTCAGCCTTTATTTGACTGATGGTAATGTCACTATGTCATGACACTGTCAGACTCTACCTGGAGAAAATGGCACAAGCTGTCACAAATGTCTTCACTAAGATGCTGGGTGCCATGCGGTGTCAAAATTAATTCACAGTAGGGTCAGGAGACTGCATGTGTGGAACGGTGAGGGCATTTGGCTCCCACCTGGCTAACCTCTACTTCCCCTGCGCACTCTTTTCCTCCAGCTTTGTCCTGTTTTCCTGTAACACAAGTGTCAAAGGCGATCTGTCAGCTTTCATAGAGCTCATTTTAGTGCCATATTTAATATTAGATACGTATGCTCATATGTATCTAAAGTACCCATTTAGCTTAGCAGAGTTAGTGACTATTAAGGTTAACCATCATTCAATGCTCATTACTTGGAAATTGAACCATTAACTGGTTAGATGTTAAAATGTCATATGAAATAAGTTGGGAAGTGTCTTTTGAGATGTTCTGGGAAAAATCAAATGTGTTTTTAGTTGCATTCCCAGCTTCTTAGTCACTGCATGGGAGTGTAACTTTGCAAAGCCAAAAGTCCCAGTTTGTGTGTGTGGGTGGTGTTTCTGCGCATGTGCGTTTGTGTGCATTTAAAACTGCATTTACTTACTCAGAAAAATAGAGGAAACATTTAGCCATTCAAATGATCATACCCAACTTTTGTCTCTTACTGAATGCACACGATCAAATCTCTGATTTCTAGCATGCAATGTAATCCTAACCACAAATAAGTTACTGGTGGTTACAGCAAAGGCCAAATATTTGTGGTGATGGTCTTTGACACATCTATGTCCTGGATAATGTTCTTGATCTCTTCAAATGTTTTCTTCGGGCCTGAAAGAATTTTAATAGTCATCTGTTATGAGGGTTTTTCTATTGCTTAGCTCACCAGTGCATCCACTTTTTCTCAGTAATGTCCCAAACAATTACACTCTATGGGCAAAGTTTGTGGACACCTCATCATTACACCCGTATGTGCTTGTTGAACATCCCATTCCAGATTTAGTTGATCTTTGCTTTTATAATAGCCTCCACTCTTCTGGAAAGGCTTTCCACTAGATTATGGAGCGTGGCTGTAGGGACTTGTGATCATTCAGCTACAAGAGCATTAGTGAGGTCAGGCACTGATGTTTGTGAGGAGGTCTGGGGTTCAGTCGGTGTTTCAGTTCATCCCAAAGGTGTTCAGTGGGGTTGAGGTCAGGGCTGTGTACAGAACACTCCAACCACTCCAACCTTAACACACCATGTCTTCATGGAGCTCGCTTTGTGCACAGGGGCATTGTCATGCTGGAACAGGTTTGAGCCTCTTAGTTCCAGTGAAGGGAAATTGTAATGCTACAGCATACAACGACATTCTATACAATTGTGTGATTCAAACTTTGTGGCAACAGTTTGAGGAAGAAACACCTATGGGAGTGATGGTTAAGTTTTGGCCATATAGCTTTGTATAATTTATTCTCTTTCCAGCCTGATTTACTGGAAATTTTGTCATTAAGAGACAAGAGTAACAGTCTACAGGTACAAACACCATATTTAGCCAGGTTTTGATAACTCTATTGTCACTAATGATTCAGCAACACAGAGCTGACAAAAATAACAACTGAGCAGCCAATGCAAATTATATGTATTTGGTCCCCTAAAATAAAAGAGGCATACATATATATATATATATATATATATATATATATATATATATATATATATATACATAAAACAATCTGTCATTAACCACATTAAACTCAGCTATTGTTTCCATTCATATCCAATATCCTGGAGTCATTTATTACACTTCATTTATAATAAAAGTTGCCATTGAATGCTGCAGTTTATGACCTGAAACACACACCTTCTGCATTAAGTGAACTGATTTCTTCAATCACATAATTACATGCTTTGCTGGTGTAACTGTCATGAGCACTTTCTGTTTGCTTTTGTTTTGCTTCTGTCTCCTTTCTGCTTTCTCCAGCTCCTGTGCTGAGTTTTCCCATCCATCACTCCTAGTGATCATTGTTAGCATTGTTACCAGGCTCCAGATGTTTTAAGTAGGTAGGGCTGCCAACTGAATGTAAGAGTGTGATGTAATTTTTTTTTTATGGATATCAGACATCTCATTCTGCATCAAGCTGCATAGACACAGTAACCAATTACTTCCTGCTAGGGAATAGTGCAATGCAATGTAGCCAAGGCCTATTCAACACACACACACACACACACACACACACAGGGATGAAACTATATGGCTAATCAGACACTAACTGTGCAGCAGCAGTGTTGTCAACAAGGCCATTAAAGTCTACCTGCTGAAAAAACAAACACTAAACACACAGCACTAGCTGTAGTTTACATTTGAGTTGTGGTAACCTTCATATTTGTGTTAACAATTTTAGTTTTCTAAGATTATTAATGTTACTATTAGCAAAATATTTCCATTAGCAAAGGCATCCTTGATTGACCGGTCTGTTCAAATGTCATTTCATTGACTTTATTCTCCTTTGTTTCATTTGTTTGCGAAGTCTTGCATATTTATCATGGGTCTAAGCTGTGTTTCTGTAATCTAGTTAACTTTTGTTTTCTTTTGTTTTTGTTTGTTTGTTTGTTCTGTCTGGTCATGCAGTTGCCAGATTTACCTTTCTTAACCATCTGCCTGTACCTCGATCACAGCAACAGATATTGACATTTTATTCTCAGGAAAAAATAAATATAACTTTTGCAATAACATTACAGCAACTGTATACACCGGTCAGCCATAACATTAAAACCACCTGTAGGCCCCCCTTGTGCTGCCAAAATAGCTCTGACCCATTGAGGAATGGACTCAACAAGACCTCTGAAGGTGTGCTGTGGTCTGGCACCAAGACGTTAGTAGAAGATCCATTAAGTCCTGTAAGTTGCGAGGGGGGGCCTCCATGGATCGGACTAGTTTGTTCAGCACATCCCACAGATGCTCAATCGGATTGAGATCTGGGGAATTTGAAGGCCAAGTCAACACCTTGAACTCATGGTCAAGCCATTACTGAACAATTTTATTGCAGTGTGGCAAGGCATATTATCCTGCTGAAAGAGGCCACTGCCATTAAGGAATACCATTGCCATGAAGGGGTGTACTTGGTCTGCAACAATGTTTAGGTAGGTGGTACGTGTCAAAGTAACATCCACATGAATGCCAGGACCCAAAGTTTCCCAGCAGAACATTGCCCAGAGCATCACACTGCCTCCGCCAGCTTGTCTTCTTCCCATAGTGTGTCCTGGTGCCATCTCTTCCCGAGGTAAGCAATGCACACACACCTGGTCGTCCACATGATGTAAAAGAAAACATGAATCATCAGACCATACCACCTTCTTCCATTGCTCCGTGGTCCAGTTCTGATGCTCACCTGTCCATTGTAGGAGCTTTCGGCAGTGGACAGGGTCAGCATGGACACTGTGACTGGTCTGGAGCTACGCAGCTCCATATGCAGAAAGCTGTAATGCAGTGTGTGTTCTGACACCTTTCTATCATAGCCAGCATTAACCTTTTCAGCAATTTGTGCTACAGTAGCTCTTCTGTGGGATGGGACCAGACGGGCTAGCCTTCGCACCTGCATCAAGCATGTGCAAGCACGTTGGACCACTTTTGGTAGGTACTAACCACTGCATACCGGGAACACCCCACACAACCTACAGTTTGGAGATGCTCCGACCCAGGTGTCTAGACATCACAATTTGGCCCTTGTCAAAGTCGCTCAGATGCTTACCCTTGCCCATTTTTCCTGCTTCCAACACATCAACTTCGAGAACTGACTGTTCACTTGCTGCCTAATATATCCCACTCCTTGACAGGTGCCATTGTAACGAGATAATCAATAAGATCAATAAGATAAGATATTCACTTCACCTGTCAGTAGTTTTAATGTTATGGCTGATTGGTGTATGTTTTGGTTTTATTTAATGGTTGTTCTACAGTGTGAACTAAACTTTCATTTAGTTTAATTTTTGATAAATGATGAACAGCCAAATACATGTTCCATCTGCTACCCATCTGCAAATGAAACCTGAAGATGAATAAGGCCCCTAAAAATGGAAACCATCTGGGTGATACACTGCTGTTGAGAAACCATTACATCCTGCCCTCTCCCCTCAACTATACATCAAAAATAGCTGTTAAAATGGCCACGTTAGTGATGTATTGCTCTGGAAAAGCTATGTTACAGAGTCCAAACCCAAAACATCAAAGGAAAGCAAAATCAAAACTGGTTTACTACAGAACAGAAGTCCCAGGTACTGATTGTCAATATGATTGGTACACATACTCCTGCAGTGTCTATGCACCAAATCTGGGGTTTTCAACAAACTGTACTAGTGAAAAATTGGGGAATAAGAATGCACCCTACTTTGCAGATAAGTACATGCCATGCATGTTTCTATTCATACACATTTTATGAGACAGATCAGATTTGCTGATCTGCAAAAAAAAAAGTAGGGCTTGTGGCCATCATAACCCAAAAATAAGCAATGGTTAATAGAAAAATTCTTTCTTCAAGTATTTTCAAAGTTGGCCTTGCAGTCTCTGGAGATTAAAGCGCATTGTTCAACTTGCCAAATGTTCAAACAAGCAGCCCTGTGCAAGTGCTTGCAAGAATATTTGGCATTAAAGCACAGGCACTTTATTCTACTACTCCAGGGATTGTGTTAAATATATAGTCTGAAAATCAGCTTCACACAGGCCAATTTCCAATCCCAAAATGGAAACAGGTATGTCTATGCCAAGCTTAACATCAGAAAGCCATCACGATTTCTGGTTTTTAACCATATATATACTGTTTCTTATTGCCACTTTAGTATTGTAGATTTACTCAACGATGATTACTAAATTACTCAAGGATGATTTCAGTTACAGACTTCATCATTTCTCAGACTTCATCACATCATGCACGTTTTCTTTTTTTAATCAAATGTTAATCAAGTGTACCCATATCTTCAGCGAGTTCTCTACATTTTCACTGAAACTGTTACTGTTATATGCAAGGGTCAATTGTAATTAAAAAAAATTGTAAATTAAATGTACATCAGGAAAAATCAATACTATACATGCATTTCTCTGTGTGCTATACCTTTTGAGGGTAGCTTGGATACTATTTAGTTTTACCATAATTCTATGAGTTAAAATAAAATTGCAGTTCATCCTTAGTGTCTTTTCTGGCACAAAATAGATTTTTCACAAATATCTCCAGCAAATGTGGATGAATCTTGCTGTTTTGGTTTGATTTTTTTTTTTCCCCAAATGGACATGGATACATTACACAATTGTACACTCATTGGCCACTTTAATAGGCATGCAGTTATCTCATTCATGCAACTATACAATCAGCCAATCATGTAGTAGCAGTGCCAAGAAAAGGAATCTGAGGCTGAAGACTGGAAAAAGAAATCAGGCCATGTTTGTCCAGTCTTCAACTGTCCAGTTTCAGTGAGTCTGTGCCCACTGTAGTCTCAGATTCCTGTTCTTGGCTATCAGGAGTGGAAACCATGTGGACTTCTGCTGTCTTCTAGCCCATCTGCCTCAATGTTTGAATGTTCTTCTGCATCCTGAGATGCTTTTCTGCTCACCATGTTTGTAGCTTGAACTCTATGTAAAATCTAGAGACTGTTGTGCATGAAAATCTCAGGAGATCAACAGGTTCTGAAATACTCAAACCAGCACATCTGACACCAACAACCACGCCATGGCATGGTGAATCACTGAGGTTACATGTTTTCCCCATTTTGATGTTTGAATGTTAACTGAAGTTCTTGACCTGTATTTTATGCATTGTGCTTAATGATTGGATAATTGCATGAATGAGCAGGGGTGCATGTATTTCTTATAAAGTGGCATGTGAGTGTATATGTATGTAAACAGGTCGCAGTTGCATTTGTGCATTTGGAGAAAACACTTATGTTACGATTGTACCGACTTTCCACTGCTTGGTAGCCTAGAGACTAGAGACTCAACTCAATTCTTACTGAAAAACACAAAGGATGTAAATGCATAAACAGTTCAGAAAGTAAAAGTATAACCAGTGCAGAGATATACAAAGAAGTCTTCAATCTTCTCTCCTAAGGGCCATTGTGGCAGGTTTTCATTCCAGCAAAATGGGAAGCCACACCTAACTCAAGAACAAGATAAACTAATTAAACAGGTGTGACATTTGCTTGGTAAGAATTCCTGCTTCGTTAGAAGGAAATGCTACAGCCACACTGCCCCTTTTGTGGATAAGAGTGAAGACTCCTGTTCTAGACTGTTGCTGAAGAGGTATGCTTGGATATACAAGATGGACATGACCAGCACCTTGTTGTTGCATAGAGGGTGTTCGAATAGTGCTTTTCCACCAGACACTGTGGCAAAGAGAAGGCTCTTGTATGAATCTGAATCAAGGATTATCTATACTGGGTCAAGGAGCTGTGTCAGTTTAAAATGCTGGCCATGAAAGCAGGAGAGGTTGCAGGGTTCTGAGTGACACAATTTCCCCTGTAAAATGTGAAGTTAACCAGAAACACTAATGGTTGCTTTGAGGTCTGATTTTCTTTGTTCTCAGCAGTTGGTTTTGTGAGACACAGAAAGCTAAAGTTTTAGAAGAATCTGGAAACTGACAGAAAAAAGACAAATATAATGAGAAAGTTCATCATGCAATAATATAGACCGACAACAAATTGGGACACAATTTTGGAGATAATTAGCACAAACAGGTAAAGCAGCTAGTGACCAAGCTAACCAGCTGTTAGTAATATTCCAACTACTTTATTCCTGAGTATATTTCAGTGATACTGCTATAGAGTGGCATGTTGGCACAGTGGGTAGCATTGCTGTCTGTGCTGTGTTTCACATGTTCTCTCCATGTCCAGAATTCCCTGGTTTCCTCCCAAAAACATGCAGATAGGTGGACTGGCTACTATTTTGACCCTACATGTGAATTAATGTGCAAATATACAACCCCTGGCAAAAAGTATGGAATCACCACACTTAGAGGATGTTCACCCAGCTTTTTTACTTTATAGCAAACAAACAAATCACAGATATGACGCAAAAAAGGTTTTGTTCAATAGCTTAACATTCTGGCTTTGTGAAACATACATAAAAAAAATTCACTGACTTTTTTTTTTTATTAATGGCATGTCTTTTTCCAAATCAAGTAGAGGAAAAAATTATGGAATCACTCAATGTTGAGGAAAAAATTATGGAATCAATTTTTAATTTCCATTTCTAAAACAAATACCGGGACAAGTCTAAAAATGCTAATTAGTCATCAGTTAAAAGGGAGTGCTTACACACCTTAATGGGCTGTTGGACTCGGCTAATTGAAAGGAAACATGGCTCCAATGAGAGAGTTGTCAGTTGAAACAATGGAAAGGATTATAAAACTCCTTCAACAAGGAATTTCAACATGGAATGTGGCCAAAGAAGTTGGTTGCTCTCAGTCAGCTGTGTCTAAAATTTGGTGCAAGTATAAACTTAATGGGAAGGTTATAAAAGGTAAACATACAGGCAGACTAAGGAAGACGTCAAAGCGTCAGGATAGAAAAC
>CM040458.1:4618842-4700238 GCA_022758105.1 Pangasianodon gigas
CCTTTTTTGTGTCATATCTGTGATTTGTTTTTTTGCTATAAAGTAAAAAAGCTGGGTGAACATCCTCTAAGTGTGGTGATTCCATAATTTTTGCCAGGAGTTGTATGTGTGCATGGTGCCCTGTAATGCCCCGGGGTCCCATCCATGGTGTCTTACTGTGATCTGGATCCACCATGACCCTGACCAGGATAAAATGGTTACTGAAGATGCAACATATCTGTCTGCCCACATAACAGAAATACAGAGTAGAAGAATTCTTTTCCAGAAGAATTATCTGTGAAAGTGCCCATTTCACAGATAATTAATAGGAACAGAATTTCCAAATGGGGTGAATATAGGATTCCATATCCTAGAAGATTCTGCAGAAGCTATTCTCTGACACTGGGCTGCTGAGTGCAGAACAGCACAAGTACAGCAAGAAAATAATCAATGAAAGGGAGAATGTTTGGGATGCCATCAGTAGAATAAAGAGTAGGTGGCATTGCTTTATGAAATGTAATGACCGTGATGTAACCCTGGTGAAATCCATGATGAGGACTAACAAGATGAATGAAAGATCCCTGCAACATTGTAAAAGCCAATTGCAGAGTAGATGTACATTAAGGTCTGACATGCTATCTGAATGCAATAAAGCTGTACTATACAGCTGTTAAAAAAAAAACATTTTACTGTAATAGCTGGAAGTACATATTACTAACTTAATAAGTTTATGCTGATATATACATAATTAAAGAATTTTGTGTATTAAAGTTGGTTTAATAATTAATTAAACTGTTAAAAATGGAAAGAAGCACACAAATATGGTAAAATAAATTAATTTTAAAAACAAAAAATACATGCAAACAAAGTACAAATGTGGCCAGTTCAAACAAACAGTGGAACAACACAAACTATATGCAAAATGAAATGTTAGGTAAAATCAATAAACCATGTATCATCATAATTATGACATGCTACTATAGCAATTTTTTTTTACCTTTAACAATCTGTTTGCTAAAGCTGGAGTAGGAGAACTAGCAGTAATAATAACCTGGACATTCACTATCTAGTATTGGTGTACTATTTGGCCAAGATGGTGATGTATGATTTTGCTCACTTGGCTATGGAAATAACAACCAAATGTGAGATTAGTGATTTGTACACAAGTCATGCTGTGCAGATCTGTTTGACGTCTGCAGAGGAAGGACGAAAGGTTTGGATTTGATTTTTGTTTCAGCAGAAAGCCAGACGAGTCCTCGGTTATTTCCCTCATGAAACCAGTGACATGAACATGACATGAACCCCCATACTTGATGTCCCCTGTGTCTTTATTTCTAGAGGTGCTGCTACGGTCCGAAATATTGATCACATTCCTGTGGAACAGAGCTTGTTAAGACTGTGAATATCACATTTTGAATCCTCGGGTGTCCCACACTTTTCTTACACCATGAATAAAAAAGATGGAATATGTCTCTCACTCCTCACAGGAGCCCATATCACACATATTCAAATAAAAATGCTGATCTAGGATATATGTACATACTGTTTGCATAAATCTATTAATTAGGGAGGTTTTTAATAAAATGTTGCCACAATCAGATTTTATGTTTGGTCATTTACGTGGTTAAATTCATATTCAGAGACTCTGTAGTTTAACGTATAACAACTGAAATGAAAAGAAGACACATAACAACCAAAAGGGACATTTTTAAAGCTGCCATTGTCACATATTGTCGCTTACTATGTGTGTATTTTATCTGATCTGTGTGCTCCATGTATTTTATTATGTAGTTTCTGTAATTTCTTCTCCAACTTGTAAAAGGGCACAGAAGATGGTGTTAGAACAGATGCCTTAGATGACTTGCACAGTATAACTGTGTTTGAAATAGAAAAATATGGAGAAACATGCAAATACTTCCCATTAGTCAGTACTGAGTTCTCTAGATAAACAACTTTCTAACTAGGTAATGATACAAATTATCATTCACCAGTCTCGAATCAAATTATAGAACAAATAAATGCCTTGCCTGTTAAGAAAGAAGTTATAAAAAGAAGAAAAGAAAGAAGAAAAAGTTATCACCCCTGAATCCATTTTCATTACTATTTTATTTACTCTTTCATGATCTCTCTCTCTCTCTCTCTCCCTCCTGATTGGCTGCAGTGCCCAGTGTAATCGGATTTATTTTGTGTCTAAAGTTGGATTGTGATGACATTTTGACACATCTGAGCTTGGCTGGCAAAAGCACACCCCAAATTAAGCTAATCTGTAATTGATCGATTTATTTATGCTTGGGATCATATCCATTCTATATGCAGTATATATTTTTCTGAGTGTTGCATGGCACCAAATCAAATTGGACCAAACAGGATAATGAAAAGGTGCTGCAAATCTTGTATCTGACTTTAACCTACTACACCAGAGTCTTTCTGCAAACAGCTGGACTCCACTTACTGCACCAAACTTGTCAACAAAATGTACAAAACCATATCTTGCCTGCTGTATTACTGAGGCTCTAACAACTGTCTAGTAATCAAGACACAGTTTCAGACCTTTGGCCCTTTAATTGCTTTCACTCAAATATTCAGATATTTGGGTATTGAGTTCCCTTATTCAGGAAGTGTGGAACATGAATATCAAGGTGCACCTTGACTGAAAATCTGGACCAGACTGTTTTATGGCTACCATAGCTCCACTGGTACAATAAAGGCTCATGGAACATTTAAGCCCCAGATCACGTCTGTCACAAGCTGTTTTTCCTTGTAGGGCTTGGCAAAAGGTACTAAGTGCAGCATCAAAACACCAACCACCAGATTTGGCACAGTTTCTACCCCCAGGCAATCTGCCTTCAGAAAATCTAACATTCTGTCTCGCTTCCAACACAGGCTCATGGCACCTCTTACAAATTATAATTTCTGCTTCTATGCCTAAACATTCATGGATTTTTAAATCTCCCGTGACATCCTTATGCTGGTTATCACTGTATCTGCAATGGGTTAAGGATATTCCAAGAAAGGGATTGAAAGTGCACTTGCTGGAACTTGCTACCAAATTTTGACAGTCATGATCATAAGGTTGTGCTGTTTAATAAGTGTTTTTGTTATTGTACCTGTTTTATCTATATCTGCTCTATTCTTACATTAAGAGGAGACACTGATGGATATAGTGCTTTTTGATAAAACTATAGAGACTATAGGACTGATGATCGTAACCATGTTTGGCAGTTTGTAATTCAAATATGCACAGTAAAAACTGGTGGCTCTTATGTTGTGGCCATTTTGTTTGTGTAGCTTGCATAAAGAGGCACAAAAAAATCAATACAGAGTTCTTCTGACTAATAACCTTTATCCTATGAGGAAACATTTCTTAACCAATGGGTACGACCTCTTCCAGGATGATTCCGCCCCCAATCGACAGGGCACTAGGGCTCACTGAATGAAAATTTTAAATTTGTCAAGAATGAAAATGATATAAATCATATGCTATGGGCTTCACAGTCATCAGATTTCAACCTAACCGATCACACAGGGGAGATTTTGGAGCAGTGTGTTTGAGCTGTCCCCCATGATCATCATCAAAACACAAACTAAGGGAATATCTTTTGGATGATGTCCAATTCTAGCTCCAGAGACTTGTAGAATCTTTAGCAAGCCAAGCAAGCTGTTCTGGTGGTTATGTTAGATTTTCCTTTAATTGGTCACCAGTTTGTAGGTCCAAAGTAAAATTCAAGCTAAGTCATCCAGTTCATTACAAGGTCTTCATCACCTCCTCATCAACTCATAAACCTGGAATGTCTATCAGTCTGCCAAACAGCCACAGCTGGTGCCTCGTAATGAAATAGCATTTGAAATGTAATGCTGCATGAAGTTTCTGTTTATAATCCTGGCTGATTGTTCCATTTTTAGTCATCCAGTCAGATATTCATATATACAAGGTAAATCCTGTGTGCCAGACTCTACAGAGTAAGGCTGATCTTGTTTGAAAATATGAAAGTCGAAGGACAGCACTGTGTACACTCTGGGTGAGTGTTTGAGAACAAGGCAATTCATGGTGCCTTGTGTGGACATTGCAAAACACTGGTTCTGTATTTTCTTTTTGAAAAAGTATCATGACTCTGTGAAATGTGGTGGGAGTTACTGACTAAAATCTTAAATAGCACCAATCGATGATTATCTATAGACTGGTGGCATACTGATGTCTGCTGAAACTCCACAGGAGACTCCCAGCACCTTTTGAAGGCTACGCATTTTTTTATTTTCTCTCTCTCTCTCTCTCATGCACTCACTCACACACACACACACACACAGTGGATATCAGGGACTTGAATTACAATATCCATTATATTTCATATTCACATTTGGTGTGTCATATTTGATTGCGTGTCTAATAAATGCATGTCATTTTGTTAGCACAGGCTATTTTTCTGTGTTGTTTTGTCTCTCTGTTAATGTTAGCCAGCTATGAACATGAAATGGGAACAAAAAATATCTGGGTTTCAAAAGTTTCTCAAGTGCACGAAAAAATCATTATTCCTCTCGCAATCTTTTTTCAAACCTTACTATGACTAGATCTGCGATTCGCTTCCGTTATCAGTCAGCACACAGTGTCTGAGTTCAAACATGTCATGTTTTGACTAAACCCAACACTCCTGCCAAAGATATTGACACTGCAGTATATCAGTAAACAGATCAACCTATCTGTGCTTGACTGTACCCAGCCCAGCCCTGTGTCCAGAGAAGCAATCTATATACGGAGGTTACTGCCAGCTTGCAGGTCACTGACCCATGGTTTATGTGCTTTGGAGAGCACCCCACTGAGAGCCAACTGGGTAAGGGAAGTAGTTGGGGAAACATACTTCAATGCAAATAAGAGGCACCTTCCATTAACTGGCATTCAACACTCACTATGGCTTCCTAGGCAATGCAAAGAAGAGTATCACTTTTGGACATTTGCAAAGCAGCAACATGGAACTCCACATCCACCTTCTGACTAAATCTTACCTCATAGCAGCCTATATGAGCTATGGTGAGTTTGGGCCATTTTTATCCCTAATAAAGAGCAGTATCTGTACTCATTTTCAATACAGAACCATATCAGCAGTTTAGTGCTTCTCATCCTCAATAATGTGCAGTGTCAATACTTTGAGCGATTCTCATCATCAATACAGAAGAATATCAGTAGTTTAGTGATTCTCATCCTCAATAAAGTACAGTATCAATACTTTGAGCCATTCTCATCACCAATACAGAAGAATATCAGTAGTTTAGTGATTCTCATCCTCAATAAAGTACAGTATCAATACTTTGAGCCATTCTCATCATCAGTACAGAACAATATCAGCAGTTTAATGATTCTCATCCTCAATAAAGTAAGACATCAGTGCTATTGCTGCCTGTTATTATCTGGCGGTTGCACTATCAGTGTCCTGAACCCTCATGGTGACTCCACTTGCTCAAAATGAAACACACAGCCTCCATTAGTTCAAAATGAAACCACCATGGTTGTTTGGAATATAAGGAATTGGAATGAAAAATTATGTCGTAGCCATGGTTTTGTGATGAGTCATAAAGCGTAATTTTCCAATATCATGATACATGTGGTAAATAGATACCTTCAATTTTCCCTCATTATGTTACAGCCTCACTCTAATAGACTTATTTTTCTAATTAATTTGCAAATAATACTCTATAATAAAAAAATCATTTAAACCTGTCACACCTAAATCAGTCTGCACCTAAATCAGTTTTTGAGCATGCATTTCTGACAGTATATATCCTGAGTATATGTTGTTTCATAACTCTGTTATTTTAAACCACAACATGGCTGCCTGTTGAAAGGATGCTTGAATCAATACATTGAAATGCTTTATAAGCCAATATTCAGGGCACGGTCAAGAATTGCAGCACATTGTCAAGTCCATATATTAATCAGCAGAAGATTTACTACTCTGTCAGTTTCAGAATAAAGATTTAGCCTAATTTGATTTGTCAATACAGAAAGTGGGCCACTACATGGATTTTAGACTCTCCATAACTTGTCCTATATTATTGCATTCTTCATCACTGGAGACTGATTTAGGACTAGCTGTCCAAATATTGTCCAGTTGATAAGCAATGAAAATATATTGCTCATCTTGACGATTAATTATGTAATAAATCTTGCCTATGGCTTGTGACTAGCTTCTAGCTTAAAATAAAAGCCAGGAGCTTTCTAATGTTAATACAAGCTTCTTAGTCATTATGTAAAAGCCAGAGCAATTTCATTACTGGAGCATGAAATAATTCAACATCTAAGCAGACCGAAAAAAGAAAAGGCACAGGACTTATGGGGCCTGTAGGACATTTAAGAAAGTCAGTGTTAGACAATAAACATCATGGCCCATTAGGGCAAGTGCATTGCTTCGTCATAGCGTGTGCAGTGACCATTGTGTGTCTGAGAGGCCCTTTTAGTCATTGCATAGCTGTCATGAGGCTGACAAAAGATGCAGAGTGCCAGTTTTATGGCATTTAATGCCTCAAGCATGAAGGGAATGCTCTTTTTATCATTTCTACAGCAACTAATGGCCAGCTGAATTCTCAAAGGTTTCCTTGGTTGACCCTCTATTAAGATGATATTTCAGCTGCTACCTCTGTAATTTCATTCCAGAGTGCTTTACATACGTAACAATTTGCACATTTTGAGGTTTTTAGGCCAGACATTTGGTGGCACCAGACGTAACTGCTGCAAACACTTTGTAATTCTCACAAAATCCAGCAGTTTATATCGGTATCATTGTGGTAAGGGAACAGGAATACACATCACTGATGGCAAAAACACAAACAGATGCTCTAGATGGTTCTGCCATTAGGATGTTACCTTAGATCAAGACTCTGAAACAACTTGGTTGAATGGGGGAAAATGTACAAGTGTGTCCTCTCAAGTGGTAGAGTCTCTTTATATTTCTTCTTTAGCATTTCCTAGAGACAAATTTAGTGTAAATGGGAAAAACTTGATAAGTGATGATATGCTCAGATTAGGGGTTAGTCTTCAGGAGTGGTTAGTCATCTTATGTGTGGATTTAAATGTAAACTGATGAAAAAATATAGAAGTATTGATGATAATCAAAATGGCATGGCCAATAATTTCTATACATGGCTTCTCAAAAGATTAGATTATTTAGCCTGAGGAGCTCAGATTTAGTTTATGACTTCTCATTTAAAAAGAGTGAGCATAGTAATCTATTAATAACAAAATGTTAGACGTTATGTTACATTAGACAGTACTTGTAACAACAACTAAAAGCAATCAGGTTACTCTAGGTTTTTTTTGTTTTGTTTTTTTACTGGCAAGTCAGTGATAAACTAAGACATGCTGAAATTACACGAGTTCTTTATTGTGTTTCTTAATCAATCAAATCCCAAATCATGCTCTAATAGAATTATTAAAAAGTCCATTTAAAAAAAAAAACAGTACTCATTCTGGTCCATAGCAAAAATTAAATTTCAATGTATCCATCCTTAAAATGATATAAAAGAGGAATCAGTACATGTGAGACATTAACTGGTGAAAAAGATTGTGTTCCATTTTTGCACATGTTATAACTAATGCATAAGAAGAATATCATTCAAAAGTAAATCAGTTTTACAGTTTTTAAGTTTTCATATGAGTAGTTTTCTTACTATAATGGCTAGGCATATCAGCTGATCTGCATGTTCCTGTCTTACTTCTCTAAGGATTCAACTAGCATGTGATAATTTGATTAATAATTTTAAGATAATTAATGGAATTTAAGAGAATGAGCAAAAATAAACAATATACACAATGTTTCACTTAGAGTTGAATTTATAGAATTTATAATAAATGTAGATATATTGTTATCCTTGCTTTTCTGCTAACCATGCTTGTAAAGAGTGATTGAATTACTGTAGCCTGCCTGTCAGCTTGAACCAGTCTGGCCATTCTCCTCTGACCTCTCTCATCAAACATGGCATTCTGTTGCTCACTGGGTGTGGTTTTTTTTTTTTTTGGTTGTTTTTTTGTTTTGTTTTGTTTTTCGCACCATTCTGTGTAAACTCTACTGACTGTTGTGTGTGAAAATCCCAGGAGATCCGCAGTTTCTGAAATACTCAAACCAGCTTGTGTGGCACTAACATCCATGCCTCCATCAAAGTCACAGAGATCACATTTTTCCCCATTCTGGTGTTTGTTGTGAACATTAACTGAAGCTTTTGACCAGTATGATTTTAGGCATTGTGCTGCTGCTACATGACTGGCTTATTGGATCATTTCATTAACAAGAAAAGGTACATGTGTTCCTGTATGGGAGTGGACAGTGAGGCTACAAGGCTGCACACTTATCTCTTTTACATTCATCACCATGGGGAAAAACCACAGAGAGATATAAAATATGCAGTTGAAAGTTATTAAGCCCAGTCAGGGTAAAAAAAAAAAAAAAATGTGGACACAGATTGAGAATTGCACAGTTTTTGCTAATTCTAGGTTATCAGATCAGTGCTGTTCAATCACAGAGTGGCAGAGCTGCTTGTACTAGACAATGTGGGACACTCAGATAACAAATGAGTGATGGCCCATATTTACCAATTGCCTTGATTTAAAAGACAGCATATACAGCCCTTTTTGTTTAACCTGCTGTAAACCTGCTGCAACATTAATGACATGTAAGTATAGTGTAGCACTTATGAAAAGACATTGTAGGCTATGAACAAGCTGTGTGCACAAAAAAAGCTTATAATTAATTAAACTTATGAAGGGAAAGTTTCAACCCTCAGCCACTCAATCATTATATACCAGTCTGTATGTTATGGGTGAAATTAGTCACTTTAGCGACTCTGTGGTGTATTTTGGTTAGAAGAAAAACTTATAGCATTTGTTTTTCTCACCGTTGCTGTCTTTTTACATTAAAAAAGGCCGCTTATTTGTCTCCCAGTGTCAGGCGGAAGATACAGATGCAGATGCAGGCAAACAGCAGCTTTATTGTGAATGCTAGCAGACAAAGCCAAGATGTAAGACAAGAACATAGTCAATAAACAGGCAGTGGTCAGGTGATGAGCAAACAGCAGAAACTAGACAGGACTAAGGCAAGAACATGAAAACCAAACAAAATCTGTAAACTATGTAGACAACCACAATACTAAGGCTTGGTAATGACTGGTGAGAAACACAGAGTGTATACTTCTTTTATACTGTGAGGCAGTAATTGCGCACAAGTGTGTGTAATCAGTAAGATTCAAGCAAACTTGAACATGACCGTCTCTGTTGTTGCTGGGTGTTATAGTCCACGGCAGCCATGTTTGCAGGCCGCAATGTACTCTAGGTAGTGTTGTTGGACGCCGTTTCCGGCATTGACAGGACACCCAGGTTGGTATTTTTTTAATGGGTTAATTTGTCTACAGTTTCACTTTCCGCTTCTCCATGAACACTTATAGCATTAGTGAATGGGAATGGCTATTGGAACAAAGTATTGCCCTATAGGAACTACACATATCATTTTCTATAGACTTGAGACATTTTAACACCAATTATAACATCATGGTCAGTGAAATGCAGGACAAAGTTTGTTTTTTGCAAGATTATCAGGACTCTTCCTCAAAGTATATAATTACCATTGCTGTTTTTGCGGGTTATTGTCTCAACTTTGTTCGACAATACAGGAAGAGGATCAGAGCTGTCATTCTCCCCAGGAGAGGTTTCATAAGGTATTAAAATTATTTCAACAAATTACAAACTAATTTTGAAACTATTTCTTATGTTTAGTAAGTTGCACTGTATTTTGTTAAACATTTTGTAAATGCTGCCCAGTGAATGTTTGCATAACGCAGGAACATCTGAGAAAAGCATAATGAATTGTATTTACTTCCAAGAGATATCTTGGGTACAAAAAAAATTGTTCAGTTGTCATAGTGATTGTAAAACCTTTTGGAAAGAATGTTTCATTATGTGATTCCTATTCTTATTTATGTATTCATTAAGCCATCTATCTGCTTGAGTTTCTCACACTGCTCACAGAACGAGCCTTAATTCATGGTTATATAATTGTTATTTTCATTAGTTTATAGGATGTCATCCTGGTCGCTGCAGGACACTGTTTATTACACAAGGCCTGATAGAATGCATCAGTTTAATATGGAAACATGGTAGTGTGTTGGTTTCGAATGTAACATTTAAACAGTTGTGTAAAAAAATAAAGCATAAAGCATGTTAGCCATGTTATTTTTTAACAAGTGTTGTTTAGCTGAGTGTATTGATTTTTGTGTAGATTGCACTTTCTAAAAACAGTTTACACCCAAGTCTCACTATTGCTTCAGTGAACAATTTCACCTTCATATTGTAGACTTGTACCTAAGAACTGCTGAGGTAACCATGAAGACCACTGAACATCTTTTTTCCCCTTAGTATGGTTTACCACTACTCTTTTACACTTGTATACTGTAACGATTGATAATTTCACTATCTGGTGTCACCCTGAATAGGACGGGTTCTCTTTTCCCTGAGTCTGGTTCTTTTCAAGGTTTCTTCCTCATGTCTTTTCAGGGAGTTTTTCCTTGCCGCTGTCGCCTCTGACTTGCTCATTGGGGATCTAAATATAAAGCTACATGAATTTCTGTAAAGCTGCTTTGTTGCAATGTCTATTCTTAAAAGCACTATACAAACAAAATCTATTTGAAGTGAATGTAGAGTACTTGTATAAACCGCTCACTATCTAGCAAACTACAATATAGCAAAATCAACATTTTGGCTGCTGCTCTGTAGTGATGCAGTATCTAAGGACACGGTCTAAAATAAAATGTAGGGTGTTTTATTCAATGTACTGAACATTTACTAAATAATTGTCCTTGTATTAGATTGGATTAGTGACGTAACGCTAGCCTTAGGCTTTGGGCTGTCCCTGAAAACAATTCTCCTGGCATTTAAATGGAAAATATACTGCCATTGACATGCTAATGTTCAGGAGATCCCCTATTGTCCTGCATAACCATTAAAGTGACGTAAATCTCTGGGCTCACATGGTGCAATTCAAGACGGAGGCAGTCAAAGTTTGCAAAGTAAAATACCACACTGTTTTCAATATGTTATTACTGTATTCCCTTCTAAGCTGAGAAAACTCAATAGTGCACATCTTTAAATGGTGCATATGTTTAGAATCTCACAGGTTCCCAATCCTGAAAGTTCCTAACAGCCTGAAAACCGATAACTGGGTATGGGTGTGAAAACTATTCAATCCCAATTAAGTTAGCTTGATTTACAAAGGTCAGTCTGGATCCTCAGTAAATGTCAACTTAATGATAAAGTAATAGATCTAGATTGTAATATAACTTTGCTCTTATCCATTTCTGTCATTTCTGTCCAGAGGCATTTTATATCTGAAGATAAAAGTATCATTGATCCATCTGAAAACCAGCTCAAGCCAGCGATCAAGGTACTGAATAGACATGGAGTGTCAGCACAAGCCCCATTCAAGTGTCACAATATCTTTCCCAATGGATAATGACCTAGAACAGTGGCACAGTTTGGTTCCAGTCCATAATGCGACAGGCCTTATTAATCACAGCCGACAAATTGTCAATTCGCACTCCATAGTGATGCCGTAATTGCTTATTAAACACGCAGATAGCTGGAGCGAAACATAATTAGTCCTCCCCATGCATGGATGCGTTGCAGCTGGGGGAGTGAGAAAGACCAGATAGATATAAGGGAGGATGTGTAATTCACTGTAATTCACACACACACACACACACACACACACTTCTTCCCATCTCTCGCTAGTTCCTAAACCTACCCTGAGGGGTCTTCTCTTTATAATTCTATACCCCCCACAATCCTGCCACAGCTTGGCGTGTCTCCATGAGGCTTGGACGCTGTTTGGCCCTTCCAATAAATCTAAATAAATTATAGCCTGCAAGTAGAGCCAACTCCAGGGGGGATTATTATCTTTTGTCTTACTTTCCTTCCTTTTTTTTTTTTTTTTTGGTGTTCAGCCTCCAACAAAGATGGATGAGGTAGGGTACAAGATCTTTGCAGAAGCCTCCAATGTAGACACTGCTCTCTAACGAGTAGCATTTTTCAGACCGAAAATATGAGCAATTATTTCCTGCGAATGGACCAGGTGAAGCTGGCAATGCTGTACGTAGGCGTATGAAGGGAACAAATTCATCCACGCCCTGCTTCTGCATCTACAAGAAGGGATTATGGGAAGCCGAATGAACAGGCACAGCAGGATGCAGTTGCCTGAGGTTTATTTTTCCTGGGCAAATTTCCATTTCAATGGAGGGCTGGAAAGAAGAAGACGCTGCCATGGTACAAAGAGTGACATGAAGAGCAGAAACAGAGCTGACATCTCCTTCATAAGCAAATATTGAAGAATGTTGTATATTTTCTAATATCACTATGGTGATTTTAAGATTTTCAGAATGTATGTGGAATAAGCCACTGGTGTTTGAATTTATGCTTATAGCAAGTAACTTGGGTGCCAAACTAGGCTAGTCACTTCATATAATAATCTGCATTGAAGCTTGGGAAAGAACTAATATCAGAATGTTAACTATGATCTGTTTGAATGTCTTCTAATCATAAGAAAAACATTACTGATGTGTCTGTATAGGCTTCACAGCACAGCAATAAATTTATTGTATATTAATTTAATAACTAAAGCTTCAGGTGCATAATATAGGACATCCTTAATTCTGATACTATTACATGATGCATTATCTTGCACATGCTTGCTAGCACCATTCATGACAAATATCGCAAATCCAAATGAGAAAGAGTGAGTCAAAATGCCAAACCAGTGGGGGACAACCAAGGACATGGTGCCAAGGTTCTGCCCGGTAACAGTCTGGAAAATGGCCACGACTGGCATAGCAGGGGAGCAGATGGGCCGAGAGAGACCAAGACCTGGAGGTCAAACCTGAAGGCAACATATGGGAAAAGAATAAAGGAAAAAAGCAGCGCAAATGATTTTCTAAACATTCAGATAATATAGGAGCTGGAATAAAGGAGCAGGCAATCAAACATACAATGTATAATCAAAATCAGTGCAGCATTACCATTCCAGTGAAAATGCGTGGCATTGTGGAAAATCTTTCCATTGCACAAGACTAATGCTAATGTACATACAAACAGCACTGATTACATAATTTCACATAAAATACAACAGAACGTGGTGAACTCATTTCTATAGCGTCAATATTTTAATTTTTATTGTTTTTTTTCCTCCACTGTGCACAAATATGTCTTCATCATTTCATACATGCTCTAATGTTTGCCTTTCTCACCATCTTTGTTTTGATTATAGCCAAATTTGAACAATATGTTATAGAATTTATCCATTTACACTCTGATGCTCCATTAAAGTGTCTGCACTGAGACCTCCAGCCACAAAGAGGCTTAGTTAAAGCATTCAATTCTCATATTCATTTTTTTTATGAATTATAGAGTCCTGAAAAAGTATTTTTCTACCATAGAATGTCAGCTCTTAAATTAATCACAAGCCTGGAGGACACAGTCATAGCTATACATCTTTTTGTAGTTAAATGCTTTGTCTGTGTAAATCGCTGGTTCTTCCTCATTTTTCAAAGTCTTATGGATCAATGGTTTTCTCAATAATGAGCACAACTCAGCTGCAGTATGTGGAGATAGGTACTGGTTTACTGCAGGTACTATATGGAACTGCTCATCTTAACACTACACTATATATCATAGATGGTATAAGTGAGCAATATGACTAAATTTTGCAAAAAATAAATCTTACCGTCTAATGAGGGCGACAAAGAAAGACTGAGCTTAACCAGTAAAATAATTTTCCACTTAGGAAACAGATGGATGTGGTTTAACTATATGCTTGTGCAAGAGCAGTTGAGAATCAAATAATAGAATCTGACAGGAAGTTGAATCTAGAGGGTCAACTCTAGCACAATGGGGGTCAAGGGATAAACTCACAGCATTAAACAGCAGGAGAGTGACAAGAACTTTTGTGACTTTAATGTGGACCAGGTATGTAATGTTTTATTTACACATAATGAACATTATTAGCACAGAAAGTACACTTTTTAAAAGTGTAATGCCATAAAGACTTCTTCAGTTTCTGATAGACTTCTGTGGAGAACCCTTAAGGATGGTTTAGACTTATGATTTGAAGTGTATTTGCATCACAGTACAAAGAGAGTTTATGTGTAAGCATGGCTGACATACACTCCTCCAAAATCCTAATAGCATGTCATGCATATCTCTTTTGCTGAACAAAGAGTAAAGGAGTTGGTAGAGTGCATGAGCCAAATGCAGAAGCTGTTAACAGCAATGTAACTGCACAATTAAGTGAAAACCTTGGAGGAGTTTAGTACATCTGCCTTGCATACAGAGAAAGATCCTGATGTATTCTTAGTGGCTGCTTCTCTTTCTCTAAGATTGAGGCCCACATCAGGCAGGGGGTTCTTACAGTTTTGATGTTTGTAATGCAGGAGTGTAGCTCAGTTGCAGTAGTGAATGCTTTGCAAGCTGGCATTAAATCTGCATTAGAAAAACTAATGCTGAATCCTCTACTAGACACAACTGATCAAAGCCCTAACCCAGGGTTCCCAAACTTTTTGGGCAAACGACACCAAATGGACATTATGAATTTTCTGTGACCTCAAGCCTTGGCCACCCTACTTTTTTTTTTATTCCAAATTTATAACAGGACCATTGTAACATTTGAACATTTTATTATGTTGGTAACATATATATGTGTAACATAAGTGACTAAAAACCAAAGGAATATACTGTACCTTGCATTGACTTACCAGTCTGTTCTGCTGTTATAGGAAAATACTGTAATTCATCCTGGGGTGGTGATATGTGAAGCAGAAGAGCCTGGTTTATACTTGCATGTGCAGAAGCAGTGGTAGCGTGAGCGGCATTATTCACACACTTGATGTGTATCTTAAGTACATCATACATGGTTCCTCAGAGCCAAAAATGATTATTGTCATCATGATTATTGTCATGAGCTGTGTCTCAATCCTAAAACTCTGGCCTTACATTCAAAAGTAGGTACTACTCTAGAAAATCCAGAAGAAAAATAGTATGCCAAAAAGACCTTTCGTTAGGTTTGAAAGCAGCATGAGAGGTATTTTGAAATTCAAACACCAACTGTAATAGGAAATCTGGTTAGTGTTAGTACTCAATAACAGTCTAGAATAGTTCATGGCCTATTCTAGGCCTATAAGATTTGAGACACAACACTGTTTGTTTAGCAGCAGTAGATGGAGAAATATGTCCATTGTAATTGCTGAACTATGCTAGAGCTGCTGTCATGATAGTGTACAAGACTAAGGTAACATGCACCACACATTAACAATGCACATTAATTTAAATGTAGTTTATCTGAATGTGAGTCTCAGTAACATTTCAAAATATTAGCACACAAAATTTGTCTTTGATGTTTCTAATATTAATTTGTAAAATAATTGAATGAAACAAAAGAGGAGATTGTGAGTTTTTCTCATGGCCCCATTTGTAAATCAAGCGCTCCCATGTGGAAACCCCTGGCCTAACCCATTCAGTACAACCACTCAAGCGAATGACTGGGCTATTTCACAATGCACGAGTTTCTTTAGAGTTCTTATGTGCATACAATTGTGCACTGAAGCTCCTAGCTGATAAAGAACACACAAACTGGCTACAATGGAAGATGCAGAAGCAGTAGAGCTAAGATCAATGCCTGTGGCAAAGACACTGGTGGCCTCACAAGTGGTCCAGTCTGATGAGAAGGCAAGGTAGGCTGGCTCCAACATTATTGCCGGAGCCTGGTACAAGCACTCTGTATCACCTGTCCTCGGTTCCTGGACAGGTCTTGGCGCATAGCCTCAGGAGGCGCTAGATGCTGCAGGCTACCTTTAAATGCCCTTGTCTGCTGTCGAATTCTTTCTATGAAGTAAGGTTTCAGAAACTGCAACAGTGGACAGTGGGAGTTATACAGGAAAGAATGTGGACCATGTTTGTGCCACCAGAAACAAAAAACACGTTAGTGCCAGATCAGGGCAAGACCAAATTTCCAGGGCTGGATTCACTGAAAATGCGGAGGCATCCTGAGACTATTTCTTAAAACATGCAGTGAATGGTTTTCCTCTCTGCAACTGAAACAATGGAGCTTGATAACATCAATGGCTGCTGAGAACACGATGTATTGTTTACTGCTTCGCCATTGACCACCTCAAACACAGAGATATCCCCCACAGAGATGTGATTCCAAGAATTAGGCAGAATTCAGCCCAGTCTGGATCTAAGAAGCCTAAATATCTTCTTGAAATGTCTGCTGTTCCACTACACATACAATATGTGATGCAAACAGTGAACAAATACAACTGGTTTGTGACCATAGATATAAAAGATGTATTGTTTCACAATATAATTGCTATGCAGCTTAGGAAGTTCTTACGCTTCCACACAAGAGTGACTGTACCACATTAAGGTCCCTCCCTTTGGCACCCATGGTGAGGACACAAACAGAATAAAAACATTGGCTTGTTCTGAGCAGAACCAAGTAAGTACTGTTCATTACTCTTTGGTCAGTCAGGACTTGCCACAAACACTCATGACAAATTTGATATGCAGTCTCTAACAGAGCACAGTGGTGGTCTGGAATTTATCTAGGAGGAACCTTTTATAAGCTACCCATGTGTCAACAAGTTAACAATTTACTCAGGTATTTTTAAACAAGGATGGTTTAACCACAAGGAACAAGGAACAACATTTAATACCTATAGCACTTACACTTAAAAAGAGCCGACATGCTGCCTTAAGACATTTTGACACCTCTTCCACGCCAGTCCCGTTGCCTTATGGGATAGTGCAGTGTCCACTGCTTCCATACTGCAGAATCTCGGCGGAAGCAGTAGGTCATCCGGGTATTTCTCTTCTACTGGTTTATCAATACTGAGAATTCGGACATACTTCTCCTTTGGCGTACTGCTTTTTGCCTACTGTATAGTAGGGTAGTAGGGATATTTGGGCACAGCCAAGGTCACAAGGTGACTGCTTTGTCATTTGTGTTTGCAAGGAAACAAGCACACGGAAGTCTCCACTCGTTCAAAAGGAAACCGCCCACCACTTTAGTCATAGAATCATAGTAACATACTGTATGTTTACTATGCTATTGTCATTGACATTGTTAATAAATTACCACCCATATACAGGATTGAACAAAGGCAGTCATATGGCACAGAAGATATTTTCCAGTGTGCTACCTGGATTTCAGCATTAAGTAAATGCATTTCATCTTACAGTCAATGATATTTAACCAGGCAGTACATGTCAAGAAGAAGTGTCTACTATATACTGTATCTCTCTCCCCCTCTCTCTTTCTCTTTGTATGTCACATACATTTCTTAATGAAGGTGTCACTAACTTGAAACATAATGGAAGCGGGCTGTGTACGAGACTGACACAATACATTCTTTGTCGTTCTGGTAGTTGGACACCATCTCATGGGAAATGCACTCCACACTAATTAAAGTTAAGCCTATACACACACATACACACATACACTCTACGTATACACCAGTGGTAATTACTATGCAGTCAAAGTCAGTGTCAAAGCCCCTCATCACAGGAGTGAAGGTCAGAGTAGCATTCATTTGGATCATACTTTGAGTCAGAACACAAAGTGAATAATTTATACAGCATTATGTGGCCATATTATGGACGGTGTTACTGAAGACCAGATTTAATTAGCTTGTAAACATGTACTTGTCAATCAGTGAAATGTTTTTCTTGAATATGTTGCATCCGCCATCTTAGCTATCTCCCATATTTCATATTTCAAACATATATTCATGTTCGATTTATCAACATGTAGGTTAAAAAATTGCAGGTTTATAAACAGGGCTGTGCATAAGCCCTTTTTTTCTTCCTGATCGGATGATGGATGAGTCATTTAACAGGTGCACAGTTTTATTTAATTAAAGTAGCATGCAATGTCTAAATATAGCTCTTATAAACCATCTGCTTGTGATGAATATACAGCAGCCCCCAATGTTACCTTTGATTTCGTGCATCTGTTCATTGTAAAAAAAAAAAAAAGAGAGAGAAAAGAAACCCTGATAATCACATTAATGCATTCATTTTGATGAACGCACAACACTGCAGTTGATGAGATATCAATGTACCTTGAACCACTTGTCAATCATTATGTAAGTACTAAAGGTTTTTCGAGCAAATCATTGAAGGCTCTGCCATCCAAACCCAATACTCTCCCAATATGTATTCCAATATCTATCCCAAGTTTGCCAGACGTTCACCTCCAGTAACAAATCTTAGTCAGACTTATGATAACCAGCATTGTTCTCCTTTTCAGAGATCTACAGAACAAAAGAGCAACTAAGCAGAGCAACTAAAAGTGAACCTCATGAACCGAAGTATGGAGACGATGCTAGTAAATCTGAGCACTAGTTCATCCAGAACTGATGTAAGGTAAAGGTTGTGATTTTATCCCTTAAAAATCCCTTATGTCATCCCTTATGTCATAAGCATACAACATGCACCTCATATACTGTACATGTCATTTACATGAACACACTTATTTATGCAGGTGCTGCAACAATGATCAAAATAAAGGAAGTAATGAATAAATTTTAATAAAGATGAGTTAGAAGTGCTTGTCTCTGAGATTTCTGCAAATTAATTTTTTATTTTTTTTTGGAAGTCTCAAAAGTGGCCTCAAAGGTGAGCAAAGGTGTTTCACAGTTCAAAAGAGGTTTATGGTTTTGATTACTGCCTGCTCCTTTTGGTTTGTCTCCACTGATTTACTTCTAATAAAACCCAACCCTGAGCCCGCGTTCTTCCTCTGCACTTCACGACACCATCCTGAACCCCCAGCTGGTGCAGATCTAAGGTGCACTAAATAAACAAAGTGCTGAAAGACATCGAACAAGCAATGAAAAACAGACTATCAAATGAATAAAATCTTGTCAGGTTGATCTGTCAGGGCATCCTTTCAGGACCTGTGTTATAGAGATCAGTGACCCCACAGCACCATGAGGGTCAGAAAGGTCAATCTATACAGGTCAGTCACACTTTGTCCCCTATCCTGCTATTAAATCCATAACACCATGTCCTGGATGACCGGAACAAAGTATGACCTTTTAATGGGATTGGTTGATGATTACACAGCGAGATGTAACAAGGCTTTTAAAAGAGAGATGGGTAGAAAGATGTATGGACGGTGTGAGAAAAAAAAGGTAATTTACCGATTTATACAAAGTAAAAGTTAGTGATTTGTTCTTATTTAGAATGAATGAAGCTGTCAGAAAAAAACTATTCCTCAACTCAGTTGCACATATTCATCAAAGTTGCCTAGAAACAAGAACCAGGAATGACGTATGAACAAATATGCATCTGATTCATGTCATACAACATCAAAGGCCGCAACTGATGAATCAGCTTCAGCCACTGGTAACAAGCTCCTGCCCTCTTTATCCATCATTCACATGTCGTAAGCATACAACCTGCACCTCATATACTGTACATGACACCCTTATTCATGCAACAATGAGCGAAAGAAAGGAAGTAAATTGAGAAGGTAATAAATAAATTTGAATAAAGATGAGTTAGTGCTTGACTCTGAGGTTTCTGCAAATAAAGGTGTTAACACAGTTTTAAAAGAGGTTTATATTTTGTAATCCTTTTTTATTGGAATTAATTGTACAGTATAATGTACGTGTGTATATCGACAATTAGGGTAGTGTGCTATTTTTTCAAGCTGTTTAAGGCCAAAATCAGAAAGTTATGTGAGATCTTTTTATAGCTAGGTTCTGTTTAATTCATTTTAAAACCTGAATACATCAGCTTTAACTGAAGTTATCAGACCTGCAAAACAAAATCCTCTGCCAAACTCCATGTTAGTAACAAAACCTATCACACCTAGGATTACTTCTGGTCATGAATACCTGTTTGCAATCTCCCGCTCCTTTTGAAATAACCTGTTACTGACTTTCTCATTGTAAAAAAAAAAAGACATCTTAGCAAGTGAAAATATCTTGAATATAGTCAAATTTATCTAGTAATAAATAAGATTATCATAAACCAAATATAAGGTTATTAAACCTATTTCTTGTATTTTTTATTAATTTCAAGCTTGAAAGTGTCTTGTTCTATTAGCAGATAATTAGCTAATTAGCTAATTTTAAGCATTTATTTCTAGAAAGAAGCAAAATTATCTGTCAATAAGCTAAGAAAATTTAAAGCTTGGAATTAGTATTTTAAAAAGTGTAGAAATAGGTTTAATAATTTTAAATTTGGTTTATTGTATTATTATAATAGGAAAGACTAGATCAATTTGACTACATTCAAGATATTTTCACTTCCTAAAATATCTTTTTTTTTTTGCAATGTATGCCTGTTTCTCTGGATTTGACCTTAAACTGGTTATTTAGTCTGATTCACTCTCCGTTCGTGTTTGTCTGTTTGCTGATCATCTGACCCTCTGCCTGTTTATGGTTTATGATTACTGCCTGCTCCTTTTGGTTTGTCTCCACTGATTTACTTCTAATAAAATCCAACCCTGAGCTCGCATTCTTCCTCATCCTGAACCCCCAGCTGGTGCAGATCTAAGGTGCACTAAATAAACAAAGAGCTGAAAGACATCCATCAGACAGTGAAAAACAGACTATCAAATGAATAAAATTGCATCTGGCGTGTTTTAGGGTTGATAGAAATTTTTTAAAAATCCATGATATCTTGGTGTCTGAGTATCCTGGGTGTGTGGTTTGCCTGCCTGAGACTCCACATCCACATCCTGAGCAATCTTTCTTATATACAAATGCAAATGTACATATGATCTGGAGCTATTCAGGTTTTAAAATGAATTAAAAATCTTTCTATAAAGAGAGCCACACTTAAAGACTAATTAGCTAATAAAGATCGTAGAATAAAAATCTTACCTAGAAACTCTATACTACTATTATGAAACCATTAAGTTTGACCCTTTTAGCATGTTCTCAACATAGGCATAACTATTACAGATGCACATGCTGCTTGCTATAGGTTTGATATGACTTTGGATTATTTAACGACAAATCAGGAATTTTTCAGGTTGTTAAAATGTCACACTCGCACTTAAACTGACTCTGAATTGATGTCAGGTTTGATCATTAACGTATGCCAAAGACGAAACTGGTGAATAACAAAACCGTCGGTGGAATTTGAGTGCTATATACAGATTTGATGCACAACTTTGATGAATAATAACTAATAATGTGCTTGGCTTGGTTTCTTTTGGCTGGTCATATTTATATTTCGAAGATTACTGTATGCTCAGGTCATTTCATTTGATAAGACATATGACTTGATAGAAAAAATGACTTGATAGGATAGTTCCTGACACATTTACATTCCTACCAGTGCACACACCTCTGCCATCAGGATGATATCCGGTTAAGAGAAGAGCTTCATTCTTAATTTATAAAGCATAAAAATGTAATTCCAAAATTTTAAAATAATGAGAACAAAACCACATGAAATAACCTGTGAACACTTTGAAGTCTTCCACACGCTACAGGGGCAAAGAGAACGGGGAGACGTTTCTGCTCAGGACCGGGAAGATGAGGGAAGCCCCAAAGCTCATGGGAAATTAGAGTGACATTTTAAAATCTCTTATGTTCTGCTTCCCAGTCTGCACTCTCTATGTTCTCCCGGAAGGTAAAAATATCGTTCTTTGAACGGGCTACCGTAAGCTGTGCCAGCAGTGACTGACTTCAAGGAAATGCAAATTTAATTCTCACATGTAGAACTACTTCTCTTCATACCCACAACTGAAACTGCCTTCATTCCTTGGAAAGTGGCAGCTTTACTTTTTCACTCTGTCTTACATTTCAATGTGCATGGCATATGATTGTGAATTTTTTTCAAAAGAAAATAGGGTATCTTGGCAGGCACTTGTTAGTTTTCAAATGTTCCTTACAGGAAAACGTCACCCTGAAACACGTTAAATATATTTATATTGAACTATTTGTGATGTGTTCCCAAACTTTTTTGGGCAAATGACCCAAAATGAACATTATACATTTTCTGTGAGCCCAAGCTTTGACCACACTGCTTACTTTTTAAATTCTGAATTTATAATATAGGACTATTGTAGCATTTGAAAATTTTACTATGTCAGGAACATATATATATATGTATATATAAAACATAAGTGACTAAAAACCACAGGAATATTCCTTGCACTGACTTACTAGTCTAGAGGGAAGGATGAGCATGACACATTTCTTGACACAGCTTTAAAAAAGTCAGGAGATGTCTTTGAAAGGGCGCATCTCTTTCCGCTCTCATGTCCAGCTTCAAATGGAAGGAATAAGAAATAGTACATGTGGGGTACGTTGTTATAGAAAAATAATCTGCCGGGGTGGTGTGATACAATCCAAGGTGATGCAGAGGAGAATGATATCTAACTTAAGTGATAACAGTCAAGTTTCAATGTTAGCTCCTAAAAACAGAAGCATTTTCCAGCAATGTTCAATGTCATATTAATGAGAAATCCAACATAGAAATGGCTGAGATAGCAAATGCCAGACTCAAAGATCCAGAATACAGTAGAGCTACATGACACAGTTGTGTCAAGTTATGAAAGAGATTCGGCTTGGCTAGTTAGCTACCTACGAGATGGTGAGTGTGATGGCATTTCCTGTAATATTAGCATGATAGTTGAAGCTGATTTGTCTGAGTAGAGTGTACAGATGAAGAGGTGAGAGAGCTGAACCAACTAAAAGATTAAAGCTCTGCTGCATCACTCTCTTTAGGTAAGGGTGCAGTAAGGGCTAAATCCCACTAGTGCTACTATCTTTCCTAGCAGAAGGCATTTTGGGTAATTTAGGAAACTGTTAGTGAAAATAGAAAATAGGTCAATGAGGTTTAAACTTTTTTAAATTTAAAACAAATATTTACAATATAGAAAATTTTAAAAATTACAAAATAAATCTTGGATTAAGATTAATAATTGTTTGAGGGTGGATTTTTACTGTACAATCACCATGTCTGTTTGAAGCAAATTGTTTTTAACACACTATTACACAATGATAACAGACACGAAGTATACTGTATGTAGTTTTGAATAATACTTTGGATTTCATTTAATGTTGATTATCCCGTTATCCAGTGGGCTTTAGTCGTGCCTTTTTGCTTATCATTTTGTAAATGTTTTTAGAGCAGTTCATTAAACACAAAAGTCAGCTTATCTCATTTTCCTTTTCATGTAATCTCTCCACATCCATTCCAGCACGTCGCTCATGTTGAAATTCTTTAGGTCAAACCAGGCAACCTGATTCCCATGAGACTGTCAGCTATTAAGTCTCTCCTTGCTTTCACAGAAATAAAATAATGGTGTTGCAATGAATCATAAAGATGTCTTTTAGCTCATTTTCACTACAACTAAAACTGCCAAGCCCACAAATCCACATCTGGACCGTATCACAGTTATGATTTCATACAAATCTGTTTACCCACAGCTGCATTCGATTAAATAACGTTTGGTTCCAGGGCGCTCATGAGTATAAAAAAAAAGTATAAATATTGGCCTCTTTTGGAGAGGAGGAGAGCGGTTGAGATCCACACCAGTGGAAATGTCATGTTCTGGACAGTGCCTTTTGAATATTCCCACAGTCAAAACAAATAGACACCATTCCCTAATTCTTTAATTCCTGCTGAAAGATGGTTGATCCCTTTTAAATTACAATGTTATGTATAAACCTTGTGCAGCTCTTGAAGTCTGTAAAATGAGTATGCCTTCTGAAAATGCTCCAATGTCAAACAAGATCCTCTGGAAAAATCAAAAGGCTTGAGAGGAACATCATACAGGGTTCTGAATCCTCTGAGAAGTCCTAAACACCTGGAAAAAAGTATCAAGAAAGCATTTAGAGCTGCTGTAGGAGATTATATTAAAAATTAAAGAGCAGTTATTTTGAAGTAAAACAGTATTGTACATTGGGCAGCACAGTGGCAGAGTGTTCTCCTCTTGTTCATCTGGGTTCTTCATAGTGTGCAATGTTGTAAAATAATTCGATATCCCAGAACTTCCTCAGGTTTGACTGACGGGCCGCTTTAATTGGTGGCTTATCTTCACCCAAGGTGACTGGGACATCCATCCATCACTCTGAGAAGCAATTTATCTTTATCTAAAAAAAAGGTTCCCACTCTATGTCATCTGAGATTTTCAGTATACGTCAGTGCAGGAAATGAGGGCCTTTAACACAATTTCACAACTGTACAATTTAGAAACATATCTTTTAGGTTACATTGGTTAAGGTTAAGAAGTGGCTTTAACAGTTGTAGGTTTACGTCAGGTTTTCTGCATGATGCATGTAACTTTATTCAAATGCAGCTGTTCTCCGTCCCACTCCTCTGAAATATGAGTATTACTGTATAACACTATAACAAGCTGTAACACTCAAATTTGGGATTTCTTAAAGGTAATAGGATTCACTAATACCAAATTGTCTACACTAAACATAGGTGTTCAAGGCTTTGTGAATTCATACACTTGCTGCAATACGTTAATACGTGAACTAAAAACCATGTTGCATAGAAGATTTCAACAAATTTGATGTTTTTCCAGACAAGTGTAAAATCATACTGAGATGTGAAAAGGACAAACATTTGAGTATTAATTGTTGCCCTTTTTTAGATTTGTTCTGTGGTTAGTCAGAACAGAAATATAGCTGAAATCATAGCATTCTGGCTCCCAAGTGGCACAACAGAAAGGTGTTCGTGATCTCCTGACAATACAAAAGCCATCCATGGCTGGGAGTCTTAGAGAGCAAAATTAACCATGCTCTTTGGGAGGAAGGGAGGGATGGGGAAACCCTCACTCCCCTGTCGATCATGTGACACTAGCCAATTGTCGGCATCCATAAACTCATATATGCGGAAGAGGGCAGATAGCTCTTTCTTCAGAGGGTGTTATGCTGCCCTGTGGTGCAGCAGTTTGAAAAGATGCGGATGGCTAGCACTTGTGTGCCTTCACCCTCCGAGGTTTGTAGCTGTCGTGTGATAGTGGAGATCTGGCTATTGGGTGAGAACTGGCAGGTGACCAAATTGGGGGGAAAAAATTGCAGATCGTAGCTATCATATAGAATAATGATTGGTTGAGGTGGGGAGGTGTGTCTGGCTGCATACCCAGAAATGTTATGATGAAATATTGTGATCTTTCTTCTGCAGGTTTAATCAAGGGTTTCAGAGTAATACTGCTTCACAAAATATATCTGAAAATATTAAGGCCCATTGCCCAAAATGTTAATACTTTTTTAATATCACTGCCATTGCTTAAAGCAAAAAATATTATATATTCATAAAATCATATTTATTCATGAATCAATTTAAGGATCTTGAATTTATTGTAATGAAAATCTTTTGCCTGAGTTGAACCCAAATTTAGTTTGCTAAATTAATAATTTGCCTTTTGACATATCTGAGGGCTCTGTAATTAAGTGACTAGTCCCAACATGCATGCCCCAGCAGCACTAAACTCGCAGTGGGATCCATTGAGCTAGAAGGATTTGCCAACTGAGAAATTCAAAATATAATGCTTCATATCTAATATGTAATGCTATGTGTCTCTGTGGAAGTCTATGAGTGTGTGTGTAACAGAGAGGCATGTGTATTTATGATGCTGTGTCTCAACAAGCCTCCAGATGAACGCTGATTGGTTGAGGCGGAGAGGTGTGTCTGGTTGCATACTTGGACATATTGTAATGAGACGTTGTGCCCTTTCTTCTGCAGGTTTTATCAAGGGTCTTATCTCAAGTGTAAACAATAATATTTATACAGTGATATTTTCTCTGATCACATCCAGTACCTTTCATCCATAACTTCTATAAGCTGAGGATGCCAGGGAAACCAGAGCATAAAACTCTCTTTTGTTTTTGGCTCTGAGACTTTTTCACTTTCTCGCAGTGTCCAGTAGATTCTGGTTTGGTTCTTGTGATACGTTCCCTTAGTGTACACGTTCATATGGTAATTTCCATGCATGACGCTGATATGTCCACAGATATGCTGTCACAGTAGTGTAAACCAGGCCTAAAAGTCAAAAGGATAATAAACTGCACTCCTGCAGGCTTGATTACACTTAGCATGATGCAGCAATGTTACTGAATGTCTCAGAAGACTGTAATTGCTATCACTATCAAATGTGGTGGTATTCAAGTTTACTTATTAAGATCTGTGTGGGCATAAGAAGCACTCATATAAAGCAAATAGTGGTGCTGTACTGCTCAGAAACAAAAAACTTGCACATACGTATACCACAAGAACTTCATTCTGTTGATCTGTTTATCATGTTTTATTCAAGTGCATGAAAATATTGTAACATATATTGTAATACTGTAATACTGTAGCCTGAATTGCTCCACAGCTCTCAGTATTTGTCACACTCAGCCACATGGCAGTATGGGGTGAAACTGATATTTGTTTCCTCATAGGTGAGGTTGAAAATCCTTTAGAACATGAAGATTTTTTTTAATGGTAACACTTTATATACTGTTCAGCAACTCATAGGGAACTATGCAGGAACTAAGCAAGAACTAATGAGTAGTTCTTCATTAACACCTATTTTATTCCTATAAAATACTAAGAACTACTAGTTAATTAGTCAGTATGTTATTAGGAGTTCACTATTAACTATGTAGTAATTAACTGAATCTTAAGCAGTAATTACGAGTCTTACATTTGTCCTGCAGAACTACTAGCTAACTATGGTTCTTTATAATAACTACTGATTAATTACTGATCATATCGACATTAATTCCCAATAGCTATGTCTTCCCTTCCTCCTGGAGATTTGCTACCTAATATACCTCAACCTATTGCAACACTTCAGTGTCTAAATATAAATATTTATATGTGTTGGTATAGGTCTCCTCAGAGGAGCACAGGGTTAGAGTGTTGTTTTTATTTAGCCAGTCAAGGTCTTTGATTCAGTTAATTATTGCATAGTTAATAATGAAGTCCATATCAGTAACATATTTACTGAGTAATAACCTATGAGTTTTTGAACTGTATTATAAAGTGGTACCTTATTTATAACCTGCATGTACCCAATACCCACTTACTAGCTAGGGCTCCTCTACCGCTTGATATCTACCAATCTGGGTCACAAAAAAAGGCTACCATGTGTTCTTCTGACACACTTGAATCCAGCCATCTCATTTTCTCTGTCACCGGACAGCTGAACAAGCTCATAGAAAAGCACTAACTTGCCCATTCTGTATACGTGACCTAACAGATGCTGTCATCTGTTGGTTAGTGTCACTTTTCCCACCAAGACAAACAAAGACAAAGACAGTTGTCTCACTTGGGAACCTTGCTTGGTGTTTTTAAAATGTAAAATGACCAATTTGTGGGTAATGTCAACCATTTTCACAGCAGATCATCACTTTTTCATCTAGATAAGTACCTGTAAGATGAACATTGTTTGGGACCACATTGTAGATTTTGTGAGAGAATCCTTTTTAGGTAACAAATTCCAAAAAGAGATAGTGTCACTTCATAGGAGCAGAGGATTTATTTGCAGCTGAGCAATGGAGACTAAATGTTCAGTGTTCTGACAGAAATAAAGTCAGACTTACAGTAATAAATAAGAAGTATTAGTCTTTGTGAGCCAAGCAAAAAGGAATGGAACAAAAACTTCATGTCATTACGTATAGGTAGTCCATACAAAATTCGCACGGTGATCACAGGACATTTGTGTTCATTACAACATCTACAAATACATTTAACCAAACACTGATGGTCTAATTTGCTGAAATTTTTGGACCAGCCAAAAGACTATTGATTTGTAGACAAATTTAAAGATGCATTTCATGCAACTTAAATCAGTTTATAACCATTTATAGTCCCAAGACGAAAAGTTCCCAAAGGTCACTTGTTAATTTTCCCTGAAGCATCTGATTGCAAATGCAATCAGAAACTATTTGCCCATTAACCAATCAGATGCCTTGCGATGCGAGACAAGCATATGTTCAATTTGTCGCTACGCAGTGGTCTGTCTCCTGCTGAGCAGGGAAAACTGGGGGATGGTGATGAGCTGCAGAAAGGCCATCATGGAGAAATGGAGGGGGGCTGGAAATTTTCAGAATAATGGATCAAATTCCACAGGAGCCGTCACGCACCGTGTCACACTTTGTTTATGGAAAGCTTTTGGAAGGAAGGCAGTTGGAAGTAGGGGAGTAAGGGAGAGCGATTGTGCAAAGATAAGACCAGAAGCTTTTCTAGTCTGGGTACCCCAACAGAGTCCCTCATTCTTCTTCAATAGACCACATAAAGCCCATTTTATGGAATACGGGTGAAAATTAAGATAAGCCTGGCATTGTGCATATCTTTTATTGCAGCATGCACTGCTAAGCATCACAAAGACACACAACAGACCATTTAGGCCTGATTATTCAAACATAAAGGTGTGTATATAGAATGAAATATTTTGCTTTTAGCTTTGCTAGCCTTCCCATATGATGCAGTAGTACAGCCTTCAATCAGAGATGTTTAAGAATAGCTCTTGCCAGCTGTGGCTGTAATCCTTCAAGGCTTGCACAGCCATGCACATTCCTCAGACAATGCAAACAAAACATTAGTGAGGCATGAAATTTTCCATCTCGAACATCCGCAGCACTCTGTTCACAGCAAATCGGCCTGCATGTCGGAGTTAATAGAGGCGTTTTATTTCCAGCATGACTTTAAAAGCCCCACTGTGTGTCTGATGACCCTAATTTAAATCATCTGTCAGATCCCAGAGTCTTCAATCACACTGAAAATATCATTCCTTTTTTCCCTTGCGTTTACAAAATTCAGAACATGGATTTGAGAAGCTATTCGTATCCATTACTCGCAGAGATGAGTGTAAGATGGATTCCGTTTTACTGTGGAAATGGCAAAGCGTGAAATGACTTTCGTTTAACTGCAGATTACGTTGACAAAATGCAGTCATATAAAATCTGTGTTAGATTAATTGAAAATGATGTCTGTGTAGATGTGGGATTTAGACAGTTCAGTGTATTTTTGCACTTGGGATTGCAGAGCACTCCAACTATATTAGAGGAAATGCATCTTAACAGATGTGCATCTTTTAAATAATATATCAGTTATTATTGTTGCCAATATGAACAATAACTAAAATCTGTTTAGTTTTGAATTACTGCTTATTTATCCAACAGTATTTATTGCCCCCCACCCAAAAAAAAAAAGACTTGCACAGACAGCATTGTACTGTACACTGCATTTTATTTTCAAAAAAAAAAAAAAAACTTAATAAATATTGCAGAAACTTATCATACAGACATACAAATTGATTCCAACATTCAAAATTAAAAAAGCTGACACGCTACAGCTAACACTGGATATTGTAAATCATGGCATAAACCTGCAAGCTGAATAAAAATGTCTAGGAGAACTGTGAGGCACCTATCTGAAAGGAGTGTAACAAAGTCCAGCATCTTCACAAATTAAGGAAATTATGACAGTTATTTAAGGTAGTGACCAGTACATTGGGAAATAATGCCATAGCCAGGTTGTGTTCCAATTTGATGCTGGGTCTACTGGTGCTTGAGGCTGCATGAGCATTGCTTTTAATGTGGACTAAAGATGTACTTGAATATTCCATTCCCCTGATATTACAGAGAAATTTTTACCTCAGTGGACTCAGGGAATGTAAAAAAAAAACAAGGATAAGTCTAGTAGATTTCTTCAGAGAGGATATACAGATTTCTCCAGGCCAGCCGATTTTCAAATTGGCAAAATGGGCCAAAGTCAGCATATTGCATAGCTGAGTTGATTCTCTTACACGAAATTCCAAATGCTGATGGATTAGGCAGAGGTATTAAAAGGCTCTCAAGCAATACTGAAACCCAGGCCATGAAAAGCTTGAGTACACCAACATACAAACATATGGAGGCACTGGAGTTGGACACAGTACTAATGTTGGTTCTACAAGACCCAGTCACTCATGGAGATATGCTCGTCAAGCCAAGCCAAAACTACCACCAACAATATATCAAACACTTAAGACTGCACAGAAAGCATAACAGTCTAAACAGGAAACCCTGGCACTATGACACACAAGCTTGACTTTGACACTTCTTTGGCTTTTTCTAAAAAGAAAGAAGAGAAACACAAGCACTAATGTTCTGAGGTTAGCATCACCACAAAGATACAACTGTCGGAAAGCTCAGGCCGTCCCCTGATTTTTCCGGACCTACAAGTAACAAGAATTTGACAGACACACATCCAATTCTCATCTGAACAAATCATCAAGGCAAGAAGATGGAAAAAAACAGAAAGACAACCAAAAAAAAGCCAGGTTTATCCACAGTGTTTGTCACATCATTTTCTCTGTTAAGTGCCTTGTTTTTGTCTTCTGTGGGAAAATTCCACAGCAGCTCATTAGCTGCATGAATGTGGCTTTCCTTCAAACATTTTCATTCCTTTTTTTAAGTACAAAAAAAGGCAACACAATCAGCATCCATCATAAAGTTCCTTGACCTGTATTTCAAATATGTCCCAAAAATCATGTCCTATCATGTCAAACATACTCTTCAGCAACTCTCCATGTAGATTATTCAGAACTTCCTTCCAAAACTCCAAGAACTGGAATTCTTTTGTATTAGCATGGATGTCTTTCCCTCACCTGGCGCTTTTCTTCTGTGGCACTATTCGTTTTTGGTTAGCTTATTTCAGGTGGGGCAGAATGGACAGACACAGAAGGACATAAAGTGCAAAGCCATTGTTCTGCATCCCTCACTGCTTCATTTGAGTAGGTGTACCGATATCTTGTGCCTTCTGTTTGCCCTTGCCTTGACACCCATCCATGTTCTCCAGATCCTTCACATAAGTGTGCAGCTCTTGGCCTTATCTTTACGCATGTCCGAGGTTACTGACTCCAGATAGGGTCTACTGGGCATGTGTGAGGTCCTCTTGGTGGCTCTGGAGGACTTCTGGCGTTTCACGTTCTTGTTGTTCTTGTTGACACAGGCTAAGGTGGCAACATGAAAAATGTCCCTCACGCTGTTCTCCGACTGCAGCGCAGAACACTCAATGTAGGGAGCCGAGATTTGCTTAGCCATGTTTGATCCCTGCATGATATAAGAGAGCTTAAATTGCTGGTAGTCATTCTTCTCTCAGTTCTTACTATCGTCTTAGAACAAATGATTGAGATGAATATTTAAGAACTACTCACCTGATCATATGATACGGGTGTTTGCCTGTGATTTGAAAGTTCCACCAAGGTGCTGAGATCTGTGCGCAGGTCCGACTTGCATCCCACTAACAGCATCTTGGTATTGGGGCAAAATTCTTGGATCTCTCCTTTCCACTAGAAAAAAAACACAATTATTTAAAATCATTCTTAAGCAGAATGATGTAATGAATAGAGAGATAGCCATAGGTATATGACAAAACCATAAATGTCCTGAACATTCCTGGGCACAAAACTACTGGTCAGGTTTCTATTTCGGTGGGTCAAAATTAAATCCCAAATATACAAACAACTACAAACTCTAATCTTCTTGTTAACCCATCTGGAAACCCTTGAGTACAAAAGCAGAATGCATGTATATGATTTAACCACTTAAATGTAACACCTCTTATAGCAGTCAGTGTGCTGTGTTATGTAGTGCATCTCTGCTCTATTAGATTCTGCCACCATGTTTTCTGCCATTTTATACCACGGCACTGTTAAATTCTCAGCTCTGATTGGTCAGAAGGGGTTGATTCTATCACAGCAGCTCTGACAGAAGGTTAGACCGTAATTCAAGTGATCTCATTCTAATACACTATCGTTTCTATAGTAATAACACATTCACAGGGTTTTAAAAGCGGACAACCTTCCTAATTTATCTCGAATAGTAAATTTTTAAGGTTTTTAACCAAGACATTTGCATGATCATTGATATGATAAAGTAAGGAGACGCTTATGTATCATTTATGGAAGGAACCTCCATTGTCAGTGCTTTGTAACAGTCTGTAAGTTTTCCTCCACAGAAAAAGTCTTCAGAACAGAGGACTTCGTAACATGACAAGCTGTGTTTTTTTTTTTTTTTGTCTTATTAACTTCGAGAGAAAACAAGAGAAGCTGGTGAGGAAACAACTGTTTGGAAGTTATAACAGGAACTACCTTTTCTCATGGATGTTTCACACCATTAAATGTAGCTATAAATGGTTAAAAAGCAAAAAGTGTCGTTTGTTAATAAATTAAAAAAGGGACTCGGTGGCAAATTGCTTCGTTTAAGAGGAATAAAGCACTTAGGGACATGCTGCAAATAATCAACTTTGCATTAGGCTATGTCACTGCATGCTCGTGTTTTATTTCTTATGTGTAGCACACGGAGAGGTGTCAGTGACAACACAGGTCATAGGTCACAGGGCACTCGACCTCACAAAGACTCCATATCTCTCATACCAAAACGTACAAACACGTCTTCATTAACCCATCATTCTTTGTCCTCAAGTGAGCAAGCAGGAATCAAAGCAAAGCAACCAGACCTCCCACACATTCTCTTTATGCTTTGTATGACCTTTTATTTGACCCTCTGAAGTCTAGACTCTGCCATAAACCACTTGACCCAGTAAAACAAAAACAATCCAGATGACAGGCTGCGTGAACACGCCTTTCAACATCAGTTCCTGCTTCACAGGAATGGAGGAAACCGCAAATTAAAGCTGTATTCATTACAGACCTTCTTTAGCACGCTGTCCAGGGTTTCTGGTCTGCTGATGTCAAAACAGATGAGGACTGCATCCGAGTCAGGGTAGGACAGTGGACGTACGTTGTCGTAGTATGGTGACCCTGTAAAAACAAAGGTTAAACACACAGCTTAATTAATGCTATGCTTTACAGGCCAGTCCTTTTCACATTGATATCTATGGTCATTTATGCATTGACATTTGCAACAGAATTGATTTCTTTAGCCTTCTTGAGGACATGCCTTTAAAGTTACTGAGAATTAACTATTAACTATTTCGCATCTCATATTCCTACTCACAGAAAGACATTCTCACAGTTCAATCAAGGATCCAGCCAGAGTAAACCTTATGAAATGTAGGTTGTTTTAGACTTTGTTGTGAGAAAATACAGCAATACGACTGGGAACACCAGATCTTTCTTATTTTGTGGTAAGCCGTTTGACGTTATTGGGGTTTACCACATAACAGTGAAGATGTCCAGACATGGATTTTTAGCAACAATTTATGTAGCAAAATGGCCATATAGGATTCCTCTGGGTTGAGTTCTGGAGAGTTTTTTTTTCCCCAGTGCAAAATGAACAATTTTTTGAGTTTAGTAAATTTGGGTCATCATGACAAGGCTCTTTAAGGAGGAAATGATGTGGAGTAGGCTTAACCCTTAATCAGTAATGTTACTTTTTAACTCCATTGGACTTAAGTAACACATATCAAAAAAAAAAAAAAATAGATATGTTGAGTAATTTGTTTTTTGAACATTGCCCTATTAAAATATATTTTTAAAAAAAAGTCAAAATAATAAATTTTAAATGTTTTAATTAACGAAGAAAGTGAACCATAATTATGAGTTTCTGTCTTCCTCCCTTTTTATAACACGCCATACATATATTGCAATTTATTTATTTATTTATTTATTTATTTATTTATTTATTTTCAATTAAAGTTTGCAATTAAAGTTCACCCTATCAAGTGAACTGCAACTATCACTCCTCAATCCTAAGACCCTCAAAAGTAACAATAAATATGTATTTTCCTTGCATTTTTAAAAATGAAGGAGCAGCCAAAGTAAATTACAATGATTTTTGAATGTATTTAACAAAGAAACGGATAGATACACACAAACAAAAACATAACAAAGAGATGAGAAACAAACAACTGTATTCTTGTTTGTCAAAAAAAGGGAAGCTCTGTATCGGCACATAAGGAATAGCAATCAAAACAAGGGCACAAAATGTCATTTCCATAATGTGTTGCTTTTCAGGCTCATAAATTCAAACCACTGACATGCAAAGAACACCACTGTCACCGTTCAATTTCCTGAGACAGTCCACAAATTCTCCAGTCTCGGAAGCGCCTGCACTTCGTGGTTTTCTAGGTCACAATTAAGACTGGCAAGAGACTCTGTTTGCCTGATGTCTGGAAACTCAGGGTCTGAAAGTAGGAATGATGTTCCAGTGCCAGGAATCTGAGGAATTTGGTTTTTTTATCCACTTAGATGGAAGAGACTTTGTTGACCCCAAACATTGAAACAAAGAAAGGAGTCGTGTCCTCCTGCCCTTGTACATCACACAAACAAACGTTCCTTTAAGAGCAAGAAGGCGTTTGGGTGCTTAATCACTTCTGTCAGAAGCACAAAGAAACGTTAAGTTATACAAACTCTGCACTCGAGATACAATGCGCAACAATATACGGCGCTGAAAACGACAACTTGAGTTTCACCAGATCATCCATAAATGCTTCATTTTCTAAGATCTTCCGACCATGCATATTCAAGTATGTGGTAATATTCAGGCAACAAAACCCTCTGAGAAATTCCTGCCATTTTGCTGTTATTTTCCTTCACTAAAGCCTTGCTAAAAAATACCTTGGGAAAAATAACTTATATGAGTACATTGTATTTTTTTTTCTTTAATTCAGCCACTCTAATGTATTCATAATGCAAGCCAATGTATCCAACAACAACGGATATGTTTGTCTTGGCTCAGACACCAAGTGGAAACAATATGTAGCTGACTTTTTTTTCAAACTAAGTCCAAGGGAATCCTTCCCTTGAATCTTTTTATGCTACATCAGCTGCTTTCCTAAGGCTACCCTGTACACAAAAACAAGATGGCTGTCACCTAACGCTATCTATTGGTGTGTAAACAAAGTGAACCAAATGTGTTGTAAACACCGGACCACCCACAACTACCTCAAGAACAGATCTGTTTTCTTTCTCAAATGGAAACAATGGCTTCTGGAGACGTATGTAACGTTTCAACCTAGAGTGTCATTCCACAATCACTTCATGTCTCCACAACAAACACAGAACACATTCCCTCGTTGCTTTCCTGTGGTCAAGTCAAGGCACATCATAACCTTACGTGATTGAAATCACGCCTATCCTGTTCAAGGCAGGAATCCCTGGAACCCTATCCAACTCCACCCCCATTCCTCTAACGCACAATGCAGTGTCGTCTTTCACTGTGGCTTTCTCAACAATATCCATTCAAGACGTTTGGCGCACTCCAGCAGAGTCCCTCAACAAAGTGGGTTAAGTAATAGGAATGTCATTGGAATAGGAAACCCCTCAGGAGAGTGCTCAAAGCTTTGAAAAGAAAATACCAGGGGATGTGAATAGCACTAAAATTAGCCAGCAGCTTGCCCTTTGTTCCAACCTACTTTCAAACTGGTGGATCCTAATTACCGTTTCCAATCTTTCTCCACATACCGCCTTATTAACACCAGTACACGGGGCACTTTCTCTTTTAGAACTCTGAAGCAAAGATTTTTTTACATGGGTCTCAAAAGGTTTCAACATGGACTTATAACTCTTCTTTGTAATAAAAAAAAAGAAAAAACTTTCAGCTAATGTGAATGATTCTAATTGAATGATTGACTGTGAATGACCTAAAGGAACAAGTTCATGTCTCAACACAGTTTCAGAGCTTTTTCTTATGGACACCAATATAATAAATGGGTGGAGTTTATTCATTTTAAGAAGGGTGCAAGGTTGTGGTTATGTGACAGGCACTTTTAAAGGGAGTGTTTTACCAATTTGGGGCTGTTCAATCCCGAAATCTCGCTACCTTAGACTGATTAAGAACATTATTCTGTCTTAATGCACTGTCAGGCCTTCCCATTTGGTGATGACCCAGTGGCTTTCCGTCACCATTGGCACGACTGACAGGCAACCTTGGCTCAAACATGTATGGCAAAAACTTAAGGCATCTCATCGTCTAGGACATATCCTCGTTAAAGTCAGCAGGCATGAGTGAAGGTGGTGGTGAGAAATCCTCCAAAAAAGTCTCTTGCTAAAATCCTTGCTTTTCTCCATATTTAGCTAGTTCACTAAGCTACTGTCCAGTTTGTTTAGATCGAACGCTATTGGTTCTTCTGTGAATCAGTCAAGCGTGTCATCATGTCACCTTGACTTCCTGTGTCAAAAGGAAATACGCCAACATACGGAAACAAATCATGGCTCTCAAGCTGTTTCATGGGGACTTTAAAGAGCCCTCATGTTCTCGGTCACAGTAGTGGCTCCACAGGAAACATCCCAACAGACAGATAAGACATCCTGTATCACTCTGTGAGTAATTCTTGCTTATCTGCTACAAATGGGGCACAGAATGCTAACTGGGCCATTGTTAAGACTCAGTAGCTACACTATTGTTATGACTATGAGTAGCTATTCATATTCAGATGCCTGGTGGTGTTAAAACTAATTTATTGAATACGTTCTGTCAGAAAACCAGGTGCTGGCAAAAGAGAGGCACAGTGACTTCACCCCAACAAATTTCCATCAAAGCAAACTGGCCTGTTTATCCTAAAGTGCTGCCCATTTAAGATTTCCTTGGTTTGAGACTGACATGACCTGTGTACATTTCTACTGTGTACACACCATCCATGCTTGTGGCCACTATTCACTTGGCTGCCCCCAGTGTTACCGAAATCAGCTGGGAAATGAGAAGAGGGTCAAGCCCAGGCAGAGTTCTCATGGCCCCTCCTCCAGTCTATAGTGGCAGATTTTAGTAGACAGCTGGCGGAGTCAGTCCACAGAGGGAGATCTGCTCTGGAGTGTGATCACCCCCAGATTTCAACCTCCAATGCGTGTGTCATTAACTGTAGCTAATTGCGTGATGTATAGGCAGTACAGCCGCAACTCAAACAGTCGGTGGAGTCTCTGAGACCGCAGGCTGACGGATTTATACACAACCCTTCACATACCTAAGCCAAACAATAAGACATGTGATTTATGGCTTTGTCTGAATGCAAGATCCAGACCTGTGCATTGTCTCCATTGAAAAGCCAAATTGGTTACACATCTTGTGCTAGTATATAAGCTGTGTATATGTGATTCCAACTACGGATTCTGTGCTTGGAGGGGTGGAGATGCTCCCTGCCCTGACGAATTACCTCCATCCTACTCTGTATTATGTGCATTCAGGAGAGCAGTGTCTCAGCGTGCCTTTGCTAAATGAGCTCAGTTCTTCAGGCTAGTTCAGTATCTCGAAGGACCCTGAAGAATTCACATTTCACACCTAGCAAGCAAGGTTCTGTTCGTTCATCACGCAAAGTCCTTCCCCCTTTTTATTTCAGTGAGCGCTCACTACATACTACACAGAAAAATGGATTAAGTTAATAACCACAGTGTTGAATTCTGCCTAATTGCTGGAATTCTTTAAGTGCTAATTTTATATTGTTTATTTTAACACTTATGGGTTTAATTCCACACATAGTAATCTTATAGTCCTAACATCTCCTGAGCTCAGACCTTGAAACTCAGCAGTAAGTGGGAATGTAAAGGAGTTCAATGACACATACTGAGAGCTTCTGTAAACATTATGTACAAAAGTCAGAGAGTGATAATCAAAGGACAGAATTTTTTTCATCTGGCATGGAAACCTGACTATTATTTCAGGGCAGAAAGCAAATGCCAAAGATCGCATTCTTACCTGACGTGTCCCACAAGCTGAGCTCAATCCTTTGGGAATCGATCTCAAAGCTGGCTGTGTAGTTCTCAAATACTGTCGGCACGTAGTTCTACGTGGGAATAAACAATTACAAATACATTTATAAATAAAGGCTTATGTTAATTACAAAGTATTAAAATAACATAAAAATTTGTACTTTTTATCAGAAAAAAGTGTGAAGTACATTTCTACAGGGGAAAATAGTTAAAACTAGCACCCTAAAGAGTTCTTTGGTTTGTACAGATTGGTGAACCCTTTTTTTCTTTCCTTCACAAAAGGTTCCAAATAAAACCCAGTTACAAAAAAGGATCCATTACCCAACCACTTTTTTTCTAAAAGTGTACACTCTCAGAACTTAAGATTACAGACTATACTTTCCTTGTAGCTGGAGTGGTACAATGAATGGTGCATGTACCTTTGTATCTTTAATACCAAGGAAAGTGCATGTGATATAACTAGCCTTTAACTAGCTTCTTGAGTAGTGGTTCTTAAGGACCAATTATTCTGTACCTTACATTATGCTATATTTAAAAGTATTAACATAAAATATACATACTAAAGAAACAAAAACATGTCCCCTTGATGGAACCACTTCACAAGAAAAAGTAGTGTTTGCTCTCTTTTATTTCTGAGAGTGTACTGTGACAAGGACGAATGGGACAACTTTGTCTCCACAGATTCCACTCCACTCTAACACCTTTCTAAAATGCAGAACCACAATGCAGAAGAAGGGAGCTAAAAATAATCATGCGGAAGATCATTACCTCTGGAAAGCAGTCTTTGGCGAAGACATGGAGCAGTGCGGTTTTGCCACACTGACTGTCCCCAATCACGACTATCTTACACTTCACACTCTGACTGGCATCCATTCCAGACATCAGGCTCGAGTTACTGTCCTTCATGGATCTAAGCAATAGTCCTAAAAGATATCGAGGTCAGAATGAACTCCAGAGAAAAGAGCAGCATCCCCCAATCACTTGATCCTGTGTTTAAAAGCCTCACTTGCTCAGCATTACTCCTGTGCTGCAGCCTGTTCAGCTCTCCTCATGCCATGTGAAAGCAATGAGCAGCCGCTTGCCTTCCTAATGTGTGCGCACACACACACACACACACACACACACACAGCCGGCCCCCTTTTTCTCCCTTTCACTACTGCAAATTGCCTGTTTATACACAAGCACAGAAAGAGCGCCCTCGATTGCCAACAATCATTTCCAGCACCCTTTTTATGGGAACCTGAGTGCTTGAAAAGAAACTGATGAGGAAAATTACCTTCTTTTGTAATCTCTAGCAAAGAGGGTAATTTTAGTGTGCCTGTCTGGCCATAGCCTCAGGAATTTCCTTGGAAATAAATTTCAGGGAAAGCAAGAAGGGAAAATCCGAAATAAAAATGAAGCATGTTTTCATATGATGCATTATAACAGAATAGCAGCATCACGTCTAAAGTATTTCTTTCCAAAATTCATTCATTCATCTTCGGGAAGAACTTTATCCTGATCAGGGTTGCGGTGGATCCAGAACCAATCCTGGGAACACTGGATACACCCTGGATGGGAAGCCAGTCTATCATAGGGCACCATACACACACATTCATACACTCGTTTATGCCTCGGGCAATTTACTGTAGCCAAAGGTACAGTACATGGTATTGCTGACTCATCAGTGATATTCATATTTTTTAGCACCATGTGTCTCAAAATAATGTTGTAGTATACAGAAATTCTGAAACTACTCATGGGTTTATTACACAGTAATGAACTAAAGCTGTTGCTATACACCCTAAATGTATCTCTCACTGGGCATCATACACACACACACACACACATAAACTCGTACATTCACACACTCATACACACCTAGGGGCAATTTAGATTTGCCAGTCCACATACTGTCATTTTTTAGGAGGTGGGAGGAAACTCACACGGACACAGTGAGAACAGGCAAAATTCCACACTTACAGCAACCCGAGCTCAGACAAACCCTGGAGCTGTGAGGCGGCATCTCTACCCACTGCATCACCTTTCCACCATAAGCATTTATCTTTATCTAATTTACAAAAAAGCCTTATGCATCCTCAGCCATGGCCTCATCACAGAGTGCTGGATTACTTTTATTAGGTTTACTACTTTCCAATGTTTATCCAGAGAGAGATTACTATTCGCTAAATCAGTTTAGCTTCCTAAATGTTTAATCAATTATGCAGACTAAATATTGTGATGCTACTTGGTATTGCAGACTCATCAGAACTTGCTGGTTCAAAATTTTCTCCAAAAATTAATTATGTAGAATATTACAGAAATTCCAAAAGTACTCAAGTAATTACACAGTAACGATCTAAAATTTACGGTTATTCTGATAAGGACTTCCAAAAGTGAAGTAACCAGGAATCTCCGCTAGCTGGTTGAACATTATACTAACTTCAGTCAGAATTTTCCAGAAAATCTTGGACTGGCTAGCTGATGTCTTGCACCCAGTGTTCCCAGAATAGGCTCCGGATGCACCACCACCCTGATCAGGATAAATCAGTTACTGAAGATGGATGAACATAAATTGAATGCTTTGTTTCCAGCTATGAAGGAAGTAGGCCTCCGTCACCAACTAAATCACAATTAAACCTTTGGTTATCAACCCACGTACTGTAGCTACACTGATCTTGACATTTATTTGAATGACAGTGACAGTAGGACGAGACAAGTTCATTAGCTTTGCCTTGTGGCTCTTCTACATAGGGGGTCACATAATGAGAGAGTGGCTCATTGCCTGGCATCAGTAAGTTCAGTTCAGTTACAGCCTTAGCTGTTACATACTTACTGCCATTGTCTCTCCATTACAGTACAAAACCTGCATTAACACTGACTACTGATTTTAATGATGAAGCAGCGGTCACCTGGAACGCCGAGCACAAGATAATGAATGTTTGTGCCCTAACCCGATCAAAGGCTCCCAGACCCACAACTTAATAACGGACACAGAAGAAGAACAAGGAATTGATTTGCCAGCAAAACATCTCATGGATCACATTGATTTGTTTTGCTTGGATGGTGGCTCTACTCAATAATGGTTAGCAGAACAGCCAAATAGAGTAACAGGACAACAGATCCTTGAAGTGGTACCCATCCCCCTAAAGCAGTTCAAAATGCTGTCTGATTGCTCCGCTGTCCTTCTTCAGGACAAAACCACAATGTCAGATGTTGCTTCCCTTTGTGTCTAGTTTTGAAGAATTATTCAAAAGAAACTTTTTTGAGAATATTTGTTGCACTTAAAAATATAATATAAACCATAAAAATAGACTAATAAATATTAAGTAATAACAGGATATTCTTCAACTAAATTTCTAAAAATACCTACTATAGATTGTAATCCCATGTACATTATATTTCTTTTGGACAGAATGTCTGCCTTATTGTTAACAGTACAAGTTTTTACAAATGGAGTAGGGAATGTCCTAAATCTTGTTTAAAATCACCTCAATGAGAGGTAAATACTAAATTATGTTATATGTTGATGAATAAACTCTATATACAATGCCAAATGTAGAACACATTTGTCCTGTCAAACTTTAAGGAGTCCCCAAAGCACCAATGACGATGTAACAAGACACACACACACACACACACACACGTGCACACCAAGATGTCCTTCCTGCCAGTGAGAGCAGATGGACATTTGAATGAAAGATGGAAGCTGCACAAAAGAAGGGAAGAAAAGCCAGATGGGGTTGAAAAAGGAGTAAAGAATGGTCTAGTTAAGGAACAGATGATTCTGAGGAAGGCAGGTGGGAAAATGGCATCAATGGAATATGAATCAGCGTTTACTATTTTTAAGGACCAGTCATTCCCTAAGTGACCCGGCAGACTAACACAGACTCTCCGTTATGTTGAAATATTTCACAGAGGAACATCACACCGTCCCATGGAATGCCTCAGCCTGGCTAAATATGGAGGTAGAGGGAGATTATGACGCGAGACTCTGGCAGATGTAACTAGGGAGTTGTAGGATTTTGTCCCTGGCATGATGTCTCTGTGGATTCCAGCAGCTATTCGTCATCTGTAAGGAGAAATATCCCTGAAATCCCATCCTCTGACTCACTTTTCCTGGAAAGCACAACCACTCCGAGAATTCTACATCTGTACGCCATTATTCATAGAGAAGAATTTATTGTGAATATTTTCAAATGTAAGAAGATATCTCAATATACAAGTGCAAATTGTATATAAAATGTTAGTGTTAGAGTAAATCTACATCGTGATCTTGCCAGAGAGAGAACATGGAGTAGTTTGGCAGTGTTCAAGCGGTTTGCCATGCTTCACAGATGGGAATTTCCTGTGCCCAGGGATGTAACTATGGCGACAGTCTGTTTTTGTTTTGGCCTTAAAAAGAAGAAGACAAAAAAAATTTTAAACCCCACAAGTTGCTCAGAATGCCTTAGAGGCTTTACATAGTTTTTGAACCATCCACCACCTTGGATAAAAGCAGAATGAATACTGTTTTGAACGTTTTAAAATACAAGCAAGACTAAGAGCTTTCCGTTCCCTGAAGACCCACCCAGACAATAACTGACATTGCTCCGAGCAGAAAACACCTCCACAATAAGAAAAAAAAACACGTGCACTAAACCAAACCATTGCTATCAAGTACTGAGTATTTTGACATCATTTGGATGAATGTACATTTCTCTTGAAGGTATTGATGTGTGTGTTTCAAATGTAAGTAATTTCTGATTATGAAAATTTCATGAGTTTCAGCAAAAATCAATGTGATACAAGACTACTGACAGATCAACTCTGAAATTCAAAAGGATTGAAATAATCGATATGTCTAAATTATAAACTAGGCATTATTGTTCTGCCAATTTTAAGAGAACAATCTTTTTAATTCTGAGTATTCAGATTTTTAAAGTGGTTGAAAGAAACCCAGTCAATATTCGCAGACATGAGTGTGGAAAGAATTTTCTCCCAAATGTTTTTGAACAAAGAATTTCTGGACTGGATTTGCTGAAGATCAACAATACCATAAACAAGTTTAAACACTGAAACTTTGTTAAGACGAGGTGGGCGAGCCAGATGGATGGATGGAAAAATGGCTGCCCACTCAGTCTTCTGTGTAACACCTGGGATCCCAAGTACACAACTGGTGATGATTTCCTTTAGCCACTTGCTCCCAGCACCGAGTGACAGGCTGGAGGGTTGCACTACAATGAACGTACATCTGTCTCATGAGTGTCATGAAATGAATTTTGTTATTATTTTCTTAGCTTTTTGGGGGGAGTAACTATCTAATCCAAGGGTGTCCAGTCTTATCAGGGAAGGGCCAGTGTGGGTGCAGGTTTTCATTCCAACCAAGCAGAAGCCACACCTGAGTCTACTGAAAGCCAAGATCAACTGATTAAACAAGTAGAATCAGATGTTGCTCCTGCTTGATTGGAATGAAAACCTGCACCCACACTGGCCCTTTGTGGATAAGATTGAACACCTCTGATCTAAACAATGGTGGAAACAATGTATAACTTTTTATGTATAAATTTGTGTATAATTTTTTTTATCCATATACATGGATGTGACTCAGCAATTCAGCAGAAGTTCTTAAAACCACTCTTCCAGGAAGTTGCACCAGAGTGTGATAGACCTTTAGTGGGAAATAAATTAGGCCCATTTTCCCCTTCGTGCAATGGCTCAAACAACATTTTGTCTTGTAATCTGATTACACCACCTGAATTCCCCAGCTTCCTTCAAACAACTTTAGCATCATCCTGAGGCACTTGATGAATCACCGGAGAAGCGTTAGATTAAGCACAGTGTAGAACTACTATTCTGCAAAACTGCAGTAACTGCCAATTGTTCCTGTTGCACTGATTTACTGAAACCAAACATTATTACTGAACTACTTATTTAAGCAATAGGAGACATGAAGGAGTTTATCATGAATAATGACCTTGAGTGTTCTATTGCTTTTATACAATAGTTTACAAAGTGAAGAAATGTATAATATCGACAGTTTCTTCTGCTACGTACGAAGTAGTTCCACCACAACTGTCTTTTCTGCTATGCAACAAAATCACAATATCGCTATTTGGCGAATAGATTGATATTTTGTTAGCCTGTAAACTAGCGGCTAGTCTGGAAGCTTCACTAGCTGGCTTCAGTTTGGGGGAAAAATTATAAAAGATTATATTCTGTGAACAATGCATCCCTTTATTTACAATTTAAACATTTAAATATTGTTCTAAACTCTGTGGAGTGTCTTCACTTGGTCTTCGGTGTAAAATTGATGCAAGGTTTCTCATAGTATCAGAGAGAAATTTCTCCAACACACTGATGATTTGGTATTCCTTTTGTCCGTCATCTAGCAGCAGGAATAATTTAATGTTTAATACCACAGAAGGTGTTAAATGACAAAACTTTTTTTGATCTCAATCGTTCCTGTAGTTTGCTTATCATGGAACAAAATATTAACTGTAGGTTATAACAGTACTCAATGCTGACAGCTACAGTCTACTACTACTACTAATACTACTACTACTACTAATAATAATAATAATAATAATAAATGTATGCCATATGTTATCATTCTTAATAAATCCACTTTTCAATTTCTGTATTTTTATAGCCATGGTTCTTAAAGTGGGATCCCCAGGGATCCATGAAGCATAGCCAGGGGCTCCTTGATTTTTTTTAATTGGTGGAAATCACAACCTACCATGTTGCAGTTATTACTGACATTATAGTTATTAACATATATAAATTACCACCATATAACTTATATAACTTAAATAAATTTAATCCAAACCTCAATAATAACTCAAAAACAAATAGATGTTTAGTTAATATAATATAAATCTAAAAAAATTTTAATGTAATGACTATGAGTGAAAAGTTAAGAAATAATATAATATAATATAATAATATACTGTATATGTACTGAGAGGGTTTGTGGAATTTTATTTTATTTTATTTTATTAACATTTAAAGCCGTCCATGGTCACAAAATGTTTGAGATTGTTGTTACGTAGCAGCCTGTGTACAGCAGAATGATACAGATTTGGGGTGCAACAAATCTGTATCTTTCCATGTTTTACCCTATCAGATTGTGCGGTTGAAACTAACTGTTGTATACTAAACAAGAGAACATGTTCTATTGTGGGCACGACTGTGTTATATTTCTCTTAGCATCCTCTTTATTTGACAGTCAGTTTAGAAATGATCTCACTCTCAGCCAGCTGCCTGCAGTGTATATTTAGCATAGCGATGGATTACCGAGCTGTGTTCCTTCTCCCTGAAAACAATGAGCGTCACCCGTGTTTGTCTGAAGGTCACATATGTTGTGAGGCAACAAAACCATAGATGACGCCTGCTGTATGAAGGCTGCCTTAAAACACAGGAAAGAAATAAGGGCTTACGTGTGTCGAAGTGGCAGGAGAGAAATAATTACAGTTTAATCCATTTGTGGAAAAGGAAAGGAGTAGAGCTGCAAAGCTCAGAGCTATGTTAGATGGAAATAGAGTCCCTACACTCTGGTACGTGGGCCTGTAAATGCCACAGGCTCATTATAATGCTGGGAAAACTTCACCTCGAGGCTGTGATCTGGAAAGCGTGTCAATGGGAATGACATTTATTGCACAAGTGAAAATGATGTACATGTTGATTGCTAGAAAAGCATTGCTCTGAGTTTGTGTGGTCAGTGGGGTCCAGCAGAATTTTTTTTTAAAAAGGTTTGTGCAGGTTTAGACAAGGATTCAACTGTAGTTTCCATCAGCACACACCTGTCATACTGTTATTTGAGACACAGATGGTGTGACCACATAATGTATGTGAATGTGAAATCACTATGCCAACTCCTGGGATGTTAGATCATACATTCCCAGAATGGCAGCGTGTATGAGTCATGTGGCATCAAGTCTGAATTCAGGATTCATCAGAAATAGTTCACATAGACAGACCTGTCAATATGGAAGCAAAATGTTAATTTACTTTATTAATATAAATAGATAGATTGATGGAATTGCTGAGGAATGTTGGAGTAAATATGAAAGATTTGATTAAATGAGATTATTATTATGACATTTTATCATACGAGCTGATAAGCGTGAACAAATTCTATATAAATATTTAAATGACGAGAAAGGTTAAATCTCTGGCACGGCTGAAATATCTGGCACTATTACTGGAAGACAACCAACCATTTGTCCCCCAAAAATCTGTCAAGGAACAAGATTCTGTCCATGTAATTACTAACAATCACCAACCAACATGCCATTTTCAGAAGGCCAAACACGAAGTCATACTATTTTTCTCCATCCATCTGGTGCCAAAGGTGGTGGATGAGTTGTGATTTCCTCCTCCTCCTGCTAGCTGTACGATAATCACATGCATTCTGATGCGGTCTGTTCGCACAGGGCTACAATTACCCCCTGCCTCTAGACAGCACTTAGAGCTGACAGCACGAGCACACCAAATGGCCGCCGCAGCCACAGCAATGCATTACACACTCTGCACTGTTAAGTCAAAATAATGGGAGCATTTACTGGGTTGTTATGTCTGGAAGTCATACATAATTTTTTTTTTGTTCAAAAATGTTAACTGCTGCTAACTAAAAGTGGAACAATGGAGAAAAAAATTTATGTGGCAAAGGCTTAGGTTTAACCTTTTCACACAACTTTTTAAAAAGAAAGGCGCATTATTATATTATCTTGGGGGTACATTGTTTTGTTGTCTTGGTCATGGTCTCCATAGTGGAATACAAAGTCAAACAAATATTTCATTGGCACTCCACTGGATTACCCAAAAGGGCAAAAATGAGACAGATCTGCATGTTACATCGCTTGACCATTCCCTTGATGCATTCCATTTCTTTCCAAAGCCATTTGGGCAACGATCCAACTAATCCACATTTGCTGCTGAGCTCTTGGCCCAGAGTTGTCCAAAGAAAGCCTTGATTATTCAGAGACCTTTTTTTTATATAGCGTGTAGTAGTTTGCCTATGCCTTTTAAAATAGTGGAGATAGAAATGTCAGCACTGCCAGCAAGAATTGGCTATGACAGTTCCTCAACCTCAGCTACATCACTCAAGTCCATAGCTGGTCTCAACTAGAGATGGGTGAGGAATTGTTTTGTTTTGTTTTGTTTTTTAATAATCTTGCTTGCATAGTTATTACCTTTGTTTGTATCTGCCTGCGACGTTTTCTGCTGAATTTAGTTGGTTTTATTTCCTAAACAAACTAGAAGCCTAATTTAAACCACTGCCACCCTGACCAGGCAGTTACTAATGATGAATGAATGAATGAATGAATGAATGAATGAATGAACTCTGTATGTTTGTGTTAATGATCATGGTCATTGTTTGGCCCACAAGCTTCCTATCTGACCACGCGCTCACTCCCGCATGAAGGTAATCCTCACATACGCAAGACTTTTTGTTGTGTCCTACAGGATCCCAGTCCCTGTGTACACCTTTAGTGTCAACCAGATATCCTTTGAATCTCTCTAGCAAGCTTTATAAGTTAGAAAAAAAGAACAAATTATCTGTTCATTCCGAATAATGTATTTGTTTTTTGTTGCATTGCTAATGCCTTTGTATTGGCTATGTAGTTGAGGTGAAGTGAAGCCTCATCAGTAAAACTGAACTCTAATCTCTACTGAGCACTGGAGCAGATGTGTGATTGAATTATTATGAATTATTGGAGCATCTCAGGGAATAAATAAGAAAGCAGACCATGCATACAATAATTTGGTGGTAAACTCAGATCACAGGTTACCTTAGCATACAAACTTCAATCATAGGCAATGGAATTAAGTAAATTCAAAGGAGGATACTGTATTCCCTTGGTGATCAAGATTTATATGAAGCATTTACCAGAACATCTCTTTTTTTCTCATTTTTCTGCGTCATACAGTGCTCAGGCAGATAACAACTCAGTCCAACATCGACCTAGCAAAATTATTCCTATCTAAGGGCAAGCAGGAGTAATACAGTCAAGGGATTCCACTCTTGCAAAAGCACCTTGACATATATTACCAATTTTTTTTATAACAAGGCATTCCTCAGAGCTATTAGAGACCTCTGTGTAAGACCTCATTCCACCACGGAAAGGCACTGACATTCACCACATACCACTTGCTCATTTTTTCTCCACACATATGTTTCTATTTATCTTGACCATAACCTGTAGACCATGTCAGGGGAATAATACTGCAACACAGAATACCACAGACCATAGCAAAAGACACTGACGCAGATGTTCATGGGCAACATATTTCCATAACAGATGCTTTTACTCAGTATATAAAGTGATGCTAATTGAAACAATCAAGACTAATATAGTTTTTCTGTTACTTATGACCTAAAGCACTTTTTTTTCTATTATTTGAAAATACTGTTTTTTCAAAAACGGTTGAGTGGAATGGAGTGGATTTCTCCCCAAAATGGCAGAATGGTCATGTTGATTGCACCAATAAACCAATTCTAGTGTAAAAATACTTTAAGGATTATAGCCTTACTTGCTCTCACAGCTTTATATACAGTATATATATATATATATATATATATATATATATATATATATATATATATATATATATATATATATATATATATATAGTACATATCCGTATTTATATTTTCTCTCTCTATTTTCCCTTCGTTTCAATCCATGTGATACCTGAGTTGTAGGTTTGGAGGTCCTTCAAGAATGTGTAGTCTCAATTGATGTGTAGACTTAAGCATCAGTACTGTTCCTCTCTTTTTTTTTGGACCCTATCAATAAAAACCACAGATGGTGCTATGGTTTTCTTGGAGTAAGAAGTAGTTCAGGAATTGTTAGCATGACTCCATTCAGGGGTTTCCTTTCTCCTTTTCCCCTCTGCAGAGTATAGTAATCCTTCGCTCTGAGACGCATAGTGCCAGAGGCTCTTTGTTCATGTTCATTGGGTTGCAGACAGAACTGAGATGATATTTCAAACCGGTGAAGGTAGGTGGCCTTTCATCATCCTAAAGAGGGGAATAGATGCAGGCGTGGGGGAGGGGAGAGAGAAATGAAGCGCAATTTTTCAAAAGCTATTGTTATTATTATTAAAATTATGGTCTAAGGTACAGTATATTTCATTCACAATGTTAAAGCTTGATAGTAATCATATTCAGTATACACACATGCTGTGCATAACACATGATCTCATTTTGACTGGTCTCTAAGCAGAAGTTATATCTTTTTAAGTTATGCAGAGTCTTTGACGCACCCCGAGAATGAGCTGCAGATAAAACAACAGGATAATGAAGAACCAGGTGGGCTCACCTGGGCATCCGCTTTAATTGGCTCTTTGCTGTGGGGAGATTTTGACTCTGGAGAGACACCATCTCCCAGGGAGACCGACACCATCCCATAATTATTCGTTGGGCGTGGAGTCACAGATGCTGCTGTGTCTAATGGTCTGACACTGCAAAAATAAATAAATAAATAAGTCAGCTATTTATACCAAATGCTCCAATAATGAAAAAGATGAATAGTTTATATATCATAATTATAATGCTGTATCACTTCATAATTAGTTTATGCATCATAGTAGTGTGAACAAATAAGAACATTTTTTCTAGGACTGATACTTTTTGAGTGAATACTGTATATTCCTAAAGAAGCAGTGGCACACTCAGTGTTTTCCAAAGACGTGAAACTTTATATTAATAAATGAAAATCATATGCAGATTCGCTAATGCCATGTTTCAAAGAGACCTTTGTATTGATATTGGACTTGGCTAAGTAATGGCTTACTCACTCCCCTGCCGTTTATGATAGATGTGCCAATTAACTAAGAGAACAAAGAGACAAAGCTTTTCAGATATGTCGCCTCATTTGTTCTGTCGCCTTTACACGAGTCGCTCATTAAATTCTAATTAAAACAAGTGACAATTAGGCCGTCTGGACATGACAAAGTAGTTAAATGTCACCTCACTGCTATATTATGCTCTGTGTGGAGCCTGAAAAATTGCAAATAACAGACTGGAACATTGACAATGACTGTGCAAGAAACCACAAAATAAAAATAGATGCAGATGTAAATTATAAAATATGTATACTAGCTGAAGTAGAAGGATTTAATAATGACAGGAGATAGATAACAGGTTGGGACTTAGTGTGACTGAACTGCAAAATTATTATTCGTATCAAAATTAACATATGTACACAAGCTTCAGAGTCAGACTGCACGGTGCATTAACAAGTTCTCCCTCAAACTTGTTGACCGCCCCGGGCGACAGGAAATAAGACATTACTCAAACTGTCATGTCATAATTAAATGTCAAGTCTCCCAGAGGGACCTCCCACATGTGAAATAACACATGACCTAAACTCTAGCATGGATGGCTCTTTCCACACTCCATTCAATGATTGATAGGCTGAAGGATGTCGCTAATGTTCCACAAAGCACAACAAACCCATGTTAAGGCAAATTCCAAGCCGACTCGGAATCAGTTATGCTTAGTCCTACTGAAATGGGCCAGAGATGCAGTCAGGTCCATAAGTATTTGGACAGTGACACAATTTTCATAATTTTGGCTCTGTACACCACAACAGTGTATTTGAAATAAAGCAATCAAGATGTGATAGAAGTGTAGACTTTCAGCTTTAATTCAAGGGGTTTAACAAAAATATTGCATTAATTGTTTAGGAATTACAGCCATTTTTTACAGATTCCCTCCATTTTCACAGGCTCAAAAGTAATTGGACAATTGACTGATAAGCAGTTGCATGGCCAGGTGTGGCCTGATTCTTAGTTATTTCATGATAAAAGAAGATAAAAGGTCTGGAGTTGATTCTAACTGTTGAGTTTGCATTTGGTAGCTGTTCATGGGAACTCTCAATATGCAGTCCAAAGAGGTGTTGATGCAAGTGAAGGAGGCCATCATTAGGCTGAAAAAACAAAACAGACCTATCAGAGAGATAGCAGAAACTTTAGGAGTGGCCAAAACAACAATTTGGTACATTCTTAAAAAGAAGGAATGCACTGGCGATTTCAGCAACACCAAAAGGCCTGGAAGACCACGGAAGACACCTAAAGTGGATGATCATAGAATTCTTTCCTTGTTGAAGAAAACCCCTTCACAACATCTAGCCAAGTCAAGAACACTCTTGAGGAGGTAGGCGTATTATTGTCAAAGTGTACAATCAAGAGACACCTTCATGAATGTAAATGTAGACAGTTTACCTCAAGATCCAAACCACTGCTAACACTCAAGGAGAGAAAAGCCAGATTAGACTTTACTAAAAAAAAAAAAAAAAAGCTCTAAAAAAGGCCAGTTTTGACCAGTTCTGATTCAATTAACTGATCTCCATTAACTTGTACCAGAATGATGGAAAAAGAAGAATATGGAGAAGGAAAGGAAGGGCTCATGATCCAAAGCATACCACATCATCTGTCAAACATGTGGAGGCAGTGTTATGGCATGGGCATGTATGGCAGCCAATGGAACTGGGTCACTGGTGTTTATTGATGAGGTGACTGCTGATAAAAGTAGCAGGATGAATTCTGAAGTGTACAGAGCTATACTTTCTGCTCAGATTCAGTCAAATGCTGCAAAACTGATAGGACGGCACCTCACAATACAGATGGATAATGACCCAAAATGTACCCTGAAAGCAACCCAAGAGCTTCTTAAGGCAAAGAAATTTATTGTTCTTAAATGGCCGAGTCAGTCACCTCAACCCAATAGAGCATGCTTTTCACTTACTGAAGACAAAACTGAAAGCAGAAAGACCCACAAACAAGCAGCAACTGAAGGTGGCTGCAGTAAAGGCCTGGCAAAGCATCTCAAGGGAGGAAACTCAGAATTTGTTGATGTCCATGGGTTCCAGACTTCAGGCAGTCATTGACTGCAAAGGATTTGCATCCAAGTATTAAAAATAATCTTAATATTTATGATTATGTTAATTTGTCCAATTACCTTTGAGCCTGTGAAAATGGAGGGACTCCAAAATGGCTGTAATTCCTAAAGGGTTAATGCAATATTTTTGTTAAACACCTTGAATTAAAGCTGAAAGTCCGCACTTCAATCACATCCTGATTGCTTCATTTCAAATCCACTGTGGTGGTATACAGAGGCAAAATTACGAACATTGTGTCACTGTTTAAATACTTATGGACCTGACTGTAATTTTAGCAGAAGGGATGTTAATTCTTGTATCCAGGCAACCAGCCAGGAATATCTTGCAAGAAAGTCATGATTACAGAAGCCCAGAAAGAAAAGAAGGTGAATCCTATTATAAGGGGAAACCTAGAGAGCATGGGAACAACGCAATATATTTGCAGATTGAAATATATGCATGTGTTCATAGTTTGTAAAACACATTCAGAAAATAACACTCTACTAAAATGTCTAAGCAGTCATGTGAATGTGTATTGTATTCAAGGATTAAATTTAAGAAAGTGGGCACAAGGGAGAGGAGCTCCTGCACCATTTGGTTGATGTAAAGAGCAAGCTGAGCTGAACTCTGCTATTATATTTGGATGGAATATTGAATAATGGGGATCATAAAGGTGCTGTAATAATGTTTCACACTATAATTAGAGAAATGCTTTCATTTGTTCAGATGTGTTTATTATGCAAGTTTTAATTCTTAAACTGTATCATGTGTTTTTGTTAGACAATAGTGATATGATTTTGATGCTAAAATAAAAGACCTAAGGTCAGGACACCCAATTCTACTAAACTAAATTAAGATCCCAGGACAGAGTCAAATAAAAAACGAAATGGAGTTACTGTTACCTCTACAAAGTTGATTACTTTCCTATAACAACACATCAAGTACTGTTTTATTCCTCTTCCCACAGCAATTTACTAGCAATTAGCAATTACAATTTTTATGCTCCAACGTCTTATTGAGGAAGATGGAGTAAGGTAACAAACACAAGATACAATTTTACACAATCAGAATATACACTGACTGATTTGAATTACAGCTGACACTACTGTCAGAGCTCCTCTTATAGAAAATAAACCAATCAGATTTAAAATATAAATTAAATGGTACTGTTCCCACATTATTGGCAGAGTTAGGGCTTTCATGCCAACTAAATTAACCCTGACTGTATGGTCTAATAATCATATGAAGATTAACAGTTGAATATGTCCATGACCTTCAGTGAGGAAATTGTCCTTGAGGGACTGACGTTCATGAGCTTCTCGCACTCCTCCTTCCCAGGATGCATGAACGGTTCGAATGTTTTGAATGACTAGAAACATCAGTCACTGACACTACTTAACATGCCTGGTGATGTCATGAGCTGAATAAAATAGTTTGATGCATTTTGGATGTTGAGTCTGCAGTTGAGTGAGGAATGCAATATGACATATGACGTTTGATGATTAACTGAATTATAAATTATATTTGAAAGAAATGAATGCAGTTTGGCTTGCAGATAGTTGCAGAACACAATTAATTACTAGGATCTGGATAAGAGCTGATATGTTATCTGTGCTCAACAAACAAATGAGGGTTTTCTCGAACACTTCGTAGGATAAATTTAATATAATTTAATTAAGCACATCATGCTTGCCACTTGTCCCGCTCCTCATCAGACATCCGATATCTTCAGCCAACTGGGAAAATTAATGTTCTGCACTTTGTAGAACAAACTGAAATGAACCAACACTTCACACCACCACCCCAACTCTCATATAGGATGGATTATGCACTTGGTTAATGTAAGTAGCAACATGTCAGCTTAATTTGTGATGTATCACAGTACTGATCAGTGGAAATAAAATATGCATTTATCTACCTGAGAGTTAAATGGCGATCAGCACTTAATCATTGCTATGATTAATGCCTTGTGTGTGTAAGTGAACTTTGGTGTGTGTGCTTTAACATGGAAGGGGGCTGACTAGGATTGGACTTCAGTATGTGCAGTTTGATGTGGAAGGATGCTGAGTGAGGCGTTGTGAGCTTGTGTAACTGTCTCTGCAACCAGTCTTGGTGGGGAGACATGGGTGGAGGTATACTCTGTGTGTATGCCCATCTCTCTGGCTGTAAAGCTTGAATTATTTGACATAATCTGGTCTCCTGAATATTGATTTATTACATTTCTTCCACAGTTACTATACAGTTTGCTATACTAAATTTGTAACACTATTTCTTATTCTACCAGTGTAAAATGACTACTGTAGAGATAGACTGAACAGAATGAAAAATGAACAGAAGTAACCGATTAAAAACATGTTCTCAGGGAGTTTTTCCTTGCTTCTTTTTCTGTTGTCTCTGGCTTGCTCACTAGGAATAAATTTAAAATTTATATGCAGATTTCTGTAAAGCTGCTTTGTGACAATGCCCGTTGTTAATAGCACTATATAAATAAAACTGGATTGAATTGAATTACATTCTGCAGAAAGAACTTAAACATTGTTTTTACTGTATAGCTTCAGACCAGAAGTATTCTTGGGATTGCAGGCCAATGGTGTTGGTATACATTTGACAGCAAGTGTTTACTGAGACTTCAAAACATATTGTTTCAATTTGTCTTCTGTTTCAACATAGAAATTAACACATGATGGATGATGGAAAATAAATGTTTTGCAGCTTTTGGGGAAAAAGATCCATGTTATTGAAGAAGAGGATTGGAAGAAGATTTGTCTGCATGGCCTGGCTCAGGAGAGTGTGCTTGGCATCAGCTGAGATGTTACAAAATCCAGCCATTTACATGGAAAACAGGATGTTGCTCCATCAGTTAAAACAATTTACTGGAAAACTTTGGCCCACTAACTTGCAGATTGTGAATCACAGTGAAAATAGGGGGAGCAGGTACCTCTGTGTTTGTCATCTGGCTTAATAGAAAACTGTCAGTGATTGAAAAATTGTCTTTCTCCAACAGAGTATAAGGCTCCGGTTTTCTGAATCAAACACAAAAAACATTGCTTTAACAGAATTTTCTTTCGGTGACATGCTTGCGTGATGGGTTAAGGGTACATAAAGTGGTTCTTCGATTTCTTTGGACTGGTGCTTTGGATTACACAATCATGATCTCATGCAGATTTTGTTCCCTCTCTCACAAATGAAGCTAATACCACTTCCTGTAAATTTTCATGTGTTACTTCAAGAGAATTCTTATATATTTGCAATTGTAAAACAACAGGAAACGTGATGTTTCCTGTTAGTGTGTATACTAGGTGCTTGAACAGTGGTAGGTCACCACTGCTATCTTTGTTGTAATTCCCAGTGTATTTGTATTTTGGTTGTTAATCCTCTCCAGCATATTGGTAACCAGGCTGGACACAAGAACCAGATATCAGTTCAGACTGCAACTGAGAGTTTATTGACCTGTGTTTTATGAGTCAGAGATGTTGCTGGCTCTTTCACTGGTTTCTCAGTGTTGTCATCACTGTCTGTTGGCTATTGCAGAGGTCAAACCCCCTCCAAATCTGAGGTTTTGCTTTGCTTCAGGTCCTGCTTAGATGTTTTCCAGCACTCAAGGAGATCTGAAAAAGCATTGAGCAAGGTTTGGCCTGCATTCATAAAGTTCTGGCATTAATAAAGAGATAAAGACATGATCAGGATGCAGGGCTGGACTAGAGGTTTGTGATGAGTAAAATAAAATATACAAGGTACCAAGTAAACAAGTAGACTTTTGGGGTTACTACAGGAAGTGGGCAGGACTGGAAAAAGTAAAAATAAACATAAGTGAAAGTGAGGCTGTTGTGTGAAAATCTTACTCCATTAAAAATGGAAGTAGCGAGTCTAAAATAGTTGAGTGAAAGTTAAAAAGAGGTGACACAGTATGTATTTAAGTATTTGAAAGTAAAAAGTAAATTATTTTAACAGAATTGTAAAAAACACTTTTTTTTTCTCACACAAAACTAAAACATTCCAATGGTTAAGAGAGTAGATAGCATTTGTACAACTTGATTGGTACGAAATCCAATGAAACCTGGCAAGATCACCATCCTGTCTTTTTCACTAATTTGTGCAAAAATTATTGTTTTCTTTTTACAATTTAAATGATAATGTGTGAACAGTAAGTGAGACTAATTACTCAAAGGTGAATCGTTGTGGTATCTGTGAAAATTAGAATGAGTTACATTTGATGTTTTAAGAATTCTTAATAAATAAAGGTTGTTTTTTTATGTTTCCACATTTTTCCTCCCCAATTTGGTCACCTGCCAATCCAGCTCTCCCCATCATACGATAGCTACCAACCGGATGGTGAAAGCTAACACATGCTTGTTCTGAGACATGTGAAGCCAACCAGCCACATCTTTTCAAATCGCCGCTCATGTTGCATCACAGAGCAGCTTAACACACTCAAAGGAAAGCACTTTCTGCCCTCTTCCACATACATGCATTCACAGAGTGCCATGATTGACTTGTACTGCTGACAGGGAAGAAAGGCAGGGCTGCCGGTTATGAATGGCTGTGGCATCACTGGAATTCAAACTTGTAATAGGGTAAACACTTTTCTAGTGCGCCACTTGGGAGGCATAAATAAAGTTAAAATGCACAAAAATGTTAGGAAATGAAAATGGTAGGAGTTGCATGATATCGTGGCATAATGTATGTGAATAGGGAGTAGCTTTATACCTGTATCTGTCATTCTAATAGCTCCTTTAATCAGTATTCAGGACTGTGTTCTTCTGATTGATTTTATTTTCTTTCTCCCTTTTTCCCACTTTGCAGGGGAGTTTGCAGCGATCTGTTGTGCAGATGCAGACACTTAACTGGTTGTGTTAGCTTTTACAATAATACTGGAATGCTTTGATCCAGGGGTTATTAGCAGGGTGGTAAATGTGGGGTTTTTTAATGACATTTAGCAAAGGTGGTGTAACTGAGATGTTAGTAGGGGACTGGAACTTTTCCGTGTGACCTTTTGCAAATAAACAAGCAATTTCCAGCCAAGCCACCATCACTATTTTTCAGTTCTGTCTGCAAATATCTGTTAATGCCATCAGCTGTCTGTTCTGTTCTCTGAGTTCCACTGAGGCTTAAAATGTCTATCACACACACCAGACATCAGAACTGGGATTGGGTATGGAATGCAAGCTTGTGTAAACATTTGATCAATTGTGTTTAAGTCAATGCAAAAACTAGTTTGGTAATCTTATTTTCTTAACACTGAAAGGCGAAACCTTCTGTTGAGATATGTTCAGAACCCACACATCATCATTCTAAAGTCCAATTTTATGTGCCATTTCAGTTTCTCATAATACAGGCTCAAACCAGAGGATATTACAGCATCATGATGCCAACCATATGCTTTTCATTAATGTGCTGCATTACCCATTACCCATTATAAGCAAAGGGTCGTTTTAGCAGTTTCTCAAGTGTACAATCACTGTGCAAACAGTTTTGTGGGTTTTTTTTTTTTTACATTGGCATATTTTGGCAATGCTCACTTGTAAGGAATCTGGCTTTGGTTATGAGCCTTGCTTTCCTGAGCTGTGATTGTTCAGACATACTCTCCATATTGTGTCATGCTTCCACCAAACAAAGCTTATGATTCATCCCCGAAAGTGTCAGTGTTGTAATACACAGTTTTGCGGTTACCCCATTTTGTCCCTTGATTGCCTGTGATCTGAAAGCTTTAGGTGTTTTTGTTATATGTAGGACAAAGAGAGGCATTTCCTGCCTAAAAAAATTCCCTGAATCCTAATCATTTTGGTCTTCTATTTTTTTTAGAAAACAAGAACATGTATATTGTAGGTTTTCATATTTCCTCTCTCTGCATTATTTTTGCTAAATCCTGAGAATGTTGCTTTAAAGAAAAACAACCAGTCATGTGTTTCTAAACCATTCTGCTTTGTGTACATGTTAAAACTTTCCTCAAAATTTGGACAAGGTCCAAATCTTGGCCTGGGTCCTTTCATTCAACAGAGTTTATCAACCTTTAATCAAGTGGACAGCACCATTTCCCCTCAAAACAGCCGTGAGCTTTTATGAGGAAAGCGGATATTAATTGTTGGCTGCCTCTCTGGAAAATATTCTCTTTGCCTCAGGAGTCATTGACACGTGAACGTTTTGCAGGGAACCATTGAAGGGGCAGGGTAATTTTTTTTAAAAAGGGTTGAGATTATGTACAAACGCGGGCTTAATTGCTTACTGAAAGCTGTACGTAACGTAAATCTGATGTGGCAAATGGATGTTTTCACCATAATAGCATCAAAAACACTTGAGTAAGATAGTAGGTATGAGTGCCTGAGTGTTGAAATGTTGTATGTTTAAATGAGGTTTGCATTTGCACCTTTGTGAACCTGGAAAAATTGAAGACAAAGGATCAGATTTATCTGTGAAACAAGATTAGACAAACTGATTAGGAGAGGAAAAAGCCATAATAAGGCCAACACAATTTCCATTGACCTGTAATTCCTTGCTGGCTTTGCACAAGAGCTGTTCCCCCCAAAAAATGTGGCAATCGGGAAGAAGAGCCTTGATAAGAGAGGTGACCAAGAGCCCGATGGTCACTCTGGTTGAGCTCCAGAGATCATGTGTGGAGATGGGAGAAACTTGCAGAAGGTCAACCATCACTACAACACTCCACCGAGCTGGGTTTTATGGCAGAGCGGCCAGACGGAAGCATCTCCTCAGACACATGAAAGCATGAAAACATGAAATTTGACATTTTTTTGCAGATTCCAAGCGGGCTTTCATGTGTCTTGCACTGAGGAGACAATGACAAGACAGCAAGTCAATGTCCCGAAACACACTGCCAACACAACAAAGGATTTCATCAGGGGGAAAAAAGTTTTAGACTGGCCAAATCAATCACCAGACCTTGACCCAGCTGAGCAGCATTTCATCTCCTGAAGAGAAGACTGAAGGGAGAAACATCCCAAAAAAAACAACAACTGAAAGAAGCTGTGCTACAAGCCTGGAAAAGCATCACAAAAGAAGAATGCAACACTTTGGTGATATCAATGGGTTGCCATCTTGATGCAATTATTGCAAGCAAAGGATATGCAACTAAATATTAAGTGTTATTTACTTTAAGACTATCTGTTCCAATACATTTGCTCACATAAAAATTGGGTGGTCTGCCACCAAAGGTGCCATGGTCTAAGTTGTTTAACACATCTAGATGTAAATATCAGGAAATGAAAGCTGAAATTCTGCTCTATCATCTCATATTCATCTTTTGATCTCAAATCCAAAAGTCTCCAGTGTATACTGTAGCAAAAACAAGATAATTGGCCTTGCCATGCCAATACTTTCAGAGGGGACTGTATAATGCATTACCGTCTGTTCTCTAGCCTGAGTAAAGGAAAAAACAGAACATTATATGACCTTGTAGCTTTTTTCAGAACATGGCTAGCAAAGCAGCCAGCACACAGCATTACAGACACAAGGAGCTGTTAGTGAAGCAGCATTTGCAACTCTACTGTGACTCTTCAATCTACATTAACTCATTTTCATTTGATTTAACATTTCACGATGTCCATTTAGTGCCCCCATCCCTTCCATCCCTTATGAGGAATGCAGCTGCCCGTGGGAATGTCTGGAGCCTTGACTCGGGTTTCTGGGTCTCGTAAAAAACTCCACTGTGTGGATTTATTATAGAGAGGTCCTACTTACACACGATCTTAGGCTTGCTGTCAGTGCCAGGTCAGGAAATTTTACTCTGTTTCCCTACACACACACATGCACACACAAACTCTCCAGACAGGAAGGAGGCTTAGATCTCGTACATGGACACAATTAGACTTCAGTTAATAAGGAAACTGTTCACAATGGCACATACGTCTAAGGCCTAAAGGAATGTCAGCGTCACGCACATATGTTGGACATGTGACTAAAAATAAATATCCACAACTGGATAATAATAAAGGAAGGGCTATTTATCATGATGTTGGCTGGTTTTGTCTTATTATATAAGAGCTAAATTGTGAATAATTTTATTTTTTTAATCATAAATCTGTCATTGTTTTTTTTTTAAATAGCATGTGTCAGGTTTTTTTTGCATAAATTCTCTGTCGGTGTTTGTTTAAAATATTATATGCAGAATTATTTGAAGCCTGATCATTGATGATTTATGAACATGAGTTTCTTCTAATGTACTAAAGGCAATTCTGATATTCCCACCAACTTCACTGAGTTAGTTTATAAGGAGTATTACATCATTACAAATGATGCAACCAGGAGCAAAAACAGCTTATTTCGGGTTATCTTACTAATGTATTAGTTATTTCAGGTTATACCACAGTGCGGTTGAATTCTCGATTCTGATTGGACAGAAAGTGTTGACGAATTTTCTATAACAGCAGCTCTTACTGGCAATAATTCAAATCACGGGTTTATATTAATGTGCACGTCCTAGTGTTATTGTATGTATGCGGATGCCAAGAAAAACTTGTGTGATTGTTGTTGATATGGTGAGCTTTTTCTATGAGAAGATGTTTATTTAGCATTTTTTGGAAGGAGTCTCCAGTGTCAGCACTTTGCATCAGTCAGAGGTAAAGCTGTCACTTTAAGTTTTCCCATATGGAAGAATCTTCAGGAAAGAGGATGTTATATTTTGAGGTTTCTTGTTAACATGACAACCTTTTTGTCTTATAAACTTCACGCGAGTTTAAAAAAAAAGAGGCTGGCTCTTTAATAAATAAAAAATTGTAATTGTTGGCAAACTACTGTAGTATATGAGGAATGAAACACTTCGGGATGTGCTGTTATTGGAAAATAATCAATTTCAGGGTGGTAATGGAATCACAATGGGAGCCTTGTGATTGATTATTTTCCCATAACAGCATGCCAGGGCATGTTTTATTCCTTATTTAAATGTAAAAGTTATATTATTTGCTGTTGCTGTTGGAATTCTTTGCGCTTTAACTGTTGAATTGTTTATAGTCCAAGAATATAAAGGTCATGTCGACACGACTGCCCACCCAGCAAGTTCACCACTGTTCTTTCTCCATCGACCAGAGAAAGGAATAACAAACGCACTGCTATAAGATTTATTATTCAGAGCTGATACACGTCAAACTAATTCAGGAAGGATGTAAGAATTAAGCCAACATAAATGGAAGACACAGTGCACCACAATACTGCATGATATCCTTTAACACACTTCCTATTAGAAATCTCAACACACTTAAATTAATAGCCAAAGCAAACTATATGATTAAGTGTAATGTAACCCCTTGTTGGAAAGCATTTTGGTTGAAAAGTACAAATTACCTGTGTCCAGAAACCTGCCTCTTAATGTACACTTACACAAGCCAAGCCTTGGGCTATGTAACTAACTAACTAATAATATTACTTACTTAACATTAAAATTCCCTTTGGAGTCTGTTTATGTGAGAGACAGATGACAAGCAATTAAATTATCTTGTTTAGTTTGCATATCAGAGTGAAATCCTGGCACGAATGTAGCAAATGAATGCAGCATTATATACTCACCAGCCACAACACCATATTAATACTGGTTAGGATCCCTTTTGCTCTCAGAACAGCTTCAGTTCTTCATAGCATGAATTCCTCAAGGTGTTGGAAGCATCCCTTTGAGATTCTGGTCCATGTTGACATGATTGCATCACATAATCACTGCAAATTCATCTCCACGAATCTCCCCTACCACCTCATCACATCCAAACCGTTCTGCTATGGATAAAAATGTAGTCGCAAGATAAAACAACCAATTTAGCAATGCCTTAACCAGTTAAGCAGCAAATTGTGCATGATCCTGCACAACAGAACCCAGAATATTTTATTTGTAATAAACTGCAAGGTGTGCAATGACTTTCTCTTGGTGCTGCTGTCAAAACATGTTCATGTGTATAGTAATATATAAATTTTAAAAAATGCATAGCACAAAAGAAAGGTCATATGAATAATGTGTACATAACTCTCACTACGTTTAATGTTTAAAGTGTACATTTTGACGGTACGTAAAGATTAAATTTGTTAAATTAAAGGGTTCACTGGTTTGTTCCGCTGGGTGAGTCTTTAAATGTTCTGTGCAAAACTATACAACAGAGTCTTACTCATAAAGTGTTTCAAGTAGAGCTCATTTATCTAAGTAAGAAGAACTGCTGAGGAATAATTATTTCTAAAAGTGCATTGTATTTATACATATACTGTTCAGCCATAACATTAAAACCACTGACAGGTGAAGTGAATAACATTGATTATATCAGTACAATGGCACTTATCAAGGGGTGGGATATATTAGGCAGTAAGTGAACAGTCAGTTCTCGAAGTTGATGTGTTGGAAGCAGAAAAAATGGGCAAGTGTAAGGATGTGAGCGACTTTGACAAGCGCCAAATTGTGATGGCTAGACGACTGGGTCAGAGCTTCTCCAAAATGGCAGGTCTTGTGGGGTGTTCCCGGTATGCAGTGGTTAGTATCTACCAAAAGTGGTTCAAGAAGGGACAACCGGTGAACCAGCGACAGGGTCATGGGAGCCCAAGGCTCACGAATGCGCGTGTATATTTATACTACATCACTGATGTCAGTGAAACTAACTGCATTAGTTTTTAACCTGATGACAAGACCACAATGTCACACACACAGTGTCCACTAGTCTCTTATGGTCTTTTAAGGAGCGACAACTATTTAAAGTTTTAACCCAAATATGGGTTTGACCTGAAAATACAGTTCTGCCTGCATTCAGAATTCAGCCATGAGCGAAATATGTTGACTGTGTTGCTGCACACATTCAGGGTATTAGTGTTTAGCAGTCTTTCCACAGCACGAGATTAGTGTTTTTCCAATTTGATCCTCCATCCTGCTTGCTGGAAGACATCAAGACTAAATGAAACATGAAAATGTCAGCAATGGTGATGCTCGGCAGAACACTTTTCACACATTCCTGGCTTGTCTTGGAGTGTTATATCAATTCGGCGCTGCATTCTGCTTATTTTAGATCGTGGATTGATGGAAATAACATGCTCTTCTGTGCATCTTTTCATTTTGCTTTAAATCTGTCATTATACAAAGCGAGGTGCCAACTCCTCAGTCTATATTTGCATCTCACCATCTCATGGTGCTGGGAGGGAGGAGTGGGAGGCAGAATGATGTTACTCTACACCAGAGCACAGTGGGAGTTCTGGATATGTGCAACGATACACTGAGAATAGTGATGAAGAAAAACTTTTGACATTTACTAGATGATGAAAAACAGTGCTCTGTCATCTGGTATTGTATGCTGTATCTACAAAAAGGAAGTGCACTTTTCATCAAACCAATAAGAAAAACTTGAAATTTTGTCCACGGTTGTATAATAGGTTTGGAATAAACCCTTCTCCTCTGTCTGGAAGGGGGAATTTCCTCTTGAGTCTTGCAGTCGATGTTTTTTCTACCTCAGCCGCCTCTCTTCTGGCGGCTTAAATGCCAACCGAGGCTGCTGGGATGGCGGCCACAGACCACCGAGGAGAACAGAGTAATTTCACAGAGGGAGGCGAAGGAAACACAGGCCAAGGTTTAGGCTACAAAGCTCCTGGTGCATGCTTTGGTCTACATCCAGAAGCCCTTGATTGGCTGTTTACAGCCTGAGCCGTATGCTGCCCTACAACACTGAGATCATAACCCTCTTTATAGGCTGAATTTTGTTCCACTTGAATGCAGGGCGTAGTTTATCATTATATTAACGCTAGACAATGTAGATCTGCAAGATGCCAAAGCAGTCGAGCATTTCCCATTCGGTGATTATTTGGACAGATGTGGAAAAAAAGAGTCGAATCTTCATACTGATGTAACCCGCTTTTATTGAACTCATGTGCTAACAATGTCCTAATAGACAGTAAAATAAAGCATTACTGGTTTTTAAGCATTTGTAACCTAATGTCCTGATAATACAGTTGTTGAGAATTAAACAACATTCTGCCACTCATAGATGAGGCTTAAACTGGGGTAAAAGGAGTTCACCACCAAATATTATTCACTCAAATATTACAATTTGATGGAAATTTAAATCATAGCATGGCATGATAGTTATAATAATGATTGTATAATACAGTGTTATACAGCTTTATAGAGAAATTCTTTCATTTCAAAATTTTAAAATGTTAACTGCTGTGTACAATTACTCATTAAAGCAAAATGTGTATATTTTGCTAGTTTAATATCTTTACTGTATCAGATTTGTTTTTTTGTTTCCTAGAAATGAATAAGATGATATTTTAATATCATTATGATGCCAGAACTGAAAGCTAAGCAATCCTGAAAATGTAATATCTGGCCATGCAGGTAGTGAGTTAAATGAAGCCCTTGGGGTAGAAACACACACAGCATATCAAAAACCTTTAATTACATTTGGATTACATCGACGTCACATACTTCATATAATAACACATAAATTGAACCATACTGTTCCTATATCGTTGGCACCCATTAAATTGACTCTGCAATCACATCCTGCTTCCTGTGGCTACCTTCATATTCTTTAGACAAACAACATTATTTCAATACTGAAATGTAGTTTTTTTTTTAAACTGTTGTTAAATAAAATTTTTCAGCACCTGAAATTACAATAACCAATTTTTCTTTTACCTATAAATTGTTTATTAGTACTTATTCTACAAACTCTAAGATGGAGGTTAATTTATTGTTGAACCCCAACTCTTGGTTTATGTTACAGCAAGAAAAGTGAGTAAGGTATGGTCCCATAATTTGATGGAAACTGCGTAAAGGTAGTAACACACCATCATGCTGAAAAAGATGTAATGCACTTTTACAGTGCTTTATTGAAAAAAAAACTTTAATATCAAAATTGTATTTGCTCCTCCAGTTAAGGTGCACTTAACTCTAGTTATTAAAAGTAAGTGCCTTACAGAGAAACAAATATATTGAAAATTTGTTTTAATCACATTTTTATGGTTCAAGAAAGTTCAATATAATAAAGTATTGTTCCCACGTTGCATGCACATTTGAAAGACGTGGGGTTCCACCTCCTAACTCTAGACATCAAGAATGATGCAGATTACCAAATAAATACATTTTCACAAAATTGTAATTGTTTTTGATCAATAAAAATATTGCTAGTCATACTCATAGCTGTCATTTTTTCAGGTGGAGATCCATTTGACGGTGGATCCATGCTGATGTTGTGGAATGCATGAAGAGGCATCAAGGATCTCCCAGTCTCATTTCTATTTCAATTACACAGTAAAATATTCACATTCATGATGCAGCATGAGTCAAATGAGGAAAGACATGCAAGCAATGCAGCAGTGGAAGACTCTGAGGGCATCGTAAGATGCAATCAATCATGCCTAATTCATTATACATTAATGTATTAAATATTCAGATCAGGTTGCAAACTTGATTATCGTGATGAATCCATTGGATATTTATGGCTAAACGATGAAGTTTTTCATGTTTAATATTTGTGGAATAAATAATCCATGTGATATTACAATATCGGTACCATCATGGATAATCATGTTAGGGAGAAAATGATGTGTAGCACTGAATCCTATTTGGGTTTTGGTTTTGTAATATTTGCAGAAATTTCAAACGGCTGTTACATCATCAGGTGACATGTGGTGCATCACACTCCTGACCTCGAGCTACTGTCTGTGTGGAGTTTCTGTTTCTGTTTCATGTTCTCCCTGTGTCTGAGTGGATTTCCTTCAGGTCCTTCAATGAGTGTGTGAATGTGTATGTGTGCCTTGAGATGGACTGGTGTGTCCCATTCAGGGTGTGTCCCAGTGGTTATTGTTTCCTGAAGGGAATCCACCATGACCCTAACCATTATAAATTGATCACTAAAGACGAATGAATGAACAAATGTCAATTTCTTTGGATGTCTAAAAAACAAAGAGAAACTTCTTCATATCTGACTATCCTCATTGATCAGTAGTTTCATCTGTGTCCTCTTGCCAACCTTTGAATCTGGTGTGTATTTCTACCTGGTTTTGATTATTTCTGGATTGTAATTTGGCTTTGTTAGTACTGGGTGAAAGGATGATTTAAACTTTTGAACTTCAGCTAGTATATGGATAAAAATTTGGTATTTGCATTTTGGACTGTGGTATTCAAATCCCTTTTTTGGTAATCATCGTACATTGCACTTGGGGTCTACATCCTGTGTATTTTTGAGACAAGACTAGTCAGATTCATGATTCCTAATATGGTTTCATATACCTAACCCTAAAGACATCTATGCCTACATATGTTTCAAATATATGTGGTGATTTATATCTTCTTTTTTTTTTTTTTTTTTGCACAAATAGGGCTATGGGAATATTCTAGTTTTTAATATGTCAGGTGTTTGCATAAAAGGCTAAACCTATTTAAAAAAAAAAAAAAGAAAGAAATACTACTATTTAAAGTATAACAAACTTCAGTCTTGAAAAACAAACAGGAAATAAATAAAATTCCAGAACCTCTTTGGAGTGCTTGCTTAAAATCTAGATAAAATAAAACAAGAAAACTGCAGTTCACTGCTTAACTGCGAAGCTACAAGTGGATTTGTAATCGCTGTCCATGACAAGACATTACTGAGCAATATTTAAGATCGTTAATATCACAGACAACATCACAAACCTCAGCGGGTTAAGAGTGTAGATAATAGGCGAGATTCAGTTAAGTCCAGAGGAAAGGAAGGTCTGTAATATCTTGATATCAGTGTACATTCACACTTAAAAAAAAAGAGTTCCTCAAAGGATCTTTTGATATTTAAGTGCTTTTGGCTTTGGAAAAGTTCTACATGGCATCTTTTATGATATGGAAAAACTAGGGTCTCCCAGATGCACCAACTGAACAATACTTTTCTAAGACTTTTTCCTAAGACCATCTTACTGTTTATTGCACTACAACTAATTGGACAATTGGATGATTAGCTGTTTATTGACCTGTGTTAGTTCATGCAAAAGAGAGGTAATAAAAGAGTCTAGGGTAGAACAGCTGAAAAAATGCTTCCAGCAGAACATAATTGGTATATGTAAACAGCAAGTGGAGCTGTGTTCTCGTACTGTAATTTGGTTGAAATGTAAATCATAGCATGGTTATAATGGTGATAATAGTAGTGTCTATCAACAGCAGGATCAAAGAAGAAAGCATCAGATACGTCAACATATAGAGAGTGCTATTGCACAGATATACTGTATTAAAGACTATTATTAAGAGATGAATAAGGTCATACCAATATGACTTTAGAAAATGTAGAAGATGTAGAAAGGGCAGAGGACAGCATACTAAAATGTGAATTAAATTGTAATGTCTGTAGAAATTTCATGTATTTTCAAAGTTGTCATAAAAGATGTGGTAATATTAATCCATACTAGAGTAATGGAAAGTGGAACTGCTTGTTAATCTCAAGCATACAAACTCTGCTGTGGAACATGGTGCAGTCATGGCTTTGGCATAATGCCGCGGGGAACTGACCTAGTTCTCTTTATTGACAGTACCATCTGGATGAATTATGAAGCTTACACAAGCTCAGCACCGGACATATCTTCACCTTGTAGTGGGGCAACGACAAAAAACATGCTGCTAAAGCAACTATGGGGTTTTTAATGCCAAAATATGACTTGCCATATGAATCCTTTGGCCTCAACATGAATATTGAAGACAAGACAGAAAAGCAAAAAGAACCTGGTTGAATTAAGACTTGGCAAAACAGGAAAGATCTCAGGAAAGTCTCGCAACATAGACCTGTAGAATTTGCTGTCTGGTACATTTTACCAATACATATGGCCAAGAAATATGGCCTACTTTCACAGAAAGAGGCAGCTTGACTGGCATGGTAGACAACTTACCAAAGACTTTTTCCTGTTGACAAACACATAAGATTTCTTTTACTCACCACTGATTCTGTAAACTTTTGCCAGTCCAGTCCAAAAAGCTCATTGTGCCATTTTTTGGCTCAAAATCAGGCATGTAACCAAAGAAAGAATTGCAGAGGGCCAAATTGTAACCTTCAAGATCCTGAAGCTTGTGACCAGAAAAGTGCACAAAGGACACTATGCTCGACTAAAACTCAGAATTTCCAACCTCATAGTGGGGAAAAAAACAAAGAAAATCCACCCTAAACTCAGAATTCCTACACGGAAAGGTGGGAAGGTCTCCTCAACCCCGAGTTCAGCAAGTGACGTCAAATTAACATGGCTGCTCACGGCACCAACAGTAAGAAAGTAGCACTTCTTTACTTTTAAATGAGTTATACTGTATATGTGCATACTGGTACTTGCTTTAGATCAATCAACATACAGACATGTATGTTAATTCTTGTTAATTCTTGTTAATTCTATAACAATGACTATAAAGTTCGCTGTGTTGAGGAGGTAAATATATATCATGGGCCTGAAGCTGAAACTACTGGTACAGTGATTAGCATCTAGTGATGCCTGACTTACTGTATAGTAGTACAGTTACTGAAATCATTGTGTACAAAGGATTTACAACCAAGTACTAAACCCCACAACATTGTGTCATTTGTCCAATTATTTTTGTTCACATGAAATAGAAGGAAGTTGTGTATAAAATGAGCAGCTGCTTAAATGGTTCCCCCAACACAGAATAAAATACTCTACAAATAAATCAGACATTTTGCAATAACTGTTTTATATCAAATGCAGTGTTCTGTTGCACTGAGCCTAGAAATCAAACTAATGCTCATCATTAAATATAAAGCATTACATGTTGGGTAATATTCACCTAATATGGACTTAGATTTTGAAATCATTCTAAACTCTACTGGGTGTTTTGGTTTCAACAGTTTCTGTTTCCACTCAACAAAGACTAAGTTCGAATAATACATTTATGCAGATTGTGACCATCAAATATATGCATGTCCTTTACAGCTCCTTGTTTTAGACAGGTTTGGCCTGCAGAAGTATTCAAATAGGGTGTGATGTTGTGGTTTGTATCTTCATAGCCTTTGGTTATGTGGATTCCATGCTCGCAGAGATATGAGATGGCTGTTGTTACTGTGTAACGGGTGTAACTGGGACCAAGCACTATCCCCTGTGCCCACCGGTACATCCAGCATGGGTCTGTTTTATCTCCAAAGAGAACCACGGCTCTCGGAGGCAACACTGGAGGCGACACTGGAGTCGGCACCTAGGGCATTTCAGAGCATTAACATAAAAAAGTCAACCTAGATGTGTTGCAAATATCATATTGGCTAAAACTGGATGAAATGTTCTTTGAGAACTTTTTAATAGCTATTCACAAGACTAAATATTTGTCAAAGGACAATTATTCAGATAAAAAAACATAATTCAAAAGGTAATTAAAGCCTATAAACCAGCACATATAAATCTTACTGAAAAAATGTTTACGTGAATCTTTTATGAGTAGTAAACACTTTACATGCTTTGTATGAACAATGTACATTCATTTGAAGCACAAAAAACGGTGTAGAAACAGCATGTTCTTCTACGTCATGTCTAAAACATTTAAGTCGGGGAGGGAGGGCGAGGGGGTGAAGCTTGCCTAGGGCACCAAATGTGTTAGGCCCAGTACTGAGTAAGAAATATTAATGATATCTAAACACTAGAGGATTAAAGTTATTCACAAGCATGACCCTGCTTAATCCCCCAACTCCCGTGCCTCTCCCCACTTAAGCCATATTGATTCTCCAATAACAGTTCTCTCTCTCATTTATCTCAAGGCCACACTTAATCAGGACGGCGACCTCTGTAGCTCATCAGTGTTGGAAATTCCACACTTACTATGGACTGTAGTTTTTATTTTAATGTTTTCCTTCTCATCAGACGTCCGGTATGGAGGCTCTAATGTTTTCCTGTTCAGCAATTGGTCTCACCTGGTGCAACAGGAGAGCTGCCAAATCTGAAGGCTGATCTCACTAATCTAAACAAGAGGCCTACATAATCACTTTCACCCTTCACAATTGATACAATCACCCTGGACACTCTCCAAGCCCTTATTGTTCCAACTTCTGTCAAAGATTTTGTGTGCCTTGCATATGACACCAACTGTTTGCAACCTCTTGCAAATTCTGTCCCCAAATACCGCAGCACTATGTCCCTCTGCTCACCACTTGATTGGAGTTTCGATACATTCATTTGGTTATGGCTGTTGGGGTGGAAAACAAATCAAGTGGAAATCAAACTTCCCCAATGTCTTTGGGGAAGTAAACAATCAGATACCTTGTTCATTATTTTGTAATTTGTGTTTTATCTGTCTGCTTGGTTAGCTAGCATGCTCAGTTTTACTAGCAAGCTACATAGAAACCTAAATCACCCAGTTTTTCTTCTGGTTCTCATCAATCATGAAGAACACCAAACTGCTCTTGTCTAAATGGCAAGAGCAAGAAGGTAGACAGACTCATTTGCATGAAGTTGAGCTCTGTGGAACTTGTTGTTACTGCTTAGTGAGGCAGATTTCACCGCACAGCAATCATCACGCACTGCATTGATCTCACCATTGAAATGCAGTGCAGTGCAGCAAATTTTTTGCAAGCGGAACTGTTCAGTTACACTGATATAAAATCAGAAAATAGACATGTTTTATCAGTGCTAGGCAAATCCAGGTTATCTGACAGATACTGACTGTATTTTTCACCCAAGTGTCAATGGTATAGGTTCTGAGACGCTGCTTCGAATGAAAGGGAAAGAAAACAATCGAAGTCGTCTCTGCATTTCATGTGGCATCACACTATATAATCACTGCCATTTTGAGGACCGAGTAGGGACCATTTTCATTTATACTGATAATTGATTGCCATAATACACTTCACTACTGCAGTGCAGCACATCCTCCCTGCTTTGGGACAGCTGAAAAGTTTTTTCTTATCATTAGCAAAAGGTAGTTAGCTAATATCGAGTGACACTCCTAATAATGACACATGGTTTTTCTCTCCTCCTGAGGAAACTCTGGGATCTTTTATCCACCCGGTAGGCTTCTGTGCACTTCGGTGAAAACACTGCCAGTTTAAGTGGAATCAGCAGTTCATGGGAAAGTACATAAGAACCACGGTCTGTTTTAAGCTTTGATGAAGTACCATTTCTTCTATTCCAAAGTAAGGCGAGTAATTTTAGCCAACTTTCACCTCTAGTTACGTTTACGTTGTGCAGCAAAGCCAGAAATTTGGTCCCAAATATGGCGACTGCAACAGAAAAATCATTTTTTGATTATTTGATTTTCAACATCATTTGTGTTCAACAAATTGCAAAACCAGAAAGTGAATTATCTGTTCCATCTCTGAAAAAATGAACTGGACATTGCTTCATGATATGATGTGAGATTGTTTGCACTCATAGCCATTTGTGTTTATAGTAACTACCTTCTAGTGTGCCAGAACATGCAGATTTCCTCAGATTAATCACAGAACATTTAGATAACACTAGGTTTAAAAAAGAAACTTTTTCTTTTTGTTAAATAATTTAATTGGGTTTTTTTAGCTTTATATTCAATATATTTTATATTTGTACAGCTGCAGGCTGCAGCTGCAACTTCACTAGTCATGAAGCACAGTCATTTCACAGGTCTCTGTTAGCCAACAAGACTGTAAGTATCTGGCTTTCCAATGTAGGAAGGAAAATTTTACCCTGTCCAAAACATTAGTGCTTTGCTCAGCACATTTCCTACTTATTTGTCTCAAAGAAAACGACTTCAGTAATTTTGCCGGGCAAAGCAAGAAAGCTGTAGGCCTGCTGAAAAAAAAATGCTGTGCCAAACATGTTTTTCCACAAAAGGGCAGTAAACCTTAAACTGGTGTGTATTACTGGGAGGGAAAATGTAGTTTGATGCAGAGGGGATATATACACTATATGGCCAAAAGTATGTGGACACCTGACCATCACACACATATGTGGTTCTTCCCCAAACTGTTGCCGCAAAAAAACTGGAAGTACACAATTGTATAGGATGCCATTGTACGCTGAAGCATTACAATTTCCCTTCACTGGAGCTAAGAGGCCCAAACCTGTTCCAGCATGACAATGAACAAAGTGAGCTCCATGAAGACATGGTGTGTTAAGGTTGGAGTGGAGGAACTCGAGTGTCCTGCACAGAGCCCTGACCTCAACCCCACTGAACACCTTTGGGTTGAAGTGGAACACCGACTGAAGCCCAGACCTCCTCACCACCATCAGTGCCTGACCTTACTAATGCTCTTGTAGCTGAATGAACACAAATCCCTACAGCCACGCTCCAAAATCTAGTGCAAAACCTTCCCAGAAGAGCGTAGCTTATTATAACAGCAAAGGGGGACTAAATCTGGAATGGGATTTACAAAAAGCACATATAGGTGTGATGTTCAGGTGTCCACAAACTTTTGACCATATGGTGTATCAATATATATTCCACCATGTTTGTGTACAACCAACTATAGCCATCATTTTTAGTTACAAGATTATTTATTGTAGCCTGCTAGTCACTCTCATTCTGTATTCTGTAATATGATTTCTGAGGACTTCAACTAATGTTAACGGTTACCTGCTAATGAATGTATCCAAATTCACCACCAATCCAGGATCCAACAAAAATCCCTATCCAGTCCAGTCCAGACATTAGCTCACTCTCACTTACCTGCCTATTGAGCTCACCTGTTACCTGTTAACCCTCATTTATTTCTGTGTATTTACACCACTCCGCTATCTTCAGCTGTCTTTCTGAGGTTTTTGCATTTGTTTCCCTATTATTTCCTTATATTTGACTTTTTCTATTCTGTCCTGATTTGATTTTGATTGCCCTGCATTGCTTTGTTTGCCCAACAATCAACCCCTGGCTGTAATTGAGTCATTTTGATTTATATTTTGATTGATTGTGCATTTTCATGCAGCCATTTTAAGCGATTCTCTGAAAGGAAGTTGACTTGTATTAGTCTCTCAGATCCTAGTCAGCTAAACGTGCAACAGGCATTGATTATGCTGCAAGTCATCAGGATAATGGTAACAAATAAACGCTGTCATAAATAACAAGCCCACATTCCTATGTCAAACAAATTTAGTTAATCAAAGCTGATATCCTTGTTGTCGATCCAGCTGTACTTGGGAACAAACAGATTTTCCTCACTCATATCTTAATAAATTTTGTGTTTGCAGTTTCGTAAAGTTTGAGAGGTCCTTTTCTTCCTTTCTTACATCCATACTGGAGAATTTGGACTTGTTAGCAGCCAGTAAAGCCACCCTACTAAAATACTAGATTTTGAGGCCAATCGCCACTCCCAGTGGCCCTAAAAGGATGAAAACTCTGGATGCAAAATCTATAGTTGTCTCCTGTTTTCAACATTGATTTTGATTGTATAAGCAAGCAAGATTGTATAAGCAAGCAAGATGGGGGCTGCTTTGCATATATATATATATATATATATATATATACAGTGAAGTCTGAGACTACATTGAAAATCTGTTTTTTTTTTTATTTAAAATTGGTAATAAACAGAAGGTTTTAGAATTTTTGAAATTTTAAAACAAAGAAAGTAAAAGTTCAACATCTTGAATATTTAATATTCATATGTTGAAGCATGTTTTCAGACAACACTCTAATGGATTTGATCTACAATGGATCATAAGGTTTTGCACAAACTTGAGGAGTCCATGCCAGCTCGAGTGCACACTGTCATTAAAGCAAAAGGGGGACGAACAAAAGACTAAGAAACTCTGAAATTCATGTAAATATTTAAAGATTCTACTTTTCACTCAAGCTGTTGTCAATGATATCATTTGTAATGAAAATTGTTGTATTAAATTGGAAAAGAATGCAGAATAAAAGCATTTTCACTAGTGGTATATACTGTATATTCATTTCAAGAGTAGAACCAACACGAGCGCATTGGTACTGGGAAATATATTAAACGTCACTCTTTGTAGCAGCACTTCAGCCCAGTGCAGGCCATAGCAAAACCGTGAATCACTGGTGGCACGTTCTCTGTCAAGTGCTGGATATTGTCTCCATTCTGCAAAATCTATCATCTCAATTGTCCAGTTAGCAGACTGCTTTTTGGTACGAACTTCCCCGCATTAAAGAGGTTCTGCAATAAATTTCCCAGTACCAATGTCATCATTTACCACCAGCCCACCCATCAAGTTGTTTAGCAGAAAAAATTGAATGCCAGACCTAGCAGTCGCCTACTCACCTGGTTCTAACAGCTTTGGCTAATGGAGCCTAGAGCAAGTGATTTGGCATTGATGGACAATCTAGCCAAGGGCCTCCATACTAAACCTATACCAGCACCAAGCTTCATCACTTTCTTCCATCTACATCCAGTGAATCGATCCATCACACCCCCACACCACGGTTTGTACATTCAAGAGAATTAAACTCAGTTTCTCCCATCCAGAAACCCACGCAGTCTTCAGGCAAGCAAGATGGGGGCTGCTTTGGCTGGTCCAGAATTGCATTTCTAGTTCGTAAGTCATTTGATCCCAGAATTTAATATACTTCGGTAAACAGGCCTGACATAACCAAAATACTATTTGTCCACTGCATTTTGTAGTGTATATTTTTAGCCTTTGTATATTGTATATAAAGTTTGATTCTACATAAAAAAGATAACATATTAACTTGACTGATTTCCAAGTTGGGGTGGTAAGGGATGTTCAGTGTCCAGTTTTTTTTACTAACCAACATGATTGCAACATAAATAAATCAGTCTATTTCTCTGACCTTCATGGGGAAATGAGTCACTGTATTAGTTAAGGAAAAAAAAAACTACAAAGATTGCAAGCGTTCAAATAAACAAACCTAATGGCATGGTTTGGCCTACATCAGCTGTAAAGAAATGGTGTCAAAGCCACCATGTGGAACTCATTATATGTCTCAGAGAGGAAATTCAGGGTGTGTGTGTGTGTGTGTGTGTGTGTGTGTGTGTGACGATAGAGTGTGTAGCGAGACTTCACTCAGGAAGCAGTATGGGTGTAATACCCCCACATGCTAACGATTACCCAAGGCTTTATCAGAACGCCTCTGAATCGGAGCCAAAAATCCAAGCGATCAGCTAAGATTTATTTACACATATTGGCCCATTTATATCTTTGGAGACTTTTGAAAAGCGCACAGGAAGCCGATTCTGCTCTCTCCATTTACAGAGAGTTTCCCTGGCTAAAATCTGAGCCCTGCATTCAAATCTAAGCTACATTAACTGGAAAAATAAGATGAGGTAGCTTTAAGTAACGTAAGTGAAGCTGTTGCTGTAAAACTCATTACATGACCTCTGTAACAGGTATTACACAAGACATTACACTCAGTGGAGGTTCCAAATTTGCCAGATCTTTTTATTACCAGATATCAATCAAAATTCTCATGTGGCAAATTTTCGATTTTGAGCAGAAGCGTATAAAAAATGTTCAACCCCTTAATTAACTCTCAGGAGTCTTCACTGGACCCAGTCTTGTGTTTCTGTCTTTTGTAAGTACAAACTTTTCAATAATTTTACTGTAGTTACTGAAAAAGTCACAGTGGTTACTGAATATTCCTCGAATCAAATTGTTTAGAACATGCTCGTTCTAATATGTTATCACCTCTGTAGTAATGGCTAGCTCACTGGAACTTGTTTGACAGATGCTGCATGTAATCTAAGATTAATACAGATCTAAAAAGTGTTCTTTAACAACAACAACAAAAAACTTATAATTATTGATAAGGTGCACTTTTCTGTGAAGAGACATTTATTTAACCTTAATGGAAAGAGGGTCAGGTGGTAGAACTTTGTAACAGTAGGTTTTCCACCACTGGAAAGTCTTCAGGACAGAAAACTTTGCTCTTTCTGGTTTCTCAGTAGCATGACAAGCTGCATTTTTGTCATATGAACTTCAAGCAAACAGAAAAAGAGGCCAGTGAGGAAGCAACTGTTTATAGTTGCTATAACATAAGTGATAGCATGAACAGACTTGTTTTCCTCAACACTACATGTAACTGTAAATGGATGAAAAAGTATGATGTGCAGTTCTTTAATAATTTTTTTTTTTTAAAACTGTAATTGTTAGCAAATTGCTGGGGTAAGATTAAAGAAGACATCTTCCAGGCCTACCAGTTTTTTTGCCTGTTTATCAGCAGGAAGCCAAGTGCTGGCTTAGGTGCAGTAATAGCTAGCCTCAGATTGTGGAGTTACAGATGCATCTAGGGGATGCCATATCAGAGGAAAAAAAAAAGTTCAAGCTGCACCATCGCTTACACTACAAACATATTAAAAAACAAAGAGTACTGGAGAGATCTGAGAAATTCAAAGGGATTGAAAAAAAGTAGACTGAGCTTGCTTTGAACAGAACAGAGCACTGAACAAAGAAATAGCAAAGAACACATAACATGGGTAGGAGGGACACTTCCTCTGAACTCTCAGTGTTTTTGTTATAAATAAGCTATTTTTCAAACCATCATTGTATTAACAATGATTCATGTTAACAAGTGAAAACTTCAAAGTTTCCATAAATTTTTTTGCTACGTTTGTATAAAAACATTACATGATTTAGTAATCCATAAAAGAAGAAATTTCAAAAATTAAACGCCAGTGTCACATGTGACCTCTAAGGGTTAATGTGGCATTATGGGTGCAGACCTGACCCTAACAACAGATGCATACCGAGTTAATTCATTGGCTAAGGAGCTAGCGCTCTAGGCTGTTGATTAGAAGGTTGAGATAACACTATTGTATGCGCTGCTAACTTTCTTGATATCTACTGCTTACTGTATGTGGAACAAAAACCTGCATTCACTCTGGTACTTGATACCACACACAGTATTGCGAACATTTATGACTTTGGAGTGAGGGGCATTGGAGAGAGGTTTAAATGGGAGAAGAGGTTTGGATGGAATGAGGGGATGGAATCCTTCAGTGGCTAAATCTGGCACAAATTAGCAAACATGCCAACATCACTTACATCTGCTTTAATAATCACAACAATCTTGGATTTCTTTAAAGTTGTTTGATCAGCTGTCAAGAGTAGATAAAAACAACAGATTATAAGAAGTGTATTGATATGTCTGTTAGACAAGCATTTTGAGCTTGGTGTTCAACCAATAATCCCAGGTGGACATTTCTAACACATATCCAACATGTACTCTGATAAAGTGCCAAAATATAAATCTGAATTCTATGAAATTGTAATTTGGTATAGTATTTTGAAGCTTTAGACAGTCATGAAGTAGCCAGGACTGTGGTCTTACAGCTCTGAGACTGTGGTCTTAGAGCACAGACATGTGCTCATGTCTGCATGGGCTTCCCCCTCCTTCCCAAAAACATGCTGGTAGGAGGTTTGGCTAAGATGAATTGCCCTTAGGTGTGAATGAATGTGTGAATGTGTGAATGAATGAATCAGCTGTCACCCAGATGAGGATGGGTTCCCTTTTGAGTCTGGTTCCTCTCAAGGTTTCTTCCTCATATCGTCTCAGGGAGTTTTGCCTTGCCACTGTCACCTCTGGCTTGATCATTAGGGATAAATTTATAGTTTTTCATTTTATATCTGAAATGTATATATTTCTGTAAAGCTGCTTTGTGACAATGTTCATTGTTAAAAGCACTATACCAATAAAATTGAATTGATATGGACTGGAATCCAGAGTTCCCAGTGTTCCCAGGATTTAGTTATAGACATTGGATTGGTGTTTGTACTTCACTGATTAAATATATGCAATAAACAATATACTACATGCCTGAAATTCACTTTCTCACTTTTAATAGGCACAACTCCACGCACGAACCTTAGCTCAGTGTGTGAACCAAAGCTCAGTAGGGTAAGCGAATGATCTTACACTGTAAGGCTTACCAACTGACCATAGCATTAAGGTTTTGTGTAAGAAATAAATATAATATTTTTCAACTGGAGTAATAATGTACTATATCTGGATACAATTCTATAGCAAACCCATGTTGCTATAGATTTTAGTAAGAGAACAGCAGGCATGATTTTTTTTCACCACTAAGTAAGGGTCAGCTATTGGAATTATATATATATTATTCTTCCTGACTGTGAAGCAGGGTGTGTGTGTGTGTGTGTGTGATGATAAGCACTTCACGTCATGCCAAAAGTGACGATTTCCCTTGCAGACATTCTCATTAGCATTTCCAATCTCCAACACAGCAGATTTCCATACATCTGCCACTCAGGAAGTGGAACAGGCCGCGTTATCAGCCAGTCAGGTGCAAAGATTACTCCATTTCCATTCTGTCTTCCTGCAGTTGCCATGGCAGATTGATCCCCTGTCAATGAGCACTTTAATGATGGGCTCATAGAGTGGCTGAAACCTTGTTAGCCCAAAGCCAAGGCAAAAAAAATCAGTCTACATTAGCATGTGACCGCGCTATCACAGCCATAATGGCTGAGGAAACAAGCTGGATCATGTTTTCGAACCTTTTTGGCTAATTATATAAAGCTAAATACCAAGAAAAATTCAGACCCAGCTCAAAAGAGCTTCCTAGCATAGTGTATTATCTTCAGGAAAAAACCAGGAGAATTAATAGAGTGCAAGTTTAGCCTTTATAACACCACAAGCTGTAAACCGTTCCTACATGCTAATGCTAGCACAACCCCACTCTAATGGCGCCAACGTCATATATTCATCCATTAATCCTGATCATATTTGAAAGGTTCTCCTTGGCAAAGGCCATGTTTGTCTGGCCCATGGGGTGAAGTCACTGTTATTCCAAAATCAACTGGAGAGCACTCTGAGGCCTTCAGCTTGGGCCTAATAGGATGGCGCAGTCACATGCAATAACACTCCAGTGAAACCCGTTTATAATGAGCGCCCTTCCCAGTGACGGAGCTGTCTCTGCGGACCCATAAATGTCTGGAGGAGGGTGTGGGCCAAGTCTCTCTATAAGCTCCGGATTACTTGGGCTAGGAGTCCAATTTCATGTGAACTACAATCAAAGGGATTTTTCTGCTGGCTCTTTGAGAAACCACAGAGTGATGGATATCTCTAGACTGCCATTGAAGTTCCAGATCCAGGGAATGATGTGTTCGAGCTTCAAATTTATTTTAAAGAGAAAATATTTCCTGATTGTATGGGGGTATGACTGTTTTTTTTTTTGTTTGTTTCACATCAAGCTTGTCTTCCAAAGACAGTGCAGAAATGTGATTTCTTTCACACTTGTCTGAAGACACTTTTAGATGCTTATGTACATGACTACAGTGTTCACTAGGATGCTGATTAATACTTCCTCCTAAAGCAGCACAAATGCCATTTCTCTGAAGAAACACAAAGTGGCCTTAACCATGAATCATCCTTGCAGAAGTTACATCATATTATAGTCTGATCCTGAGTCATAACGTTGCTTGACTTTATGCCTGCTGCTGTTATGGCAGATGCCAATCTCTGAACATTACCATTGGTGATGTTTTTCATTTTTGTTTTTTAGTGGTGTTTTTGCTCTAAGTTAGCATTTACTGCATTTCGGTTTTACAACATCTTCGTACAATTAACCATGGAAGGTAAATAACTGTACGCCACAGTGTTTCTATAGTAACAGCTAATTCGCAGGGACTTGTATGGCAGATGCTTCTCATAATATGAGTAATAATAAACAGATTGTTAACAAATTAACAATTAACAAATTGTTAATTAACAAATTAACACATCTAATTGGTGATATGGTAAAGCTGTCTGTAAGAAGATGTTTATTTGTGGAAGGAGCCACCAGTGTCGGCACTTTGTGACAATCAGTGGCAAAGCTGTTCCTTTACGTTTTCCAACACAGGAGAGTCTTCAGGATAGAGGGATTTATGCTTTCTGGTTTCTTGGTAGCATGACAAGCCAAACTATATGGCCAAAAGTTTGTGGACAAGAACGCAATTGTCTAGAATGTCTTTGTATGCTGTAGCATTACAATTTGCCTTCACTAGAAACCTGTTCCAGCATGACAATGCCCCTGTGCACAAAGCGAGCTCCATGAAGACATGGTGTGTTAAGGTTGGAGTGGAAGAACTCGAGTGTCCTGCACAGAGCCCTGACCTCAACCCCACTGAACACCTTTGGGATGAACTGGAACACTGAATGCACCCCAGACCTCAGTGCTTGACCTCACTAATGCTCTTGTAGCTGGCAAATTGCTGTGGTATTAAAGGAATAAAAAAATTTTGGGACATGTTGGGGTGGAAACAATCACACCACCCTCTCACTGATTAGTTTCCTATAACAACAAGCCTTTTCATGTAAAAAAAAAAAAAAAAAAAAAAGTGGTCCCAAAAAGTGGTATATGCTGCATAATGCATTATAAGTTGCATAATGTAGCACACTGGGGAGTTTTTTGGGAGGTTTTTTTTTTTTTTTTTTTGAGTTTGTGTGTAGGTTGAGACTGGAAGAAAATGAAGTGTATGTAGGAGACTGTATGAGGCAGTAGACTGAGGTTATACTGCATGAGTGACATCTCATGTGAAACTTTAATGGCAGGCAGCTGACCCCTCAAGCTGTCTTAAAGCTAATCTGCAGTTTCATAATGCACCCATTTTCACAGCACCTCCCTTCTGTGACAACTTCACCTCTGAATAATTCAGAAGAGGTCCATCCAGGCCATTCTCCAGACTCGGGCTGCGTGATGAAGACGGCTGACTTGTCTGACTGAGCTGCATCATGAAGTACATTTTAATGAGAGAACATGACTTTTTATAGCAGAATCCTTCCCGGTGTTGTGGAAGAGCTCTGAGATCAGTGCAGTGCATGGAAACAAGCTTTATCTTTAGCTCATAATCTCTGTGGATTATATTGTTCTTTATGAATATGAATGCAATATTAAACAGATCATCATTAAAACAATTAGTTGTGAAGAAAACGGTGCCCATTTTCCTCTCTAGCATACTCTCTCCATCCTGAGGACGCCACGCTCTTGACCTTGTGTAGCTTGTCTCTATGGCAACCTTGACTTTAAAACATTTTTATGAGATTTACTGACTCACATGTGAAGAAAAATTAAAGCGGTGCCTGTCTTAGGGCCAAAAACTGAACCTCAAACTGCCATACCTTACAGCAAAAATCATTCTCAATAAACCACGGCTATTACTGGGAAATGTGCATAAAATTCTTAACCATTTAGTGACAAACAGAATATCCCATTTAAAAGCAGTAAAATACAGTTGGGGATTAAAAGAGGATTAATCACTGTGATTTTCAGCTTGTTCCCTAAAGTAATATCTTTATGGTTTTGCAAAGACCTAATAAATAACACAAAATAGACACAATCAGGGCATTGTCAAAAAGATGGCATTATCAAAGTACAGGACTTAACCTTTTAGTTAATAATGAGTCAGGAGGCTAAAGTGCAGGTAACATCTCACCCAAATTTATCTGCTCAAAAGCATGTCCTAGTTTAATGTATTATTTTGTAACTTGTTCACAAAATCATTTTCAATACATGGTATGATAATATGTAAGGCAAGTCCACTATCTGTATCTGTTAGCGATCCAAATACCTGTATCTGTATTAGAATTTAAACAGGAAGTCAATCAGCCCTTCCTTCTGTGCTTCATTCCTTCCATCCTTCCATCCATCCATCTATCAGTCCATCCAAATAAACCCAGGGATAGAAATGCCAGCAGTGTCAGCATGGTCTGTGAATTCTCACTCTAACAGTTTCTCTGCCTCAGCTACATCACCTGAGCTCGTAATTGGTCTCAACTAGAAATGTACATGGGATTGTTTTAATCTCGCTCATGCAGTTATTATTTTTTGTTTGTTCCTGGACACAATATATTCTAATGAATTTAGTTGGTTCTATTTCCCGATATATAAAAACCTAGTAGCCTACTTTAAACCACCTTGACCCTGAACAGGCATCGTGTGACAGTATGAATGAGGTAAGTGGTGGTGATTGACACTTGTGACCACCAATTAGTGACGAGTGCTTCCTATTTTAGAGCGGGTTGGTTGCAGCCTGTTATGCGTCACGTCCGGATCCGTCCCTTTCTGTTTATTGACGGTGGTTTCAGGTATGTGCTGTTAGCACGTAGTAGCTCGCTAACCCTTTTAATTACTATT
>CM040458.1:4700338-4721632 GCA_022758105.1 Pangasianodon gigas
GGTGGGGTGTGTGGAAGTGTGTTTTTGGATAAATAGGGCTGGTGATCACTCCTGTGGGTAACCTCAGCCCTGTAGGTTGGTCTGTTTTTGTTTATTGGCCTGTTATTTCAGAGTGAGCTGCTAGGAGTGGCACTTTATCATTGTGATTATTTTAAGCAATTTTTCTATCTTGTTGAATTCATTGTGAATAAATTTTGTACTTTTATACGATCCCTACGTTTCCTGCCTACCTTTTTTATAAGAGAAGCGAACCTGTGTGACCTAATAATAATCTTTAGGGTTTATCTCTATTTCCTGGGTGAAAATCCCCCAGGTGGCGTAGTCGAATCTCCTACAAGTAGATGAACTTGGGCTTGTGTTAAAACCTGTACTGCACTCCTCCGCCACAATCGCATTCAACGGAGACGCCTCCACTGCCAACAAGTCTAGTCTTTCTTGTTACTAATTTGTATGCCAGAAATACCCTTAAAATATAATTCAAACATAAAAGAAGCTATTGAAGAAAACTATTTCTGACATTTGACCTTGCTGTGACCTTGACCATGTTTGGATCATTTCCAAAATTGAGTCAGGTCATCTCCTGGTTACAGTGATAACTCCATATAAATTGTACAAACATTCAGCCACTTGTTTTTGAGATATTACGCTTACGAGAATCTCGGGTGGACACACAGAAGGACGGAAAACCCAAAAACATAATGCCACTGCTTAGTGGCAGAGGCATATCGGACCGCTTGTTCAAGCATTAAAGCAAAAAAAAGAAAAAAATCCTGTTTGTGTAACTAGGTGTGAATAGAGTGCCTCCTATTTGTGTCTTTATTTCTTTCTGTTTAAAACATATTATCTGTTCAAGCCAAATAATGTATTCATATTTGGCTACATTCATCATATGCATATATACTACAAAGACATTTATTAGTAATGATATCTGAGAACTTTCCTACTTGCTAATACTGACAGATCCCTGGTCCTACGCAAACAACCTCATTTTTCATCCATTTATGTTGTCAATGTTTGAAAGGTTTAAAGTGTAACGGGAAAATGTTCAGCATAAGCTAAGATAATGCGCATATATACTGCGGATGTAACATTTAATCATACCCAGTCCTCATGTACTGCACATTTTGGTTCACTTGTCATTTTTTTGTGACGCAAAGACCTATAGGATGTCCCTTAACTCCTTCTCAGTCTTTATGTCTAGCATCAATCATCTGCTTTGTCTGGTAAATAGCATACCGGCCGTGCCGAGGAATTTCCACCTCATTTCCAGTACGAACCGTAACAGTGGAAGAGGTCTAATCTTGTCTAATCTGTTTTTCAGAAATGGTCAGAGGATTGTAGGATCCTAAACGCAGAGGCACCAATTGGCTGATTCTGTTTTTCTGGGGATGAATTTGACACCACAAAGACATTAAATATTTACAATCTCAGGCAGTTAATCTTATTTAAACGACTGTGAGTGGGTTGAATATTTAATGGTATGAATTTGACTTCTCTTTTCAATTTCTTTATTTTTTTAGTGATTAGAAAAGGAATTATTGTATTATGTTTAGTTATTTGCATGCAAAGTGGGAATGGTCATGTTTCTATTCACATTTTTAAAGGCTTTACGTATGTATTATTCAACATTAAGTATATCTATGTGACTGATGCTTTTGTTGATGCTGAATGCATATGTACATGCTGATTCTTCTGGGCATAGGGAGTGTTATACAGCTAATCATCATCTAAGCCTTTTAATTCAAGTCTTCTTAAAGCTGAGCACTGCCATCTAGTGCTAACAAACCCTAGCCAAGAATTTAAATCACAGCCAACATCACAGTGAACCTTGTCCTTTCTGAGATTGCTTCAGTCATGAAGAAAGACACACCCTTAATATACATAACCAGTTTTAACAGATACACTGAAGCCTCGTCTTCAATAGAAAAAGATTTATTTCATGACTTAAAAGAATAAAGCTTTGTTAATGTCAAGCAGAGAGAAAAATACCGATAATTAATGGTGCGAATCAGAAATATTGAAATAAAAATTAGTTAATCAATACTTTTTCTGTGACAATCCTTGTGCATAAAACCCAATTTAGGCAACGTTCAATAATTAGTCATCTGTTTCACATAGCCTAAGCCATCTCTGAGTATAATATTGAGTGGCGTTACATTATTATTTGTTCAAGCTAACTGTGGTTACCATTTTTAAGAGCCATTTTTTTTAAAGAAAGCCAAATCATAAGCCAGTCCTTAATAAAGATATACCTGATGATACCACATTTACCTGAGCTGTGTATAGGAAAAGATCAATTTGGCATAACATTGCTATAGGAAAGAGTCTGCTTGACACTCAGTAGTTAAGAGTTGAGTGCAGCATCTGCAGACAGTTTGCTTATTGGGCTTCCACTTCAGCGCAGTCCTCACTGAAGAAAGCTCGCAGTTTCTTTCCACTCGAGATATATTTAATGCTCTCTACCTCTCCGCCATAGTTGCTGGGCTTCTGGAAATGGATCTCCAGATGGTCCTGCATATCTTCTTCATCGCTTACATCCTGAATGCCTCTAAGCAGTATGGTACGCTTTGGCACCCCTGAGAATGTCTAGAATGGACCACATATCACCCAGTAAATAACAGACAGAGCACAGAGATTGGTTATTGAAAACAGCTTGGCATGGCTGTAAAACTGTTAAAGCAGTGTTACACAATCCTGCTTCTGGAGACGCCAGAAGAAACCAATTTCAACCTCATGAAAGGCTTCTTAATCAGAGACATTTGTGCTGGTAAGGTAGAAAGTGCCAAAATATGTCGTGCACTCAAACAGATACCTCAGTATCATTGTGGCTGATATAAACCGAAGTAAGGTCAGTGGATCGTGGCAGATGTACCCCTAAAACACATTTTAATCAACATCAGCAAATCACCTGAAACTTCTTCAGCTGGTAGTCATAAAGTGGAGCCACGCTGACTTCCATCTCGTTAATGGTATCTATGTAGAAATTTCCCCTATGGGTCAAATTCTCTGCAACTGTAAATCGAACAAAAAAAGATGCACATCATTCAAGACACTGTAGGTCTGTATCTTTATGAGAGAAGAAAGAATAGAGCAAAATGCTGATTAGCAATGAACTATAATTTTCTTTTTTTTTGCTTGTAAGATATTCCCCCAACCAAGTAAGAGATGTGATTGCATATTGTATATGTATGTCTAATGTAAGGGTGTAATTTAATGCCACTATCTGTATCTGTATTGGTTTAGTGCTCCAAATATATGTACAGTATTCGAATTTATACCCAAAGACGGTGTGGTCTAAACTGTAAGGTTTTTTAATTAAATATGAATGCTACTACTATGCCTGTAGAAACACTGGAAAACACTGAACAAAGCCCCAGAGGTAGAAATGTCAGCACTGACAGCATGGAGTATGAATTCTGGCTTGGACAGTTCTTCAGAGATGTGCACAGGACTGTTTTTTAATCCTGCTAACACAGTTATTATTTTCGTTTTCTACCTGCGTGCGATATTTTCTAAAGAATTTACTTGGGTTCTATTTCCTAAAATATAAACAAACTAGTAGCCTAATTTAAACCACCGCTACCCTGACCAGGCAGTTACTAAGGATGCTATAAATGTATCTGTGCCACATATTCATGTTAATGAATGTGGTCTTTCTTTGTCCTGCAAGCTTCATATCTGACCGCTCACTTGTGTCCACTTGAAATGATGGAACTCGTGCAACTATTTTATTGTGTCCCACAGAATTCCAGTCCTGATGCACACTTCTAATCGCTTTGTATCTGTGTCTGTTTAGAACACATCTGTTCAATCTGAATAATGTTTGTATTTAGTTACATCCCATGTCTAATGTACAATGTGGATGTTAGATGTTAATACATCCAGATCAACACTCGGGCCTTTTATACAGTCACTTATAGCTGACCACTGCCATCTAGTGCTGACAAATCACAATGAATATTATAAAGAACAGCTATGGCTGTTGTAGTGGTAGGTCCAATATTCCTTCTGCCAATAATAAAATATAAACTGTGTAGTTTTGTATGTAAGCAGCTTTAATAATCTAAAATTTAAAAAAAAATCATATTCCTCATAAGGCTTAAAGGGTATCAGGAAGAAAAGGAAAAATATATTTTTCTTGGATTATACAATTCACAGAATAATAATGGTCAACTAATTCATGGATGAATCAGTCATTGCAAGATGAGGAAGAAACCTTGGGAAGAAACTCAAAAAGGAACCCATCTTCTTCTGGGTGTCACTGGATAGTGGGATCATAAATCACGCAGTATACACTTGTAGAAGAGTAACGTGTAACACATACAGACCTCCAGTATTGAGGAAGGTAACGCGGCCTGCTCCAGTCTTCACGTCATATTCCATTCTCTCCACCTCGCCTCCACCACGGCTTGGTTTCGAGAAGCCCAGCTCCAAGCGGTCTCTCATTCGTTCCTCAGGCAGACAAGCAACAGCATCTGAGAACTCAATGGTCCTCTTGGACACCCTGATATGCACCTGTAGAGAAGAAGCAGAGATCAGACACAACCCTGGTTTCTTTTTCACAGTGAGTATTTTGAAATGAAAGATGCAAAGATGCGACCTCACTATACCTCAAATTTCGCAGAGGGTTCAAGAGTTAAGGTGCATGGCTTTACTTCACTCCTGGTTTTGTCGCATGCCACAGTGCACTTCGGCAGCCTGAGGATCTGATCCGCCACTTAAAGACAGGATGAGTGAAAATGTCAGGTTATACGAGTTGATATACATTCGTTTGAGGTATTCTAACCACTGCCAGGGTCTACCAGGGGATTTTCTGGCTCCTATAACAGAGGAGCTGTCTGTAAATATCTGTGATTGTAGCTGTTTTGATATGTAGATGTTGTAAAAACACAACGTGTGGAATGTTTCAGGCAGAAGTCTTTTATCAGATGTATGTGTGTGAACTGGATATTAAAATTTCACACCACATTCAGTCTCCACAGCAACAACTAGCAATTACATAATTCATATTGTCTATTGCAGTAAAGCGTCTAAAAATCTGTTCTACTATGTTCTATGTTTCTATAAAGATGATGCTGTTTCAGACTTTACCTTTCTCTTCCTCAAACGTGATGAGAGCTTCCCCACCCTTCAACACAAAGGAGGGTCTTTGGATGATGGTGAACACTGCCCTGATATCCTGATCAGCATGCTCTTGCTCATCACTCTCATCTTCCTCATTTTGTTCGATGTCAGTATATTTCATTCTTTTCTCTGGGATCTGAGCTTTGATCTGAGAAAATACATTTACACCATCGATCATAATACTCAGTTTTGGTTATTGTTTGTAACACAGTTGTTTATGAAGTCGGAACTTATTATAATTAATAAGTTATATAATTACAGTTCTGTACTGCCCTCTTGTGTTGTTCTAGTTTATTACAACACAACCAACTAAAATCCCCAGCACAGATCCACAACCAGTCAGTACCTTAAATCTCTGTTGCAAATTGTCCATTTCTGACTTCTTAGATTTGAGCTGCTCCTTATAATGCTGTAGTTTTTTCTGCAGATCCTGGTTAGCTTTTGTAATATTATTTATTTCCACCTAAAAGAGAATGAATTGTCTTAAATTACCAAGTAAGTGAGGCAACAGCAATAGATGTATAGTTGTAAATGAAATATGACTTTAGTCATGCAGTCTCCATTTGTATATGATTGAAATGAATAAAGATCAAATTTCATCATGATTGTGACTGTATTTACACTGTTTCCATGGACAGTGTTAATATTTTTTTTTTACATATTTTTGTGTATATTACTAAGCTTTTATATAATAATAATAAATGTTTGTGTCAAACCTTTTGTAAAAATTAACCTTTAAAATGCCAGTAATGACAATGAAATAAAACAACAAGCAGCAAATGAACAAAAATATCAGAACATGCCTAAATTAAAAGGTGCTTCGTAACAACATGCATGAACCCAAAATTATAACCATGAAGTAAAACGCCACGTAAACAAATCATAGACAGACATAAAAGAATGTGTAGTATTAAGGTATCCAGCATACCTGTATATCCTTCACTGTTTTGTGGAATCTGGCTGTAAGTTCTTCTTCAGCATTCAGCACATTTGTGGTCTCCTGCTGGGCTTTTTTCTTTGCCTCATCCGTATCCATTTTCTCCAGAAGCAACCTGGATTTTTCTGTATCTGCAACCTCTACTAATTTCTAGTAGAGAGTGAATAATAATAATAATAATAATAATAATAATAATAATAATAATAATCCCAAGCCTTGTAAGAACCAAGCTACTATAAAATAATTAAATAAAAACTGTCACAAATTAATTTTAAAAATAGTTTTTACCTTGACATATTTATCTCTTGTCATTATAACTTTAAACATCACATTGCTATTAGTTATCTGATGTGTTATCTTCAGCACAAGCAAGCTTGTTTTAAGACACTACAGGTAGAAATTACTTTGGTCACATTAATCACATCAATTTTCAGGTAATAAGTTGCAACTGCAACATGTCTACTGTTAAACTGTAGTAAAAAAAAATGCATTTCACATTTAATTTCACTAGTTTTTTCCACCCGCAAACACTGCTTTAGCTCTGCCCACATGGCAAATTCATGTCATGTCCTATAACCCTAAAAAACTTGTTTCCTAATTATATATTTCAGTTTATAAGCCATTATGATATACATGTCAACTTTCTTTTAAAATCTTATAAACCACACCTAATAGTGTGGAAATAAATGAAATCATTTATATTTTTAAACTTGGTTTTTTTTTTCAGTTTTCTCTGTTCAGAACCAAAAATCAGTATTCAGTATTCATGAAATTTTACATGTGCCTTCCTATCCCTATTTAGACGCTTATTATAGAGGAATTTCTCAAAAAAAATTTAGTAGATTCTGTACTAAAAATGTCATTAACATAATTTATTAATTTTAATTTATATTTTTTTATATCGTGGTACTTTCTTGATTAAACTATAAATAACTGACAAACTGCTCTAGCGGAATTCACACAAATCTAGTGGACACATGACTAAATTCTGAGTATGCAAACATAACGAATGGTCCAATTTGGTGGAAAAGCTAAATGAAAAAGTGATGTAGATGAAAACGCACTTTCCATTTCTCCAGCTCCTCCTTGGCATCACTCAGCTGCTGGTCTTTGGATGGCTGTTGAACAGGCTGCTTGGAAAACCAGTAGAAAGGCAAACATGTTAAGAAATGGTTAATAGATAAAAATAATAATAATAATAATAATAATAATAATAAATAAAGAAAAAGAATTTTAAAGCGTCGAGGCAAACGTGGCTTACGTTAAGCCATGACACCAAATCTCTCACACACATACCTTGTAATAACCACTATCCACTTCCCAAAGGGCAGAATGAAAAAAAAGAAATAATTCTCATGTTTTTGCCTCTAGAGAAACTCATTTTAAAGAAAACATCCCTGCTAAAAAAAAATCCATTTTGGTCTGACCAGCTACCAGCTGCCAAAACAAAATGGCAGAGCATCTTTGCCAGCTGCTAGGCTAATTTCCAGCTTCCTAGTTACTGGATTTATCAATAAATGTTTGGGATTTTGTAACTGCATTACTGTTGTTATTTTCTTAAAAACTAGGCTACTTGTCAAAAAGGTTGCATTAGTAGCGGTAGTTCGGAAACTTTCCATTCTACCAGCACTTTATCAGTTTGAACAGCTTGGTCTGTGTTTTGGTATCTGGTCAGACCAAGCTGAATTTTTCAACAGGGGAAAGTAATTAACCCTTAATGTGTTAAAACAGTGTCCTAACTACTGACATATAGTGACATGACTTAAAAAAAATAAGCCAATAAGCTAAGTATAAAGCATCGAGTTCCACATTAAGTGTTTCCCTATTACAAATGTATTATAGGCTAACAAACAACTTATGGCTTAACATGGGCCACCAAAACAACCAAACAACACCAAATCTCTCACACAGTTACACACATCGTCTCACACACATCGTCATAACCACTATCCAGTTCCCAAAGGAAGACATAGGTGAGTTCAGGAGCCAAAATAAACAGTTTTCTATAAGTTTTACAAAATTATGCTCTGTTTCCAATGAACAAATGATCAGGGGATTTATGACTGGACACAATTTTTCTCACGAAGTTTTCTTAAGCAATGCATTTTTTCTGCAAAGCACTCTTTTCACAATTATCATCACTCCATCAGTTAATATCTGGAGAGGCTCCCTGGGGAGAATAACAACATTGAGCCTCATTCTGTCATCATGTATAAAAAGGTTGGAGACACTTGTAGGAGATCTTGGTCCCTAGATCACGATTAAAAGTGAAGGATGATAGAGCCTTTTCAGTTGCAGGAGCTAGGCTTGGGAATAAGTTGCCAGTCCACATTAAGTCTTCACCAGCTCTTGAGGTTTTTAAATCACGTCTCAAAACACACCTCTTTGTTTCAGCTTTTGAGTCTGTTTAAATGTAGTATTCTTACTTTTATTTTTATTTGCTTTAATTGTAAGGCACTTTGGTGAACAGTTTTTGGTTTTAAATGTGCTTTATAAATAAATGTGACTGACTGACTGACAAAATGGAAGAAGAGCAATTGTTTTGATGTTTTTGGCTCGAAAGAAACTCATTATAAAGAAAATATACCTGCTAAAAATAATAATAATAATAATAATAATAATAATAATAATGAGAAGAAGAAGAAGAAGAAGAAAGTGTAGTTTGGTCTGACCAGCTACCAGCTGCCAAAACAAAATGGCAGCAGAGCATCTTTGCCAGATGCTAGGCTATTTTTCAGCTTCCTAATTACTGGGTTAATCAATAAATGTTTGAGAATTTCTAACTGCCTTATTGTTGTGATATTTTCTTAAAAACTAGGCTACTTGTCAACAAGTTTGCATTAGTGACATTACTGACTATATAGTGAAATATCTACAGTATACTATCTTCTATTAAAACAGTGTATAAGCCAAGTATAAATCACCTCAGAGCTCCACCTCAGGCGTTCCACCATTACAAAGCTATTAAAGGCTAACAAACGACTATGTTAAGCGACCTAGAAACCAAAAAATATACACGTTATGGATTATATCTACTGTCTACTATCAAAAGAATGACCACATAAACTAAATATAAATACAAATATTAAGGTTTGGTGTCGCTTGGTCGTTGTTTTCGAGCTCTAAGCAACCTGAAGCTGGTTCCACTCTACAAGCAAGCACTTGAGCTTACCTCTCTGTTTATCTGCTCCTCCATAGACGACATGATGAGAACTAACTCTTAAAAAAAAACACACAAACACAACATTAACAGAGGAAATATTTCGAAATAATGTCCACTTCACTGTGTTGCCTGTGTGAGAAGGTGAAGCGATTCGCGGAAGTCAAGCTCAGCGCCCTGAAGCGAAACTGAAAGCAACACTAGCAGTTCGTGTGTACAAAAACTCGGGCTTTCCCATTTAACTTTATCACTTCGCTGATTTACTTCAATGACGCGTCTATCAGCTCCGCTCTAGCGCTACTTTCACAGCAATGGACGACAAAACGCTGGTCCTTGAGGGTCTACCAGGGGATTTAGACCTGGTGAGAACCAAACTAGAGCTTTATTTTAAAAACAAGAGGAAATCTGGCGGAGAGGTCATGCACATCCGAGCACATCCCGAGGACAAGCGGAAAGCCCTGCTCATCTACCTCCAAGAAACAGGTACCAAATTACAATTCATTTTAATATTAGGACTATTATTAAGGGGGGCCATGGTGGCTTAGTGGTTAGCACGCTTGCCTCGCACGCCAAGGGCTTGGGGTTCAAGTCCCACCTCTGTGCGTGGCACCTGTATGCTCTCCCCATGCCCTGGAAGCCCCCCCTGGGCACCCTGGCCCCCCCCCCCCCCCCCCCCCCCCCCCCCCCCCCCCCCAGTCCAAAGACAGGCATTGTAGGCTGACTGGCATTTCCAAATTGTCCACAATGTGTGTAATTGTGCTCTGCACCCCATCCAGGGTGTCCTCCACCCTGTGCCCCAATTCCCCCTGGGATAGGCTCCAGGCTACCTAGTGACCCTTTGTAGGATAAGCAGTACAGAAAATGGGTAGATGGACTATAATTAAGAACTTCAAGTAGATAAACACATACATTGTTGAATTTGATCATTTGCATATCCAGAAACACTACACCTTTTACTGCTCAACACTTCCTGCAGTGGTTTACGGTAAACAGGCCAGGTATTGCACTTTAGCACCAATAAACCACAAGTACAATGCCACCTGTTTTAATTAATGTTAATGTTTGTTTAAACGTTGACTAATTAGCAAGTATTAATCAATATGTATTCCATTCATGACTAAAAATTCATTCACAATATGAAGTAAATATGTTCTTGGTCATTTCAGGACTTAAGTGAAACTGAATGGGGGATTTCTGAGAGTTACACCCAGTGACAGTCCATAAATATTTAGCAGCCTAACATGATTAAATTTATGCCAATTTCCAGTATGTGGGTTTATTTTTAGTCCTGGATGGAATAGGCATGATCATTTAATAAAAACTTCCACAAGTTATTTATGTATGTACGACCAGCAAATTTATGAATTGACCTAAAAATTCTGCTTTGTCTGCACTTAAACTATAACCATGGTATAATCAGAACCTATAATCCTGACTATACATAGATTCATACAATCTGGTTATTTAAATTACATTTAAACAAACATCAGTTAATTTGTTACAGTTATTTACTGGTTATAAATGTGGAAATTAATAGTTTAGAAATGCTAAAGCAGTAAATAATTATGATATAATTATGTCTCCCGTATGTCTGTATTCTCTTTTATGTCTTTTTGCGCTTACATTAATTACTTTGCTTTAATTTGGGGGGAAATTAAATGCCTTTCTTTTTTTGAAACTCCAGATTTAGACAATGTCCTTAAACAAGGAACGCACAAAATTGATTTCAAAGCCCAGGGAGTTGTTGAACTGACAGTGAAACCCTTGAATGTCAAGAAAGAAAAGGTGAAACCGCCTCTTTTACCAAGACCAAAGATAGAAACTCTTGAACACGTCAGATCTTCGCAAGCCACTGCAGGTGTACAGGTGAGTTTTTTTGGTTTTGTTTTTTTTTAATCACTCTGCAACCAGTGCAACCAATAGCTGGTGTTTTGCGTCAGGGCTGCTCATGATCTTCAGAAGCATTTCTGTTCTTGTTGTTCCAGTTAGGCCTGTGTGTGCATTACTCTGAGGGCTTTAAAGTAATATTGAGACTCTTCTTGTAAACGTGAAGAATGAGGAAGTGGTTCTGTTTATTTAATCATTACATAAATGGTTATGCTTATTTACTCATTAGGCTCATCATGTGGTTAAGAGGCCTAATCTATTTGTTTTGTGTATCTTTTTGTATTTTACATGTAATATAAGAAGTCTGGCTCTAAAGTTCAAAAAGGTACTGCAATTCACTTCATAATATGTAAAGTTTAATGATGTGCTACATAAAGGCTATAAAAGTAAGCTGATAAATAAGTCCATCATGAAATGATTTCTGTATTTCAGGAAATGAAGAGCACTCAAAAACCAAAGACCTGCTTATCAGCACCATGGAGTCAGTTGATAAAGATATTCTTACATTGTACTTTGAACAGTTTACAGAGAAGGCTGAAATAAAAAAATATGGAAAAAACAAGTGGATCCTAAAAGTAGCCAATCAGTCAGGTAAATTTTAACCCTTTTTTATCTCTTTATATCTTGAACAGATCCAAAACTTACTGTTGCTTAAGATCACACAGAAACTATGAATCACATACAATGAAATACAGTAAAAATGAATTATAATAACAGCAATACACCATAGACCCTAAAAATGTTGATGCTTTTCTTTAGATTTATTGACTATTCTGGGCCAGAAGAAACATGAATTCGGGCTGACGGTGGAGTTGTATAAAGAAGCATGTGTTTCAGAGCAGTGGGACCCTCGGCGCTTCATCCTTACTGGGTTTAAAGACAGCTGCAAATGCAAATTAATTACCATGTTCATTGGGAGCTGCAGTCAAAAGGCAGCACACACCTGGGAGATAGTAGATGATGAGAGAATTGTGGTCACCTTCAAGGAAGACATAGGTGAGTTTAGGAGCCAAAATAAACAGTTTTGTATAAGTTTTACCAAATTCTGCTCTGTTTCCAATTAACTAATGATCAGGGGATTTATGACTGGACACAATATTTTTTAAAACATAAAAAGTTTTCTTAAGCATTGTATTTTTTCTGCAAAGCACTCATTTCAAAATTATCATTCTCATTCTGTCATCATGTGTAAAAAGGTTGGAGACACTTGTAGGAGATCTTGGTCCCTAGATCACGATTAAAAGTGAAGGGTGATAGAGCCTTTTCAGTTGCAGGAGCTAGGCTTGGGAATAAGTTGCCACTCCATGTTAAGTCTTTCAGCTTTTGAATTTGTTTAAATGTAGTATTCTTACTTTTTTTATTTGCTTTAATTGTATGGCACTTTGGTCAACAGTTATTGTTTTTTAAATGTGGACTGACTGGTCCACTCCTGAATGCAGGACACTTCAGTCTTCTTTAGATTCTTAAGTCTGTGTGCAAACTTCATTCTGCAACTCAGAACACAGGTTAGTGATAGGGTTAAAATTAGGACACCAAGATGGCCAAAACAAAACAGTATTTTTTGTGTAAATTCTTGTGTAATTTAAATGTATGTTTGAAGTGGCATGATTGGAAGGAACAGCTTCCCAGATTGGAACTTACTATGGATAGTCACTAAAAAACACTTTCAACACAATACTGCTAAACAATATGTGTAACCAGGAAGCACTAGGTACCAGAGCAAAAACCTTGACCTTGAGACAAAGGTCAATAATGAATTTTATGAATCTCTTTGTTTGTGTGTGGGGATCATATTTAAGTCCACAATCATAGAGGCACCTGCAAGAAGCTGTGGCTGGAAGTCAGTACCTGTCATGGCAGTAAACTAAGCCATCAATTTGAAGAAAGAAGCCTTATAATAGTATAAGAGATATGGTATAAGAGACCCAAAAGGGCTGTAGCAAGAGCAGTTGCAGACGTTAAAGCTCAGACATGGAAGGAGTTTGGAGAGCCCATGGATAAGGGGTGGCCACAATCTCAGGTGGGGGAGAAGTGAGGGGAAGTGTTGACCTGGGGATATTGTTGAGAGATGAAGGAAGCACTTTGAGGAACTCCTAAACCCACTGGACATGCCCACCCTTCATGAGGCAGTTCCAGAAATCTCTAGTGTCTTGAGGTTACTATGGCAGTTAGAAACCTTGTTCAGTACTGAATAAGTTGGGGTTGCATGGTAAACATGCCTTTAATGTTGCATGGAGATCTGGGGCCGTGCATTTGGACTGGCATACTAGGTGGTCCCTATTTTTCCAATTATAGAGACATCACACTACTCAGCCTCCTAGGAAAAGTCTAAGGCAGGATTCTGGGGAGGAGACTCCATCCAATAGTTTAAAATAGGATTCAGGAGGAACCTAGGATTTGGGAGGTTTTGCCCAGGCTGCAGAAGAGTAGATTAGCTCTTTACTCTTGCACAGCTTTATAAGGGGTCATGGGAGCATCCTAAACCAATCCAGTTGGGGGAAGGGGGTAGAGGAGTAGAGGTAACATCCCCGTCACTTGCAAATGATGTTCTCTTGGCACCATCCACAGTGGATCACTAACAAACACTCAAACATTTCACTGCTGTGTGTGAAGTAGCTGGGATGAAAATCAGCACCTTCAAATGAGGCTTGGTTCTATTCTAGGCATGAGTAGGATGCTCCCATTAGCTGGGGGAGAGACCTTACCCCCTGGTGGAGAAGTTTAAGTATCTTAGGATCTTATTCACAAGTGACGTGAAACAAGATTGTGAGATCATTTGTCATTATTTATGAGATAATTTTCTGGGCTTAGTCTCTGTGATGAGGAGCTCAGCAATTTAGGAGAGTGTCAAAGTAGAGGTGCTGCTCCTCCAAACTGAGAGTAGCCAGTTGAGGAAAACTGAGCACCTTAAAAAGATTCCCCTTTGTCGGCTCCAGTCAGAGCTATATCCAGGCCACACCCAGGCCCTGTAGAAGGAAAATGAATAAACCATGTCAGTTTTGCTTCTCTTATAAAACATGTTTACAGAGGTTGACTGTCTTTTTTAAAATCCAAGACCGGGACTATGCTACTGATAAGACTAGATGGCAAGAAAATATGTCTTTGTTTAAAGACATTGGTTCTACCTTGAGAAAAATTATCTATAGGGCACAGGGATGCTGAATGTCATCATATGAAGATATGTGGTCGCAGGAGCTTATGAGAAATCCAGCAAAATCCCTTACACGTTACAATCCAATTGAAGAAATTAATATAATTTTTACCTTTTATTTTTCCAGATTCAAAATCTTTCATTGAGAAGTGTGCAGCCAAAAACCTGAATAGCATGGAGATTGAAGCCACTCACTTAGAGTTCACAGATTCAGTTCTGGTACAGGGGGATATGAGCAAACTTACAGAAGAAGCTCTTACCCTCTACTTTGAAAACAACAAAAAGAGTGGTGGAGGTGACATCAAGTCTTTAATCTGGGTCAACAAACAAAGGAGTGTGGTCATATCCTTTCAAGACTGTCATGGTAGGTTTTCCAAATATCTTTGTATCATAAAGTACTTTGAAGCATACTAAACTCATTTTTATTATGCCACAGTGTGTACTGTAAAATCATTTATTTTACACTTTTATATATCAAGACATTTGGAATAAGTTAATTTGATACAGACATTTAAGATGGTGACCAGAAGTTCTTCTGCATTCTTCTTCTCCTACAATAGTGGCGCAAGAAGTGGTGGAGCGGAAACATCATCTTTGTGGCACAGACCTTAGCACTTCACTTTTTTACTCGAGTCTTCAGAAGGCTTTGACAGGAGAAATGCCAGTGTGGTCTGGTATATCCACTAGTATGATTATTCCTGTTGATAAGGCAGTCAGAAGTTTCATTGAAAAAAACAAAAAGTGCAAAAATGATTTTGAGAGTCAACTAAGGGTAGTTCATGCTAATGTAATTTTTGACAAGACCACATCCCCTGGAGAGATTGCACTTGAGATGGCTATGGACAAAGAGTCTTTAGCTGCTGTTCGACTAGGAGCAACTTGGGAAAGTAAAGCCCAAAGAGAAGCACAAACCTTTCTGAGTAGCTACAGCACAGCTGAGTTGCCAGTTGAAGTCGAGAACTGGAAAAGGGTAGAGCGTGATTGCCTTGAATTCGTCAATTCTGATGTTGAGGTCACCTATATGGAAACCAAAATTGCAATAGTTGGCCTAAAAACAGAAGTCACTACCATCTTGGACAAGATTCAGAACCTTCTTAAGGATGCAACTGCAGAATTAGAAGTGGAAAGGAACACTGTTGAAAAAGTGATTCAGTTTGAATCAAAAGAGACGCTAGCGTTGGTAGAAAAACGTGTACATGCCAAACTTCAAAATGTAACATTAAAAAAAAATGAAACTAACCTGACTTTTCACCTGCAAGGTTTGAGGGACTGTGTAAGTACTGCTGAAAGGGTCATCAAGCAAGCACAGGAGAATGTTATCTTTCAACAGCTGAACATCTCGGCCCATTTGCTTCAGTTTCTGAAGTCCTTGGATCTAAAGAAATTTGAACAAAACCATTTTGTAACAAGCCATATACCAGCTTTATTTCAAAATGATGGAGTGCTTCTTGGGATTGTTGCAGAGAAAGAATACATCAAAGCAGCCGAAGACAAAGTAAAAAAGATCCTTCAAGAGGAGGTCATCCATCTTACTCCTGATGCAAGCACAGTAATTAACTCTGAAAACTGGGTGAACTTTTTGAACCAAATTAAAGTGGATTTAAGTCATGATTCACAGAATGTTAACATCATACCTTCAGCGGCACAGATTGTAATCTGCGGATTTGCTCAAGTGGTGGCAAATCTTTCAAAAAAGGTCAAGGATTATCTGGAGAACAAGACACCAGCAACTGAATATATCCATCTAAAATCTTTGCAGGAGTTGGGGTTTGTTGACTCTTGCCTGAAATTGTCAGAAATTCCAGAAATCCGAAACCTTGGCATAACCATTCGATGTTGCAGAACAATGAATTCTCCATGTCTGAAGGTTACAGCATCAAAAGAAAAAATCCAGGATGTAGTAACTGTTGTGAAAAGGCACATATCCTCCATTTTCACTGGGAAGAAGACTTATTCTAAAGCAGGAGAATCTAAGGTCATACTCAAGCATGAAGCCAACATTCAGGCCAAAGCCAAGGAGTGGGGTTGCAAGGCTTACATTTCAACTCACAAGACTGGCCCTTCAAGAAGATACAGCCACCAAGTAAATAGTTACATCACTTTAACAGTTACAGAGGGTGATCTGCAGCACTTTCCAGCTGATGCTTTGATTTGTCCTATGAGTAGCAAACTAGCTTTTGACAATCCTGTTGCTCAAAGGTTTCTTCAAGTCGCAGGTTCAGATATTCAAGCAGTGTGCAGCAGACTCCAGAAAGAAAAGCAAACTTTACTTGCTGGGGAAGTGGTCCTCAGTGACCCAGGAAATCTCAATGCCAACAGCCTTATTTATACTGTGTTGCCCCAGAGTGGTCAACAGTTCACTTTGGGACCTCATTATCTGAAATCAGCTATTCTTAATAGCCTCCAGAAAGCAGAATCTAGAAACGATACTTCTATTGCAATGTCAGCAATAGGATGTGAAACTTTCGGGCTCTCCACCAAAGAAAGTTGCATGGCAATCAGAGAAGCAGTACTGCAGTTCAGCAATGATCAACAAAATTCCCCAAAGAGTATAAAGAACATATTTGTGGTAGATTCTGATGTGAAGATACTGGAGGAGTTCAACAACATCATTGCTCAACTGGTATGTGTGCTTTTTTTCTACCATTCATGTTACTTGGACTTCGTAGTTAAAAGGTCCAACTATCGTAATTCTCCTCTCCTGTCACCAGGGTTTTTCTAATGTAAAAGCATCTGCCACTCCAACAAACACTACCACTCAAGACCAACCAAAATCTCTAAATCTGAAACAAGCATCTGACACAGAAGGTACCCTTTTGTTATTATAATACCAAGTATAACTATTAATCAGAGACTCTACAGTGCTTAATTTTGTTTTGTTTTTTTCACACATATGGTTATAAACAGTAATTATTCATGGAGTGGTAGTGTCTCTCAAAAAAGGTGATATCACCAATGAAACAGTGGATGTCATTGTTAATTCCAGCAACAAAGCCTTGGATCTTGACACAGGTATGTTAAGCTTCTTTTGTGCATATGTTACTGCATTTGAGAGAAATCTGAGGTGAGGTGTGAGGAGAAATCAGATTCCTGAAATCAAATTCCTGAAATCAGATACCTGAAATCAGATTCCAGATTCCTGTTGTATTATGGTTGGTACACAAATGTAATACAGCAATGGTTTTTAATTACAGTACAAAAAAGCAGAAAAGAAGACAGGTAGAGTAGGCCACCTACAACAGACTAGAGTAGATAAAATTTGGTAGCTTGATCATACTTGGCGAATAAAACCGTGGTTACACTGTACGATTTTAGTGTGAGTAGATATGGTTGCAAGGTAACCCTATTTAGGTGCTAATGCTGCATGCAGAAAGTGACCAACTAGTATATCCTTCAGTAAACATTAGGAACTGAATGTGGCACTAATTGGGCAGTGGCAACAGCTTAAAACTGCAAACTTGTCATAATTTTCAATATTTCCAGTCTTCATGTAGCCCTGTGTTCTGCATAAGAGAACTGCAAATAGCGTAGAATATCACCTTGTGTCTGATTAAAATGAACTGTGTAACCATGGACATAATTATGCTAGGGACCAGTCACCACCACTTTTTGAAACTATGCTGCATTTGTGGAGCTTTGTAATTGGTAATTTGTAAGTTGCAATAATGTCATTTCCCACCATGCCACATTCAACATGTGAAGTGGAAAAAAAAAACATGGTCAGAGCATATGAAGCTCATAAAAAGTTACTTTAAGGGCACTTTTACAGATACAGGTCTGAGCGGCTATTTGTTCTGTTCTACTATAGTGAATTTCAAACATTCATGTAAAATTTGGACTGAAATTGCCGACTACCATTAATGATAACTCGATTGCTGATGATTACCTTCTCAAAACAGTGATAAGTACAGTCAGTGTTATTGATTTACGCAAGTACTGTGTGTATATTAACTGATCTAAATCCAATACTGTTATAAACTCATTTAAAAGTAGAGAAGCGGTACTTTACACTGTTCACTTTACACTGCGCGGCCATGTTGATTTGACGTCTTTCCATGAACAGGGAAGGAACTGGTAGCTGAGAATACTACCTGAAGTTGACAAGTAGAAATTGGCTTTTACTGGTTGTAGGCGAGGACTTACAAGTTGCAACTTTGTCTTGACTGCAGCACTAGACTACATGTGTGATAATGTGGCATATACCACACGCTGTTGTGGTCAGATTCATCCTTTTCATGAATTCATTCATTTTTTTCAACCACCCAAAAATGAACTCATTTTTACCCAAGTATGGGTCATTCCTGAGTTGTTTAGCCTATTACTAAGCAAAAAAATGGCAATAAATTTCTCTTACTAGTGAGTCTTAGTGGCTGCACTCATGAAGACATTTGGCCACTCTTTCTAAAAGGGCCCTCAGGGGTTCTTTGGATGGTTAGTGGTTGTGTAACTTTTTGAAGGAATTCTACATAGAAGCTCTGATTGGTTCTCCTAGAGGGACATATCGAAGAACTTTTTTTAGGTGCTACATGGAACCCTCTTTTCCTAAGAGTGGTGTTGTGAATATGCTACACCTGATAGTTAGTACTGGCAAACTAGAATTTCAGTAGCTGAGACCTCTGGTGTACAGATATGTGACATGGATAATATGACAAACTGTTAACTTTATATAATGGATCACTGTGTACTATTAATGGTATGTCTCTCATGTATCACTTTTATGCATGTCATTTTAATTTGTTTAGGTGTGTCTGGTGCAATTTTGAGGGCAGCTGGAAAATCAGTTGTCAAAGAATGCAAAAAGCATGGTAATCAATAAGTATATATGCCAGTTTAAATTCCTGCTGATTTACCATAGCAAAGTGCTATATCCATGTTGTGCTCAGTCCCTGAGTATTTGATGTATTATTGTATAATTTTGCAGGTCATCAGAAACAGAATGGAGTGGTATTGACAAGCGGAGGTAAACTTTCATGTAAGCATATTGCTCAGATGGTTGGGCCCAATAATGCTGCTGATATTACTACCTCTGTGGAGAAAGTACTGAAACTCTGTGAAACTACAATGGCTGCCACAGTAGCCATCCCTGCAATTGGCACAGGTGAGACCACAATCATTCAAAAGCAACAGATGTAGCAGATGAATATAAAATATATTTAATTAATTTAAATATTTTCACAGGGAGAGGTGGTATTGGAGCAAATGACTCCATCAAGGCTATTTTGGCTGGAGTGGAAAACCATTTGACTCAGTCAACATCATCCAGCCTCCAGAAAATAACTGTGGTGGCATTTGAGCAGAAGGTTTTAGACGCATACTGCAACTATTTCAAGGAGAGGAACAGCAAGGTTAATGCTTACATTCATGTGTAGTAGTGTCATTTTATGGTTGTAGTATTGTTTGTTTTTGTACTTAGTAAATCATTGATTTTGTTCTTTTCTTTCTTTTAGACTGCACCTACCAATATGCCTGCAAATAAAGGTACGGTATAATGGAAACTGTCCTTCACAGTCATGGAAACATAAATCACAAAAGTATTTTTAGGAATTATGATTTATTTTCTATAGTGGTTAATTGTTTTACAGTGGAAATAATTTTTTTTCTCCCAATAGTCAAAATTGCAGGTGTGTGGATTGAGATAAAGAAGGGGAACATCACCAACGAATCTGTCCGTTGTATTGTCAACACCACCAATGACCAAATGAACTTGACAATAGGTGTGTCATTATGATTTATACTTATGATTTCCTATATCTATACTCATAGTGTATATTCTGACAATATGGGCCTGGAACTGAAATTTGCCAACCAAAAAGATTTGACCAACATTCAGATACTCTATTATATCAATACAAAGATTTTAGTAATGCAACAGAAGTGGATCCTTTGGACAGAAACCTTTTGAGGAATACTGGTGTATCAGAAAGGATTTTGGAGGAACTTGTTTAATATGCCCCAGAGTAAAAGTTCAAGTTCAGATATGCATAATATTCTCAACACTCTTTTATAAAATTCTCATCTTTACTACATTCCAACTGAATAAAATACTATCCTTTTGTTTTGTTTTAAAATGTCACCTTTTGTGCAGGAGTCTCAGGGGCCATTTTCAGAGCTGCTGGACCCTCTGTTCAACAGGAATGTCACAAACATGGTCAGTTCCTGATGATCCCAACAAACTGTATACACAAATTTAACATTATTCCACACAAATTGTTTACACTGTTCACAAACAAAGTATAAAAAATTAAATACTTCATGTAAAGTCCGATCTTATGTGTGTCATTGGTGTGCCTTACCTTTGGCTTACTGTTTGTTTTTTAAGGTCCACTTCAGGGTGATACAGCTGCAGTGACCAGTGGTGGAAATTTGCAATGTGATTTCATCATTCACATGAAGGGACCCCACTCCATTGCAGAGGCAAAGTTACGGGTAAAGAAAGTATTGGAGAGGTGTGAGGAGAAGCAGATCAGCACCATTTCCTTCCCTGCTGTTGGCACCGGTATGCATCAAATTGTTCAAATATGTTTAAAAAAATTTTTGAAAATATTTTCAGACCTTTTTTTTATATAATCATAGATAAATTTCTCAGCTGATTTCATTCTCCTAAAGGTGGAGGTGGTGTTAATAATGTGGATGCCATTACTGGTATGCTACAAGGCTTTCATGACCACTTGTCTCAACGTTCCTCCACTGCCCTTAAACTCATTTATGTTGTCATTGACCGAGATGAAGTTCTGAAAGATTTTCAGCAAGGGCTGAATCAATGGACTGCAAACTCCCAGGTAGAAAACATTTACATACACTATGTGGCCAAAAGTATGTGGACACCTGACCATCACACCCATATATGGTTCTTCCCCAAACTGTTGCCACAAAGCTGGAAGCACACAATTGTATAGAATGTCTTTGTATGCTGTAGCATTACAATTTCCCTTCACTGGAACTAAAAGGCCCAAACCTGTTCCAGCATGACAATGCCCCTGTGCACAAAGCGAGCTCCATGAAGACATGGTGTGTTAAGGTTGGAGTGGAAGAACT
>CM040458.1:4721732-4739482 GCA_022758105.1 Pangasianodon gigas
ACCCATATATGGTTCTTCCCCAAACTGTTGCCACAAAGCTGGAAGCACACAATTGTATAGAATGTCTTTGTATGCTGTAGCATTACAATTTCCCTTCACTGGAACTAAAAGGCCCAAACCTGTTCCAGCATGACAATGCCCCTGTGCACAAAGCGAGCTCCATGAAGACATGGTGTGTTAAGGTTGGAGTGGAAGAACTTGAGTGTCCTGCACAGAGCCCTGACCTCAACCCCACTGAACACCTTTGGGATGAACTGGAACACCGACTGCACCCCAGACCTCCTCACCAACATCAGTGCCTGATCTCACTAATGCTCTTGTAGCTGAATGAACACAAATCCCCACAGCCATGCTCCAAAATCTAGTGGAAAGCCTTCCCAGAAGAGTGGAGCTTATTATAACAGCAAAGGAGGGAATAAATCTGGAATGAGATGTTCACCAAGTACATATGAGTGTGATGGTCAGGTGTCCACATACTTTTGGCCATATGTCAGTATTTACATATTGAATTTATAGTGACACACCAGTCTTAAATATACAAATGTTAACAATATTAGCAGAACATTGACGACACTGAAATATATGAGGATGAAGATGATGAATATTATTATGGCTCAGACGAAGAGTGTTTGTCCTCGGAAGAAGAGGATGACTTTAGTGGTAAGAGTGGCATCACAAATAAGTGCAAGAAAATATTTCACATATTATGAGATACTAAAATCAACTTTATATACAGGAAACAGCTTCGAAGCAAACATTGGCTCAATCAAAGTTAAAGTGCTTTGTGGTGACATCACGAAAGAGACGACAGACGCAATAGTCAGCAGCACTAATACCAGCCTTAATCTAAGCTCAGGTACACATACACACACATACTTACACATTTATTGTACATGTCAGTATATATTATTTATGTGTTTACATGCAGGGGTTCTGAACAAGGCCTTAAATGGCAAGACATAGATATAGACATATCACAATCCTGTAATTTATTGCTTTCAGGTGTATCAGGAGCTATCCTCAAAGCAGCCGGAAAGACCGTTGTGGATGAGTGCACAAAATTAGGTATGAAGTTCAATCTTATACATTCAGAAACGCTAAATAGCTTTAACTGTACCAGCATTTAAAGGCAAATAAAGCTGTGGCCTATATATTAACTCTGCTTTGGTCATGATTGTTGATGAGAGGTTGTGATCATTTTTTTCTCTGGATAAAAGGTGTTCAACCCAGTGATGGCGTGGTTCTCACAACAGCTGGAAAACTTCCAGTTAAGCACATTATCCATATGGTTGGTCAGACCAAGGAGAAAGAGATCACAAACTGCATGTATAAAGTTCTGAAGAAGTGTGAGCAAAACAAGATTCAGTCTGTTTCATTCCCTGCTCTTGGAACTGGTAAGCACAACAATGCTGTTTCTACTAAATATCATTCAGAAGCAGCAATAAAACATGACATGCTGTGGACATGGTTCATAGGAAAATAATCCACAACAGGTTTTTGTGATGTGGCCCGATGCAAAATGGAGTGAACTGTTTTGACCCTGAACTGGATTATTTTCCAATAACAGCACAGTCCAATGTGTTCTATTACTCTTATACTACAACAGTTTGCCAGTGATTACAATTTTTTCTTTATTAATGAACAAAACGTCATACATTTTAACCATTTATACCATTCATTTAATGTTATGAAACGTCCACAAGACAGCTTAGTTGCTGTTATCAGTTATAACAAATATAAACAGTTGTTCCTCCCTCACTAGCCTCTCTTTTTCTGTCTTGAAGTTAATAAAACAAAAAAGCGTAGCTTGTCATATTACTGAGAAACCAGAAAAACTTGTGCTGACACTAGAGACTCCTTCCATAAATGTTAAATAAATGTCTCCTAACAGAAAACTTCACCATATTAATGATTATACATTCTCCTTTTTTTTTTTAAAATCCATTTATTGTTAGTCTTAGATGATGCAGAACATCCACTGTACAAGTTCCTGTGAATGATTTGTTACTATATTAATGAAAACCTTAGAATGAGTGCCTTAATATAAACTTAAAACGTTATATTAAATTCAAGTAAAGTTCAATAAAAGTGGTGTGTGTGTTTTCCTCCAGGAGCAGGAAACCTGGCAGCAGCTCAAGTAGCAAATGCCATGATGGATGCGCTGGCAAATATTTCTATTGACTCACCAGTATTTTTAAAAACCGTCCATATTGTGATTTTCCAAAGTACAATGTTATCAGACTTTGAGGATGCCATGAAGAAGTTCAAAAGGATTTCTCGAAAACCCTCTACAGGTAAACTTTGGACTGGATACTTTGACCATTGAGACACTTGATGCAATATGCAATGTGATATTTAAGGGTTTTTTACCAACAATGCTATATTTTGTGCATTCTGTACAGTAACCATCCCCAATCCAACTCAGCAAACATCAGATTCGTCCAAGTCAAAATTGTGTCTCGCTACTGAGACAGCTGCAGTGACTTTCCCAGTCACAAATGTAGAGGTATATGGAACATCTTCTACTGACATTGCAAAGGTCATAAAGTTACTGGATGATCTAGTTTCAGAAGAATGTACTAGCATGGATGTTCAGTCCAGCCATCTAGCCAACTTTCCTGAAGCTGACAACAAGGCGATTGTGGAACTCAGCCAAAGCAACCAAGTGCATGTTCTTGTGGCTGCAGAGGACAAACTGATTGTGTCAGGGAAGAAGGATGATGTTTTAGACACTGTTCTAAACATCAACAAGTTCCTCCAGGCAGCCCGGGACAGGGAATTCAGAGAAGGTGAAGAAAGGAGGCTGAGCAAAACATTGCGCTGGGAGGTAGCAGAAGAAGAGACTTGGCTGCCACTGAACTCCAGCATTAGCTATGAACTGGAGTTAGCTTTTCACAAGAAAGATGAAAAATTCAGCTACCAGGAGAATGGGGAAACCTTTACAGTGGATTTCAAGGAGATGAAACGGGTAAACACCAAGGGGAAGACCTGTAAAGTCAAGAGAACCCTGTTTGCTGACTCAGACACAGGTAATAATCTTAAGTTTCTGCAAGCTTGTACTGCAAAGCACATGGAGTTTACTGAACTTTTAAAATGACCTGTGATTTTAAGATACTGCAGCAATAGCTTAAGGCATTAATTAACACATTATGGCAGGACTATTGAGCACTTTTTTGTTTTTCAGCTATCATTCAACCTCCACCAACCTGGACCAAAATGGATGGAAGTGATCTGGAAATAGTTGTTCTGTCTCCAAATTCAGAAGAATACAAGAAGATAGAGAATGACTTTTTACGCTCAAGCCAACACGACGATATAGCTCCTGTCCAAGTGGTGCAGGTATAAAGACTTTTTTGGTCAGATTTGTCACCATATAGTTACACTTGCAATGTTGTGAATAATTATCAATAAATGCATTAATCCTTAGATCCGCAGAATTCAGAGTCAGCCACAATGGCAAAGATACTGTGTGTTGAAGCAAGCGGTGGACAAAAAATATCCCAAGCAGAAAAATGAGCAGATTCTCTATCATGGCACTACCAAAGACATTTGTCAGAAAATCAATAGGAATGGCTTCAACAGGAGCTTCTGTGGGAGAAATGGTATGTCATAAGTTGTCTTACATTCTAAACACCCTGTGTAGTATTTGGTCCATAGCACTGAACTTTATTCGCTCTTCTTTTTAAGCTGTCGTTCATGGTGATGGCACGTACTTCGCCAAAGAAGCTTGGTACTCCTGCTATGACCAGTATTCAAACCCAGATGAGAATGGACTGAAGTATATCTACAGGGCTAGAGTCGTGACCGGGTCACCATGTAAAAGTCGACAAGGGATGAAGGAGCCAGACCCTCTGGACCCAAAAGATCCCCGTGCTGGGCTACATGACTGTGCTGTGGATGATTTGCAAAACCCGTTCATCTTCGTGGTGTTCTGTGATGCAGGGGCGTACCCTGACTATCTCATCAGCTTTAAGAATGCTTGACCATATATTTGGGTACTTTTAGCACTTTTTCTAACAAAGGACATCCTTTGTAAGTAGTCAGTAACCTTTATCCAGCAATGATGTGCAAATTAAAAAAAAAACAGTGAAAAAGATATATGCTGAAGTTTTTATGCTAGGTTTATAATGACAGTGTAAGCAATAATTTGTATTCAAATTTAAGCAATAATTCAAATTCATTCAATTTCCAGAAATCATGTTGTGCCTTAACAGTTGTCTCCTCATGCACTAGTTCAGGTTCTGTTGTTTACTCTTTGTAATACTCAGGTTTTTTACAAAGAAAAATAAAGATACCTGATACATTGTGATTGTGTACCTTAAATGCAGCAGTGTAAGTCATTTAGAGAAATTAACTCAAGAACGTGGTCAGATGTCCACAAACATTTCGCCATATAGTGTATTTTACGAAATAGAGCACCAACACACCCATATGTGTTCCTTCCCCAAACTGTTACCACAAAGCTGGAAGCACACAATTGTATAGGATGTTGTTGTATGCTGTAGCATTACAATTTCCCTTCACTGGAACTAAGAGGCTCAAACCTGTTCCAGCATGACAATGCCCCTGTGCACAAAGTGAGCTCCATGAAGACATGGTGTGTTAAGGTTGGAGTGGAAGAACTCGAGTGTCCTGCACAGAGCCCTGACCTCAACCCCACTGAACACCTTTGGGATGAACTGGAACACCGACTGAACCCCAGACCTCCTCACCAACATCAGTACCTGATCTCACTAATGCTCTTGTAGCTGAATGAACACAAATCCCTACAGCCACGCTCCAAAATCTAGTGGGAAGCCTTCCCAGAAGAGTGGAGCTTATTATAACAGCAAAGGGGGAGTAAATCTGGAATGGGATGTTCACCAAGCACATATGAGTGTGATGGTCAGGTGTCCACATACTTTTGGCCATATATTGTATGTTTGACAAAGGAGTGAAGCCACTGAGTAGCCTATTTTCATTCAGGGTGCACTGTATTCACAGGGCATCGAACAGTTTTATTTTCCTGATATTTCCTGGTATACAGTGTACCACTCCTCATATGATTATGGCATAGTGGCACAAGGCTTATGATGAACACTAGAGTAACTCAGTACACTGACTATACCACCTTGGGACTATACCCAAGGAAATGAACTATCTATTGACTCTGAATGTATTTGATAAGACAGTAATGAAACCATGTGCTTTTCACTCTTCACTGCTGTTATTTTTATTGGATTAAAATGCACTAACATCAGGCAGGCCTTCAAATAGAGCAATAGGAGCTCATGCCATAATTTAGTTATTAAATTAAATTAAATTAAATACAAGAGCATTTGTAGTGATTGTTTGAGAATCCCTATTAGCTTGAGATAACAAACTCCAAGAAAAAAAAAAGACAGTGTCATGTACCAGGAGCAGAGGTTTTATTGTGACAGGATCTAAACTTTCAACAAGTTCTAGCTTTCAGACAAAAATAATAAATCAAAAGCCTTAAGCTTTGAGGGAAAAAGAAAAAGAAAAAAACCCTATGACATTACATACAGTAGGTGGTCCATAAAAATTGGCAAGCTGATCAAAGGGTATAGCATTCATTACACATTTTATGTTTCCTACTTCCTACTTCCTGTTGCCTGCCTCAGAGAAGTCTCAGGGTTTAAATTCAGAGATTAAAGTACTTTCAATGAATCAAGTCATTTCAGTTCAGTGATTGATTCAGGTTTGCCCAAATGTGCAGTGAGATCAGGTGGCCAACAAACAGTAAAATAGCTAATGATTGTTGCTATTTGTGTTAATTTATAATGTCCTGATATGTCTGTGTGTAGAAGAATTACTTTCACACCCACCCCAAACACTGGAAATCTCCAGGTGACCAAATGATTCAGACTCATTAAACTCATTGACTCTACTGATCCACTGAACCAGAGAGGAATGAATCATTGCCTTGATTCACTGACTCATAGGATGCACATCCATCCGATTCACAATTCACGGACAGATGAAACATAACACAAAAATACAACTCTATATTTTGAAGTTGGCTGTTGGGAAATTCAGTGGTTTGGCTTCCATGTGTTAATTTTGTAGGAAACACTGGAAGATTCGTTCACCTTAGTGACTTCAGGAAGCCAGACTCATCTGCTCAATGAAGAGTTGGAGCTCGTTAGTGTGTGTACAGCTGAAGGTTATTGGTGGCAGTGTTTAAGAAGAGTGCTGTTCATGCAGCTCAGTTTGCACCAAGCAGGACTGTGTAGCCACTGTGTGAAGCCTGAGATAGTGTAGTATGGGTTATTACAGTGTAAGGTATAAAAAAAAAAAAAAAAAGCAAGAAGATATGATTAGCAAACTGCAGGCAAAGGGCATTCAAACAGAGTTTGCATAGAGTATAAGGTCTTTGATTAAAAGCAGTACAACTCATAGGGACAGATCATAAGAAATCATCTTCACAGATCTAGCTAACAAACAGTAGTTGTCTTAAACGGTAGTAGTAATGTTTTTTTTGGTCAGAGTCTTCTGGTGCTGTTGTTGAAATGAAATTTATGACTGAATGAAAGTAAGTGTGACAAAGGGTGTGTTTACAATAGACAAAAGATGGCCTGCTATGTATATGTGGAGGCAGGGTGACATCAAATGATTACTCAGTACAGTGTTTCTGTTTACTTAACATGTTGCCTACTAAGGTACTTCAGTCTGGCAGGTCTTTGAAGGTAACACAGTTCATGGCAAGCTTTTCATTTCCCTAATGCACCAATGAGACACCCCCCTTCCCCAAGTCTATGAAGGAAGCCATATTCGGTTACTATGACAACATTAGCTTTTGTACAAACCAGCCCCATGTCAGGCTAATGTTAAGACTTGGCATGATCGATTCTACCAGACGAGCTTTGCCGTCATGGGTCCAGGGGACGAAAACAATGTCCAACAACTTAGCCCAGCAAGCTTGAACATTATAACAAGGATATATTTATCTTAAAATAAAATAAAAAGTAGTCTACATTATACAATATATGTTCCTAAGCCATGTAGGGATAATGGATTTTGTCAGTGGAATGCATGGCATGTGGAGTGACCAGCCTTTGTAATGTATTCATAAAAGCCTGGATTTTATCCCTCGATCTGCCTAAATGAAGGTCAAATTTATGATTTTAAAGATATAATTTAATTTTTTTTAAAAACATTAAAAGTAAAAAAGCAGCCATGTAAACACTACATAGCCATCTGTTAAGTATTTTTCTTTATTTTTTCTACAGACTCATGTGCAGAATTTTGTGGTAAACCATAATTGGCTGCTATCAGCAACTTCTTGTTGACATTGCAAAAGGAGAGAGTTTTTTTTTTTTTTCCATTTGTTGAACCACAGTCTCACCAACATCTTCCTGGAACATTGTTTTGGGTAAAGCAGAATCTGCAGGTGTAAAATGACCTAGATCTACTTCTTCTGCCTTCTATAGGAAGTGAGGGACTTCAGGACTGTGTAACAAGACCTCAAAAGTACACTAATAATAATTTGTGGTTGATTTTTGGTTGAAGCTTATCATAAGCCCCCTCATACTATGCCTGCCTTGCTTTAGACAAGGTGTTTTTTTTTAAATCGGCCCTGTTGGGTTTAAACTCTAGCTGTCTTTTTTTTGGGAATTTGTTTAGAGCTCATTCTTATACCAGGCTTTAAAGTTTCGTAACATAGTGCTGTACCAAGTTAGGTTGTCAGAGATTAATAGTCTTGCTAAATGCACATAGATAGGACTTGTATAAGCTTACACATTCAAAAACAAAGTTTTCTCTTTTGTATTTTGGATTCATTGTCCTGTGATAGACCGCTACTCTGACATTCTTCTTCAAGTTTCAAGTGGAGTTTATTGTCATTTCAACCATATACAAGTACATAGTGAAACGAAACAACATTCCTCCAGGACCAAGGTGCTACATAAGACAAACACAGAACAACACAGAACTACAAGGGACTACATAATTTATACATAAACTGCACAAGTGCAAACATGTGCAGACAGCACAAGACAGTACAAGACAGTACAATGACTACTGGGACAGACAATGGGCACAGTAAGTCCCAGTGCAGCGCTGACCAGTACACAGTTCTGTTTAAAAGTGAACCTAGTGACAATAGTGCAAAGAGTACAAGAGTACAATACAAGTAGCTGAAATAGTGTAAACATAAGAGTAGCAGCCTATGTACGGTATAATAAGTATTGTAGCAGCATAAACGTGCAAAAACTTGCAAAAAAATTGCAGAGAGGAAGGAGGATGCTCAGCTGTGTGTGTATATATGTATGTGTGTGTGTGTTCCTTCAGTCCAGTTTCTGAGTATTGAGGAGTCTGATGGCATGGGGGAAGAAACTATTGCACAGTCTGGTCGTGTGGGCCCGAATGCTTCGGTACCGTTTGCCAGGCGGCAGGAGGGTGAAGAGTGTGTGAGAGGGGTGTGTGGGGTCATCCACAATGCTGGTGGCTCTCAATAGTCCCTCTGTAGAACATGGTGAGGATGGGGGGTGGGAGATGTGCTTTCCTCAGTCTTCTCAGACTTCTCTTCTGTATTTGTCGTTCCCTCAATGATTGTAAGCTGTCCAGACCCTGAGGCAGCAAAGCAATCCTAATGCTCCCACCACCATGCTTTACAGTTGAGATAAAGTTTTGGTGTTGGTGTGCAGTGCTGTTTTTTCCAAATATAGCATTAGCATTTCAAAAAAAAAAAAAAAAACAGTTTGTCACATTGGTCCCCAGACTTTCAGATTTGCAGGATCTGGAGATTTATGAAGGTTATTTGCTGGCACCGTTGGGTTCTTCTTCTTTTTTACAGGAATGTACAAAGAAATGTGTCTGTCAGTAACTAGACTTTTTTATGGGTAAGGACATCTCTACATCCCACACCTACAACCTCATTAATCAGAACGTCTGACTCAAATCTGCTTTTAGAGAATTGTTAGCCCATGGGTACATTATTTTACACAGAATGTGTTTTGTCTATCGTTATGACTTAGATAAAGAGCATCAGACTACTTTTTAAACCCTGGCAAACCAAATCAGGGTTGGTCTTTTTTTTTTCTTTCCTTGCAACTATATGTACATTAAAAATGCTGTGCATTTGATTTCTTCTTGAAAAAGTAAATATCACCATCTACTGGTAGCACATTGCAACTGCAGAACTGAAAAATTCATATAAAATTCATATAAAAATTTATATTCATAAAAAGTCAAAACTGCTGACTAAAAATCCAAGTGATTCAGTGCACATTCATAAATGTAATTTTTCCCTCCATTTTCTGTACCGCTTATCCTTCACAGGGTTGTGGGAAGCCTGGAGCCGATCCCAGGGGACTCAGGGCACAGGGTGGAGGACACGCTGGACGGGGTGCCAACCCATCACAGGGCTCAATCACACACACACACACACACACACACTATGGACAATTTAGAGATGCCAATCAGCCTTGAACAAGTCTTTGGACTGGGGGAAGAAACCGGAGTACCCAGAGGAAGCCCCCAAAGCACAGGCTTTGGCAACATGCAAGCTCCATAGACACAGGGCGGAGGTGGGAATCGAACCCCCAACCCTGGAGGAGCGAGGCAAACATGCTAACCATGTTTTTCAGCTTTTGCAAATCCAGGTTTTGAAATTGCTTGATTTAAGATTGAACCCAATTCAGGCAGGATCATGATTAAAATTGTGGTTAAGCAGGAAGGGACGCAATGTAGTGGGCTAAACCTTCAACGTTATTTTATTAGAATAACAGTGTTAAAATTATTCACTCTTATACACCCAAAAGGTTTAGTTAATCTTTTAAAAGAAAAGCAGAGCAAAAAAAAATATTTACACAATTCTCCCTTAACCACAAATATAGTAAAACAGCTAAGATTAATTTTTACACTGAAGCTATGAGACTAATTATGAAAGTAATGGAACCGTAAAGCCACCAGGTTCAAATACTTTAATTTGCTTAAAGTAAAACTTGATTCATCCTGATATCTTCTGCTTGGAGATTCTGTATTTGCTACCCTTTGTAGATGATCTGACATGGATACACTAAATATTTCACTCATATCAAATAGCAGCAGAAAATACAGTAGAGATCAAACTGGAAGTATATTATCATCTGAATTCTGTCTTAGGTTTGATTTATCTTAAATTCACCACTTTAAAACTTAAGAAATTTGAAGAGTCTAGTGCTTCAACAAGGATGATGATGATGCTTATGGGTTTTCTGACATCTATAATAATAAACAAAAGCATGTTGCATAAGTAAAAGCAAGTCGAATTGAGCTTCCTGAATGACTTGGTGCAATTTGAGGCGAGTATGTGATCGTCTAGTCCTGCTAAACTGGTAATAAGCTTCTTCTACTTTCCTTGAGATTTCAGCACAACACTATAAATGTAAACGTATGACACACATCTTGGGTGATAGAATGAATTTCATGTACAGGGAGAATTTTGTAAACTTAATTGTTCCTTTTATGTGTTTGCTTAAAAAAGGAAAACATTAATGCGGATCAAAGATTTAATCGAAAAATCTTTATTGTTTTGTTAAATGACAGTGTTAAAGTGACTTCCACTTTCAACTAGTAGAAACATTCTTCTGCCAAGGGGTCCAAGCTTCCGTATAAAACACACTGGTTGCCGAGACCCTATTGCCCCAAAATCAGTCACACAATTTTGCTGGAAACTTTTTATGTCATACATGTTACAGTTTAAATAAAAAGGCAGCAGGATTCAAGCTTCCAAGCCTCTAATTTAGCCTGTTTAGCACGCAAGGTGTTATCGTAAGAATACTGCTGAAAAGCAAATGGCAAAAATCAAGAAATCTACACACAGTGGATGTCTGTTTAAGCTTACATGAGAGATTAACTTGGTTTTGATCTACCCATGCAAGGGAGAGGTGGAGGGTCGGAGAGGGAAAGAATGAAAATCATAGCCCTAAATCATTTATAATCCACCGTTAAGACACACGCAAAGTCAAACCATGTCAGAGAGTGAGAAGACAGGAGACGACTGGGCAAAAAAAGAGAGAGATAAAGTGGGGTTATTGCACTACATCTGCTGGGTGGAGTTGCCGTTCCATGTGTTGTTGTCGTCTTCGCTGTCCTCTTGGGTCCTTAGCCGGTAGATTTTACCGTCTTTTTTAAAGTCTTCCGGTCGCTTCTCTAGGACCCGCTTGCGGATTGTTTCTCTGGAAACAGGAAAAGATTTGATAAAGATCAATAAATGACCTCAGCACGCATTTAGGAAATGGAAAAGAACAATTTTTTTTTTTAATCAATGTGGCCCACCTCTTTGGTTCTCCAGAGTTAGCGTTTAAGGAGTTTGAAGGGCGCTGTGGCTGGTTACGGGGAGCTGCTGCGGCTTCAGGAGGAGGGCTGCTGAAGAGGAAGCTGCTCACGAACCTCCAAACTGCCAGGAGAGGGTACAGGATGGTGCCCAGAAAAGACCAGATGCCACCTGTGCTAGAGGACTGCACTACGGTGTTAGCGGGCCTTCCGGACTGCTGAGGGAACAACACCGAAACTCATTTTTGGCTCTCTATATATAAAACCCACCCTTAATCTGCAGTATATTGTAACCTGTGATGCATCACTACTCTCAGTAACTAGTAAGTGGCACTGTGAGAGCAAGTGGCTCACCGGCAGCAGGACGATGGAGGCACTGGGTGCAAGCTCGAGCTCCAGCAAAGTCTTCTCCAGATCTTCAGCTGTGAACTCACGCCTGGGGAACATGGTGGCCAGAGAGAAGTGCCCGAACCTGTTGCCCACCTCCTGTGAGAATCGAGTGAGTTATTCAGGGGAGTGTATAGCAGACTATCAATACAGAAAGTACAAATTCAATTTAATGCTTAAATACTAAGACCTTTTTAATGAAACTATAAGATTAATATACTGTTACACCTTAAAGGTTACACAGTATATTAAAGCAATGCACAGTATATGTAAACACCAATCCAGCCAGTCTTGCAGTATTAAAATGCACCAAGTTCAGGTATTAAATGTGTGAGGAGCCTCTGGAGCAAAGCGATAAAACACTAGAATCAAAGCAGAATGAGAAACTGAATGAGATACTTAGGTGTTTATTTTAAGTCTTTTCAAATCTCCAAAGTCTTTTTCAAAACTCCATTTACATCTTTTACTTCTATTTGGTCACTTGTCTTTCTTTAGAACCAGCAAGCTTAAAAAAAGCCAAAAAAATATTCACAAGTATAAATATGTTTATGAAAATCATATTACTTAAAAATTAAAGTTTGAGAAAGAGGAAAGGAGACCGACATTCCTCTGTGCCAATAAGGAATACTGATATAAGCTATAAAATCCCAGTAACACTGCTGTATGTGATACACTTTTTTTTTTTTTTTTTTTGACGAGTTGTGTATAAGATGGGCAAGAGTCAGTAATTACAGACCTATAAAGTGGCCTACTGTACATATGAGCAACTAGCAAGCCTCACAACAAATAGAAAGAAAGTTCAGAATAAAAATTTAGACAATTGACAAGCTTGTAACTTTAACAAAGCGATTTTTTTTGGAAATTTTGGAAGCTGGAAGGCTTTACTAATACACTTTTCTGGTACCAGGTTCCCAGTGATTTTTGTATAAATGTATACAAAAAAAATGACACTAATATCTTCAGTTTTATGGAAACTACTTATAATGCTGAACTCAGCTCTCCAGTCTCTTCTTTTTGTTAGATCCTTTTGTTCCTGTGTGTGTCTCGTTCAACAGTTCTCATATTGAAGAGAAATAGTCAGTGGACAGTGCATAAACACAGGCTTAAAATGAACCGATGCACTGACTGACCTGAGCTGCAAACTGCCTGGCCTCCTGCAGCTTCGTCTCTGAGGGAAACTGATTGGTCAGAGAGGAACCGTCAGGGAGGCGGAACTGTATCCTGGCAATCGTACTGTGAGGAAAGAAATACGGTTCAATCATACGATACAGGAAGCTGCTGCAAGTACAGCACTGTAACAGTTGCATCAGTGCAAGTCATTGCAGATTTGGCCTAATAAATCATACTTTCAAACACAAACGAAATGGACAAATAGGAACAATCAGTGATAAACTATTTACCTGCACCTGAAGGTTAAATTATTATAATAAACATTATAACATTATAAATGTTGGTCATTTTTATGCAGTTTAACTCAAACTTGGAAAACTGTTCCTGAGTCCAATCCACTAAACGATAATTGGATTACACAAGTTTAATTTAACTTAAACCACCAGAATGATGATTCAGATTCAATGCTGGTTTTTTTAATGGTTTCACCTGCTTGCATACAAATAAATCTCGAGAACAATTCAATCAAAAAAAAAAAAAAAAAAAAGATCTCTAATGCAGATTTTCATGCTGAAATAAAGCATGAGCAAATAAGCTCTTCCTTTTATAAATACGGGACCTTCTCTCTCTCTGTGCAGCCTCTTTCTTCATCTCCTGCTCGGCCTGTCTGGCTTGTAGCGCTGCCGCTCGGGCTGCGTCGGCCTCCTCCTGGGTTTTAGCGTAGCGGGCTGCCCGCTCTGCACGGTCCTGTAACAGCACAACAGTACCACATACTCACTCTTTTTTTACAACACCGTGTAATACTAGGTTTTTCACCAAGCTTAATATGTTGCATAAAAAAACCAGATGCAGGTAATATTTATGTAAGATGTGTTTGTTACATTTGTGCTTCAAATGTTTGTGACATCATGTTAGATAAGTGTAATGGGAAAAAAAAAAAAGGATTTTATGTAAAAGGATATCCATTTTTATACCCAGCAATACAGACAGGCTGCTCACTGTCTATTAATTTATTAGGATCCCTATTAACTGAGAAAGAGGTAGCAGACATTCCTGCAGAGTGTCTGGAGGCCAGTCAACTTTTAATATAAAGGTCAACTTTGCAAATCTTATGCCATACTGAAATATCATTGCATTGTAATTTTGAACTGATCTCGTTTCCTCAAACATCAGTTTGTACTTTATGTCTTCACTACATCCAAACACGCTAGAATTCTCATCTCAGCTACCTATCTGTATCTTCTCCCATTTATTTCTCCTGCTTGTGACTTTCAACCTTAAGTGTCTTCAAAACCTTGGATCTCTTTTGCAAAAATTTAGAGAGATTTTAGCTAAAAGCTAACCTTTTAAAACTTTTACGTGTTTTGTGTGAACATTTTATTGAACTTTTATTCCTTTAAGCAATTTAACTGCATATATTGTTTACATGTTCGCCTTTGCATTTGATTAATAGAAATAAATCAGTACTGCTCAGTGAAGTGTAAAAGGCAGCAGTTTGAGACCTGAGCGATCTGCTGTTTGACCCTCTCTCTGGCCGCCTTCTCTTCGGCCTTCTCTCTGTTTCTCTCCTCCAGGATGCGCTTCGTTTTCTCCTCCTCCTGCTTCCGCTTGAAGTCCAGCATGTCCTTGCCAAGCTTCCGCCGCTCGATCTCCTTCTTTATCTCATTCTGGCCGTGAGAAGGGACTCGGCATTAGACAGGCTTTAGCTCGTGTAAGAGCAACTACAATAACAAATATAGAAATCTGCACAGTGTGGTGTGAAAAGTCTTATAAATCACAAGACTTGCCTCCTCTTCTCCCTTGCGTTTCTGTTCTCTTCTTTCTTCCAGTTTCTTTGTTAACCTAAAAAAAAGGAAACGGACCTGAGTGATAAAGATTATCTAATCTAATATTAAAAGGAACAATAATGAGCTACATTATACAGACTGAGCTTAATCTTCACACAAGTGAACGTGCCCCATTTCATTTCATTTCCTGTTTCATTTGTTTGCTATTTGGCCAAAAATCATTGGCTGAGGAGAGTGTAGGAGGACATTAAGTGCAAATAGTGCAAGCAGAAATCAAGGAAAATCAACCAAAACCACAGAATTAGTTACAAATAAAATGTTCTGTGTGCTATATCCAGCATTTCTTTTCTTTTCCTTTTATTTGTTCTCAGTCCAGATATCCTTAATTGTATTTTTGCAGCACTTAAGCAGCTGTCTGTTGGCTCAGTTTATGCCTCATTGGTCAGTTTAGCAGCTCACATTTTTCTGGGGGAAAAAAATGCTGCCTGAAACCAAAATTACACAGTATATTGGTTTCACTTCCTGCACTTTGGTCAACTCAGGATCGAAAGCTCCATATGTGAAAGCAGCCACAGCTTTTCAGATGAGAATCTTACTGTTGTTGTAAAGTAGTCAAAAAAAATCTGAAAACCGTATTAAAAAAAGCCTTATTGTAGGACTTTAGGTATAACATCATGGTCATGCTTCCCATTATATCACACTATAAAGAGGCACCTCACGAGACACTTATGTAACGCACAAATACCGTGTTCTGTGATTTATCAGATTTGCTGATATGGTATGTCTGTACTTTGCTCTTGTTGCAGCATGACACCCCTCCACAAAACCTTTACCTCTCGACCTTGGCATCCAAGGGCTCCTCTGCCTGAGACGCCTGTGATGTGTCTTCTGATGATTGGCTTGTATCGTCACCTGGAGTCACCTGACCTGAAGCCCCTGCTTCTTCCATAGGCATGGACAGAGATTCTATAAAGATTTAAAAAAAAACAAAAAAAAAAAACAAGCTAAGACCAATAATACCAGCTCAGTGTAAGAATAATTTTTCTTACGACAGCATGAAAAGCTGATGCTTCTGACATGCAGCCCTGCCTTGAATGAACCGAAACCATGACATGCAAATGAAGAAGCTTTGCATGACTCCAACAAGCCTAAATCCCTTAGTCTGATATTTAAAAATGTTGTTAAACACAGACATATGAGTGATGCAAGCACACTCTGGAGCAGTGCAGTTATTCCACACGTCTCACCTTTAGATGCAGCAGCAGCGGAGGGGTTTCCTGTTACAGTATCTGAGTTTACAGAATGGCTTTCAGAAGGAGAGGGACTTTCAGCCTGGATCGACGTCTCCGGGTTTGGCTGAGCCGGAGCGGCTGTCTGCTGAGCGTGTATCTATACAGGTAGCAGGGGAACGGAGAGGCGGTGAGAAGATCAGATAGAAGTGTGGGGCAGGAAAATACTAGGAATTCCACTAGGAATACCAGTGAAGGGAGAAATTTTAATAAGTAAAGAATAAAACATGATGGAAAATAATCCATATCCCAATAATCCAAGTGTTTTTTTCCTCTCGGTTTATCAGCGATTACAATGTTTAAATTATTAATGTTGTTAAACGTCCATGAGACAAGTTAGTTTCTGTCATCACTTACGTTATTATAATGGCTATAAACGGTCGCTCATAACGCTCTCTTTTTTTCTTTCTCTTTAAGTTAATAAGCCAAAAAAATAAATACACCTTGTCATGATACTGAGAAACTGCAAAACCCTTCTGAAGTCTTTCTTGTGGTGGAACAGCTTTATTCCTAACACTGGAGACTCCTTCCATAAAAGGTAAACAAACATATCAAAGACTCGATGGTTTCCTTCTTAAATGATCCCTTTATCACTGGATTTAGGGTATGTAAAGCATCATATTAGAAAAAGTGCATTAATATAAACCTGTGGTTTTGAATTCCAGCCTGCTGTTATAGAAAATGAATCAACCAATCAGATTTGAGAACTGACCAGCACTGTGGTATAAGAGGGTTTATAAAATCGCTGAACTACGCTTCAGAATAGTGGCTTAAGGATTATACAGTCATGTAGATGTATTTTATAAAACAAATAGTGTATATATCATAATGCTTGTTGTCTATAGTGTGAGAATGTGTGGGGAAGAGTGTATGAACGACTTGCATATGTTGAGTATATAAACGTATAGAAATGGAGAAATGAGTATATAAATGTGGTGTGTGTCACTAATGCTTTTTTTTTGTTGTTGTTGTTGTTAAAAGACTGAAGGTATAGATGTGACTCGATATGACTATCTACAGTATACTTGTTATTTTTAACACTTTCGGTTACAGAGAATTTAGGTTTTATGGCTCTGTAATGAACCATACGTGGCATTTAATGATAAATTAAATTATATTAACCACATGTGGTTTAATTTGTAATGGTAAATCATAAAATATGAAAATAAAAAGTGATATAAAAAAGGTTATAATAGATATAATAAAATGAATGCATGTGTCTCGTGCAGAGAGAAACCCCTTTTTTCTAATGATTAAACTAAACACTGTTGTTGTTTATGGTGTGTGTGTGTGTGTGTATACCTGCTTGACTTTGCTTATCCTGTTAGTCAGTTCCTCTGCAGAGACGCCGCCAGCGATGATCTCCAGGGGAATTCCATTGTCGCCTATGAAGAAGCTGGATGGAATGCACACCACGGGATCTACCAGGAACTAACGTTAAGGGAACAATAAGCGGCTTCGGCTTTCGCTTTCTCATTGGAGCCATCTTGTTAGCATTAGCTGTACTGATACTGAACTCAGCTTCTGCCAGGCTCCACCTAATAACTAAACATTTGCATTAGACACTACTGTTATCTGCAGTTATTTGCAAGTACTTGCACTTTACTGCACTATCTGTCATTATTACTATTATTTATATCAGACTGTTATTTGCACATTATTGCTATTTGCACATCATACTGCATGCATCATGCTTCTTACCTCTACCTCTATACTGTTTATCTCAACTAACTGCACCATAATTCTTATTTATTCCATTTAACTTAATTGCCACTTGCATGACTGGTATGCATCATACTGTTTCCCCCTGTACACTGTTAACTTATTGCACCATAACCTTGTTACCTCATTTTAATTTATTTGCTATGTGCACTACTGATTGTATGCTAACTGCATTTCGTTGTCTCTGTACTCATAC
>CM040458.1:4742713-4769035 GCA_022758105.1 Pangasianodon gigas
GAAACTGAAGGTTCTGTAGCCGGGGGGAGCTACAATGTTCACACATTTTATTGATAACATTACACTGAATGTTTTGATTATCATTTGATGATCACTCTGAATGATCATTTGTTTATTTAACCCATCAGTGTTGGACACAATGCAAATAAAGCGATAATAACGACACAGTGATCATCGATCACTCCAGAAGCAGCAAGCTAAACTACACTAGAGAGAGAGAGTTGTGAATGTTCATGACTAAGTTAATATAGGTTTATATATGTGTGTGTATGTATGTACATATATATACAAAATTAAAAACATGAAGTCTTTTACTACTTTTCATTAATTTACCCTTTTGCCTAAAAAAGTATTTAAAGTATATTTTGAAATATTTAACAAAATCCCCACTTTTACACTTTGAGCTGAAATATTTTAAGAAACAATCCCACTGACCCCTGGCTGAGAAACGCTGAGCTTTGACAGATCAGATTTGACACGTTTTTCCGGTCTGATCAAAATGCTGAAACCAAACACTGACGCATGTTCTCCCTGTATCTGTGTGTTTTTTCCTTCCATCTCCCAAAAAACATGTCAGAAGGTGGATTTGCTAAGATAAACTCCCCCTAGGTGCGAATGTGCGAATGCGTGTGTGTGTGTGAGATGCCCTGTGATGGACAAGCATCCCATAGAGGGTGTACTCCCGGCTCACGCTCGGTGTTCCCAAGATAGGGACCGGATCCAGCGCCACCCTGACCAGGATAAAGCGCTTACTGAAGATGGATAGATGGATGAATGGATGGATGAACGGATGGAAGAATGAACCCAAATAATCCTGCGGCACGTCACTACCTCGTCCGTGACGCTTCTCCCTGCAGCAGAAGCTTACAGAAACACAGCTCAGTCATGCAAAGTGCAAATGTCTGGTCCTGAATCCTGAGTGACTTCCTGCTGGACATGTAGTGCACTACCTAGGAGTTGTATTCACTTTGTATTGCACCAGGGACGAAACATGGTATTTGGGATACAGCCCCTGATATGAACAACAAATCAATCTGTTCACTGAGCTGTCAGGAACCTCTATTTATTTATTTATTTGTTTGTTTGTTTATTTCCTGATATCTGTATGATGTCATCCTGACACAAGGCCACCAGCAGATTAGCCAAGTTAAGGCTGTATCCTAAATCACTCCATACTGTATAAATAGTGCACTCCGCTTCACTTCAGTGTAGCCTTAGTGCTTTTCTAGGGAACATGGAGATCTCAGACTAGCATTACTCTTAGCTAGCTCCATTTAACCCTGTGATTTATATTAGACTTGCTAGCTGAAATGTAACATTACTGTTTTCTTGTACATCCTAGCTGGGTTAGCTCAGCTAGCTTTAGCTTTAGCCTTAGCTGTAGCTTTATTTACATTTCCTAGGCCTTTCCTCGGCGTAGCTGCTAGCGCTAGCGAGCTAGCTCTGAGCGTCACCTGGGTTTCATTTACCTGCAATGACGACGACGAAAACAGAGCCGTGCTGCTTGGAGGTGGCAATGGCTGCCGGGATGGAGCCCTCGAACCAGCGCATCTTCTTCTGAATTAGCCGCTTCGGACACTTTCTGCGGGACAGCTGTCGGTTTGCATCTATGCTGTCACATCAACTAGAAACCTGTAATCTCATCACGGAAGTGACGTACAATCAGAGCGACATGGGATATGTAGTCTTTTTTTTTTTTTTTTTTTTGTGAGGTTGCAGAGATTAGCTACTGAGGTTAAAATATAATTAATAAATATAATAAATAATAACAGCTATCAACAGCTCAACAGTAAAGCAATGCATGATATATGTATATATATATGTATTTATATAATTTTACATCTGTGACACAGATATAATCAGCTGCACTATATGTGTGCTATGTTCACCATCATGAATAAGCTTTATTCACTGTTATTAAATAATTCACAGAGGTTCCACCTGAACTCCTCGTCTCGTCTTAGCCACGCCTCCGCTTCAAACCCTGCTGAACTTCTGATCTCTGCAGTTAGAGCTGTGAATACACAGGCGTATGTGTTTGTTCAGCACAGAGTCAGCAGTGATGGGCATCGCTGGAGCCCGGGCTTTCTCTTCCTCCTTCTTCTCCTCCTCCTCTACCTCCACTTCTACATCTTCTTCCTCTTCCAACTCCCCTCTTCTCTTGTACCTCCTCCTCCTCCACCTCCTCTCATTCTCTTCTACCTCTTCCTCCTCCTCAAACCTGACATCCTTCCCACCTTAGCTACACCTCTGAATAGGAGCACAATTTTTTCACTTGAAGTATGGAGAGCCTTGGTTGAAAAATTTATAAATTGACCAAATTCTCTGACTGTTTGATCAATAAAAAGGAGTTTAAGCTTGTGGATTCCATGTGTGTTCACAATAATTGTCTATATTTTAAGGCACAAAGCCAACATGATGAAGAGAGAAAGAGAGTGCGAGATCTCCGACACACTGCAGTTCACTCAAGTGTAAAATCACAGCGGCACCGAGTTCATTCTCTCATATCGCATTTCACATAAGGCAGGGAGTCTAACATACAGCCGGCCTGATAAAGGTTGTAATCCAGTGCAGCAGATGAATTTAAAATTAGTGTTCCTAATAAAAATCAAATTATGGCCCGTAATTGAATTGAAAGATTGGGAAAAAGCCCTAGTCTCCGTCCCACTAGGCGTGGGTATACAAGGCCCCAGAAAGTATTTGGACACTTACAAATGTCTGTCTGTCAGGTTTCAAAGTCGAACTGTGAAATGTTTAGTGATTTAATGCACAGCGACATTAAACACACTGATGAGCACTGTTTCTCTTCTGCTGTCGTCGTGATTGTTGTCATGAACTGCATCTCGAATCAAAAACTCTGACCTTGCACACTGGCACACTGGCACACAAAACAGACGTTTTGGTAGATTTAAAGGTGACATGAGAGGTTTTTAAAGTTCAAACACTAGCTGGGATAGGAAAACCGGTTAGTGTTCGTACTCAATAACGATCTAGAAGAGTACATAAGTACGCTATTTACGACACAACGCTAGTTTGTTTTTCAGAGGTAGTAATTCATCCATTTCTGTAGCTGAAATAGTGTGCAGCGTATCAGGAAAAAGCTTAAACAGCATCTACACTTTAATTTAAATATAGCTTGTTTGAATGCGACTCCCAGTAACGGTTCAAAATATTAGCACAGAAAATCCATCCATCCATCCATCCATTCTCTGTACCACTTATCCTACACAGGGTCATGAGGAGCCTGGAGCCAATCCCAGGGGACTCGGGGCACAAGGCGAGGGACACTCTGGACAGTGTGCCAGTCCATCGCAGCGCACAATCGCACACACACTCACACACCCATTCACACACTAGGGACAATCTGGAAATCCAATCAGCCAACAGCGCATGTCTTTGAACTGGGGGAGGAAACCGGAGTACCCAGAGGAAACCCCTGAAGCACGGGAGAACATGTAAACTCCACACACAGGGCGGAGGGAGGATTCGAACCCCGCTAACCACTAAGCCACCGTGCCCCCTGCACACAAAACCTGTCTTTGAAATTTCTAATTTGTAAAATAAATGAATGAAACAAAAGAGGAGATTGTGAGTTTCTCTCACCTCCCTATTTGGAAATCGAGAAACCCCATGTGGGGTCGCGACCCCTAGTTTGGGAGTTAAGATGTGTCATTGGTCTCAGAGTTCTCAATGTGGGGTCTGTTAGGCAAAGCCAAGGGGTCAGCGTTATTTTAGATTTTGTTAAGTTGTGAAGTTGTGTAAAACGCAATAAATCTTCACGAATAAATCTTCTAAGGCTTCAATGTTTAGGCCAAGTATCATTATACACACTTAAATAATAATAATAATAATAATGTTTATATATTACACATAATATGTATAATATTATAAATATTATAAATATTATTTTTATACTATTTTTTAATATTATAATATTTTTTTAAATATAAATCCCTTCATATATTTTTATGCATATATTTTTTCTTATATTTAATATTTTTCTTTATATTTTTCTTTATATTTAATATTTTTCTATATTTTCTCATTTTATTTTGGAACAGTTGTACAAAGCATTTCACTGCAAGTCGTACTGTGTATGGTTATGCATGTGACAAATAAAATTTGAATTTGAATTTGAATAATAATAATTATTATTATTAACCACAACAACAACAACAACAACAATAATTTTAATATTTATTATTATTGTTGTTGTTATTATTATTATTATTATTATTATTATTATTATTATAACAACAATAATAATATTAACAATAATAATAATAATAATAATAATAATAACAATAATAATATTAACAACAACCACAACAACAACAACAATAATTTTAATATTTATTATTATTGTTATTATTATTATTATTATTATTATTATTATTATTATTATAACAATAATAATAATAATAATAATAATAATAACAATAATAATATTAACAACAACCACAACAACAACAACAACAACAATAATACTAATAACAACAAATGCTCTCTCTCTCTCTCTCTCTCTCTCGCTCTCTCTTTCTCTCTCTGACTTCATTTCCCATAATGCACGTGGAGAAAAGCGCAGAGAAAATAAACAGAGCTCATCATGGCGGCTGACAATGATGTGAGTGCCACCTCTTAGGCAGACATTATCTCCTGACTCTGAACCATCTCACAGCTGTGTCATGTTCCTGCACTTTAACACTGTTTACTGTCTTGTTGTTGTAGCCCGAGTCTGAGGTGTTTGAGATCACGGATTTCACCACCGCGTCCGAGTGGGAAAGGTAAAAGCTAACACCTACTTCCCATGTAGTTAGCTAACTGACTCGATAAAAAAACAAACCAAAACAGGAATTGGATTCTTCTAAAAATAGATTAGACGTTTATAATATAATGATTAGTCTTTTATAAAATGTAGAGAAGGCCCTGACGCGAATGTGCTAACGCAAAACTCAAGAGTAGCGGCGCGTCATTAGTACAAATGCTCCACTATGAAGCAGATTACAGCTTAGTGCACTACATAGTCTTTATTTACTTCTCTACATAGTGCACTAGTGCAGGGAGCAGGGAGCGGTTTGGGATTCATTGACTCGAGAGAGAGTTAGCAACATTACTGATGCACTTATTTTTGTATGTGCTAGTTGTGTTTTTGCCAACTAACTCTTGTGTCACGTGATTTATATATTCATTTTTCACACAGGTGACTAGTTAAAGTCATTCTGCTTAAAATGAGCCCTGTTTTTACATCTTTCCAGTACATTTTCTTCCTGAAATATATTACTAGCTAAGACTGTTTACATTGGCCCCTGAAATTAAAGTTGGTGTCTGAGAACTTTTTGTACTTGTGTCTTAGTGTTATTGTCACTTATATGATAGTATATCTTTAAAAAAATAGTTTGGAGATGTTCTTGTTTTAACGGTATAGTTTGTCACTTCTGGGAAAACGTTTAAGATATTTTGATGAGTCGTCCTGTACTAGTCTTGCGTTCGTCCAATTAAATGCTCTCTAGAAGGTGTATGTCCCGCCCCCAGGGGTTGATCAAGCTCTACAGCAGCAGCATGTTTGCATTAAACTGGTTTTTGCATTAAACCAGATTTGCTGGTGCGTTTTGACTGAGCGTCTTCCTGCACGCTATTTTCCAACTATTCCTCGGTTGGAGTTCATTTATTTCAAAAGCCCTATTCGGGTTGGATTAGTTTATCAGGGGGATGTCTGTAATACATTTTTTACACTTCTCCTCAGGGATTAAATTCTCACATCCGGAGAGGAGTTTGAGTTTCTAGCCGTTTGTATTTTCTACGAACCGCCACGTGGTCAGTTCCTTAAATATCTAATGTTAGATGCTGATAAATTGTTCTTCCTCTTTCGGCTGCTCCCGTTAGGGGTCGCCACAGCGGATCATTGGTCCGCATATTTGATCTGACACAGTTTTTATGTCAGATGCCCTTCCTGATGCAATCCGCCCAAATTTGATCTGGGCTTGGGACTGGCACTGGGAGTGCACTGTCATGTGGGGTCGGTTCCCTGGCCGGGAATCGAACCCGGGCCGCAGCGGTGAGAGCACCAAGGCCTAATCACTAGTCCTCCAGGGACCCTACATGCTGACAAATTAATAACTGTAAATGATTAGCAGTTTGAGTATACACAATTCATTTACAGTTTTAATTTATCAGCCTTTAATATTAGATATGTGTGTGTGTGTGTGTGTGTGTCCATACACTCACCGTCCACTTTAATAGGAACACCTGTACACCTGCTCATTTATGGAGTTATCTAATTAGCCAATCATGTGACAGCAGCACAATGCATAAAATCATGCAGATACAGGTCAAGAGCTTCAGTTAATGTTCACATCAAACATCAGAATGAAGAAAAAGTGTGATCTCTGTGACTTTGATCATGGCATGGTTGTTGGTGCCAAATGGGCTGGTTTGAGTATTTCAGAAACTGCTGATCTGCTGGGAATTTCACACACAACAGTCTCTAGAACAACACAGAATGTTGTAAAAAAAAACATTCTGTGTGTGGAGGATCTGCAGGCTGAAACACCTTGTTGATGAGAGCAGTTTCTGAAATAGTCAAACCAGCCCATCTGGCACCAGCAACCATGCCACGATCAAAGTCAGAGAGATCACTCTTTTTCTTCTGAGCTGTAAGGAGGTCTATAGTAACTCAAATATGCACTCTTTACAACCGTGGTGAGCAGAAAAGCAGCTCAGAACTCACAACACATCAAACTTTGAGGTGCATGGGGTACAACAGCAGAAGACCACATCAGGTTCCACTCCTGTCAGCCAAGAACAGGAATCTGAGGCTGTCATGGGCACAGACTCACCCAAACTAGACAGTTGAAGATTAGGAAAAAGAACAGGTGATTTTTTTTTTTCTAATCTTCAACTGTCCAGTTTGGGTGAGCTTGTGCCCATGACAGCCTCAGATTCTTGTTCTTGGCTGACAGGAGTGGAACCTGATGTGGACTTCTGCTGTTGTAGCGTTTTGTGCATGCTGAGATGCTTTTCTGCTCACCATTGTGGTAAAGAGTGATTGAGTTGCTATAGACGTCCACACACACACACACTGACACTAAAGAGAAACTGCTCAACTATTGTCAAAAATTCGATTGTGAAGCAGACAAAATTGTCTCACATTTAATACATTAAAAAGTTTCTCATTGCCATGATACAGTCTGGAGATGATGCTGTTTTGGTATATACATCAATTAGGAAGGATTAATTTTTTTTTTTTATTTCGTCATGGCATATCTGAAACTGTTCTGTGGACATGACAGAGATTCCATGGTTAACTGTTGTATGAAACAACTTAATCAAAGTTAAGCACAAACTAAAACCCTGTTTGGGTGAGATTGATTTTTTCAGTGTGATGTGTATTTTTGAAACATTTGAATATCTTTGTGATAAACGATGTCTGCTTCACACACAGTGATGTGTTCACTTTATTGGATCAGAAAACAGCCATCATAATGATGTAGTATTTGCAAATATAAGTTGAGGCTGTCATTTTCTTATGGCCTGCAGACTTGCGCGCTTTCCTTTGATTACCTTTTTTTTTTTTTTTCTTCAAGTAAACTCCCAGTGAAGACATTACATTTATAAAGTGATGCAACCCATAGAAATGACATTTTTCAGGGAACGTATCCTGTCATTTTGTGAAATATTTTCTCTTAAACAACTAAATGCGGCGAATGTCGATGATCAAAAAACTATTTTCCGACACATCCGCCTGCAAAATCTGAAATGTCAGTCTCTGGACAGGACTATAATGAATATAGTTGGAAATGGAACGCTAATCCTGTCTGAATAGGACTTAAGAATGAAATAAGAATGAAATTTAGCCTGAATGTGCTCACAGAGTAAAAAATAAATAGCGCAGGAGGTCTGGGTTAAACTGCTGCTTTGATAGACAAGTGATAGAATTTGCTTAAAATATTTAAATACAGAACAAATTAAGCAGGATTTTTATTTCCTGTGTTTTATTTTTTCTTGGACACATCCATGAAATTGCCCTGCTGTATTTGCTCTAACGTACTGTATGTTAACCATGTGATGTGTTCAGATTCGTGTCCAGAGTCGAGGAAGTGCTGAACGACTGGAAACTGATTGGCAGTAATGTTGGCAAGCCACCCGAAAAGGTGATTTCTTTCAGATTAAATTCCTCAAATCATGCTGTCACTGACCACTTTATTAGGAACACCGGTCAACCTGCCGATTTATGCAGTTATCCAGTCAACCAGTTATTTGGCAGGAGCAATGCAGTCATGAAGGCACAGGTCAAGAGCTTCACATGTGTCTTAATGTTCACGTTAAACATCAGAATGGGGAAAAACTGATCTCAGTGACTTTGACTGTTGCATGGTTGTTGGTGCCAGATGGGTTGGTATGAGTATTTACGAATCTCCTGGGATTTTCACTAGGGCTGCACAATATATCAAAGTTATCGAAACATCGCAAATATCACAATATGCATATTGCAAGGGCTTTTTCAAAGTTTTAGGGTGACACAGATAGCAGAGAATGCTTTCTTTTCCTCAAAAGAACAAGAAACATGTAAGCTATGTCATTTTCAGATTTTAAACATATATATATATATATATGTATAATTTACATTGATTTTACACATTATATCATTATCGTACCACGTATTGTATTATTTGACAAGCTATCGCATATCGCATTTTTCTTCAATATCCTCACACACACAACAGTTTCTACATAGAATGGTGCAAAAAACAAACAAACAAACAAAAATATCTAGAACTTGCTAGTTCTGTGGATGGAAACACCTTGTTGATGAGAGAGGTCAGAGGAGAATGACCAGACTGGTTCGAGTTGACAGGAAATCTACGCTAACTCAAATAACCACTCTGTACAACCATGGTGAGCAGAAAAGCATCTCAGAAATGCTCAACACGTCAAATCTTGATGTGGATGGGCTACAACAGAAAAAGACCACATAGGATTCTAGCCAAGAACAGGAATTTGAGGCTACAAAAAATTTGAGGTCTACTGAAACTAGACTGTTGAAGATTGGAAAAATGTTCACATGGTCTGGTCTTTTTCCAATCTTCAACACCAAATTTTTGCCAAGTCTATATGGTATTTGAGGTTTGTACCATTTTGGGACATTTTAGAATTTTTGTAGGAGTCACAGTTTTACTGAAACAAGCCTTCAAGCCATTTATCAGTGGAGAGAAGGAAGGAAAGATACAGAGGGACTCTGAGAATGAGTGATAGATTAAAGGATATAGGGGACAAGAATGAGGAAGACAGGGATTGGAGAAATAGAGCGTGAGGAAAAGAAATCGAGTGATAGTGAGAAAATGGCTGAGGGAGAACAGACAGATCTGGTACATTGGAAAAACACTGGTGATGCGTTTCTTAGATGACACTAATAATTGTAATAAATGCCTTTTTTTTTTTTTTTTTTTTTTTTTTAGGGAGAGTATACCACAGGCACATGGGAGGAGAAGTCACGTGAGATCAACTTTGCCGATTTCAAGTTTTCCATCACGCACCATTACCTGAAACAGGAATGTGCAGAGAGCGAGGGGAAGGAGGACGGCGAGGAAGGTACATTTATTGCAGTGATGGTTGCCAAAATATTTCCCATGGTTTACAGTGGGCCAGAAAAGGTACCAGGGATATTCTTATTTATACCAAAATGAATACTATATGCTGTTCAGTGAAGCCAGAGAGAGAACTTATCCAGTTTACAGAAGTTCTTTTGCTGTGTTACAAATGGGACTTTGTTTCAGGAGTGCAGATGTGGCTTAAAAATGCTGGTAAAGCCTCCTAGCTTCCTAAATCAGACTAAAACAGATCATGTCCTCTTTCCAGATGCCTTTCCACTGGCCATGCAGGACCTGCTGTGCATGAACAACGACTTTCCTCCGAGGGCACACTGCCTTGTCAGATGGTTAGTAACACCAATGAGCTTTTATACCGAAAGTGTACACTTTGTTGCATTATATATTCCTGTAGTGTGTGTGTGTGTGTGTGTGTGTGTGTGTGTAGCATGTACTAGTATACTGTATTTACTGTTACTGTAACAGTTGAAAGTTAGAATTATCGTCATTTTCGTGAAAGTTGCAAGCTTGGCAATTTTCTTGGCTTGTAATTAGATGTACATTACAGATTCTGTAGCTGGAACTTAGGTTCAAATATATCTTGAAGCATTTCCTCTTCCTGTTTGGTTAACAAGTACAGTATAGGTAGAAGTGATAGGAGTAAACATGGAAAATCTCCTTGCCTGAGGCATCTTTCTGCTGTAGGTATGGAGTGCGGGAATTTGTGGTCATCTCTCCTGGAGCGAACTGTGAAGCGATTATCAGCGAGTCTAAATGCAACCTGCTGCTCAGTTCTGTCTCTATCGCTCTGGGAAACACTGGCTGGTGAGTAATAGGCAAGACTTTACAGAATACACATATAAAAAAAAAAGTCAAAATCCCAGGCCTAACTGGAGTGTAGAGGTATGTTATTAACCCTTAAAGGATAATGAACAAAATGTGTTCATTTTTTTCACCCTGTGTTCTCAGTTTCATGCCTTATAAATGGCATAAAACATAAAATGCTTTAATCGAATCAGCAGAATTTTGTACTTTCGCCATCTCTGAGTATCACTGAGTAGTCTGTGTTTGAAAATTATGCAGCCACTGACATGACATGGTGGTTATTTTTTAATAAAGCGTTGTCACATATATACTGACAACATAATAATTTATGGCCATGTGATACTAAGTTATGGTCATTAATTGTGTAACTTTGGCCCACTTCTTAATACGAAACATCGTGCTTTATTATTTGGCGGGAACGGCTGAAAAAAGTATGTCTGCTTTGAGAATTCGCTTGTGGTGATTGAGCTAATGGTATATCCATGTCACAAAACCAGTGACTCCAGTATGTCTTTATACATCATTCAATATTGAAGTGTAATATTATCAATTGTTTCCAGCAGCAGAAATATAGTTTATATATATATATATATATATATATATATATGTGTGTGTGTGTGTATATATATATATATATATATATATATATATATATATATATATATATATATATATATATATATATATATAACAGTTAGATCATCATAGTTACATGCTTTGGTTCTTGTGGTCTAATTCAATTGATTTCTTTGTCTCTCGCTCATTTGAAAATACAATAGTTGCCACGATATCTCGATAAGCTTAACTTATGGTCTTGATACACTGATTACTGTTAGGGGTGTAACACAATGACAGTGTCTGTATCCGTATCTGTTTACTGCTCTAAATATCTGTATCTGTATCCGTATCCGTATCCGTATCTGTATCTGTATCTGGACGTAAACTTGAACCCTGTGCCTGAAGAAACCAGCATGTCTGCAGAAGCATGTCTTTCTCCACACCTTATACATCACTTGAGCTCATAATGGCCTACTCGCACAAACACTTTCGCATTATAACCAAAACGGCACTTCTGCTTCCTGGCTCATCAACTATACGATCTCCTGGGATTTTCACTAGGGCTGCACAATATATCGAAATTATCAAAATATCGCAAATGTAAATATCGCGATATGCATATCGCAAGGGTGCTTGTAGACCCGGTGTCTACAAGAGCTCCTGAAAATGAACATCAGCAACATATATGACAGAACACTTGTGAAGCTCCTTTTAATAAGCTGGAAAAAGACATCAGAATGAATGCTTCCTCTTACGTAATTATGAACTATGAAGGTTAGAAAATACCTATTAATAGAAACAAACACTCAAGCTAATGTTAGCCAGACACTATGACTTTATTGTAAGACTGAAGGGAAAAAAACAACGTTAGATGTTGCAGTCTCTCTGTACCGCCGAATGTAAACGGCGCTACCGGAGCCGTGGGATCCATGGTACTTCAAATTGGAAATACATCACAACCCTGAGTGCGAGTAGTCCGTTGGTCTCTAGTGGAGAAGTGTGTAGGAGTGGTTTTTTTTTTTTAATCCTGATCATGCAGCTATTATTTTTGTTTGCATCTGCTAGCAATATTGTAAATTCCCTAACAAGTTTAGTTGGTTCTATTTCTCAGAATATAAAAACTCATAGCCTGATGTAAACCACCGTGACCTTGACCAGGCACTTGGTAAAAATAAATGCATTGTACATTGTAAATGCATTGTACATTGTACATCGTGTTCATGTTAAATATTGCGAAAGTAAAAACCTTTCGCTTGTGTGACTTTTTCTTGTCTCAGCAAGAAACCATGTGAAAACTCTGCCTTTCTCTTATTCGTCTTTGTATCTGTTTAAAACACATTATCTGTTCAATCCGAATAATGTCTCTGCATATAATGCATTAGAATTATCTCCAAAACGCAGTTCCTGTGTATGATCTTATTTCTCAGTTGTTGAGCAAAATAGAGCAGATTCATTTATTTACTACGAAAAAAAACTTTATTGTTGTTTCTGAAAAGGATTTATTTGATGATTTGATCATGATACTCATGATCATACTAGCAATAGCAATAGTAATCCCACATATCATTCTAAACTATATGTGTAAATACATTTTTAAAGCAAGTCATATCAGCCCTGAATATTGATGAAAAGATCTCAAATAAAAAAAGATAATAGGAGCATGAGATGTGGTGAGAGAATTATCATAGCCATTATCTATCATTTTCAGCCATTAGGTCTTGTGTTACTGCAGGAGTTATTTATTAAGCTTCCTGTTTCTTAAGAAACTTTGTGTACTCTTCTGATTTTTTTTTTCTATTAATTTGTAAGTGTATATATTTTCGGAGACTTTGTGAACTAGGTTGCAATTTTTACTGAAATTAACTCTATATGGAGATGTACTCTATATGTAAGCAATATGCTCCACCAAAGATTTCACCGTTAATCAAACAATCCTGAGCCTGTAGTATATTTTCAGTCACACAGTTCCTTCGATTAATATTGTAATTCATAGTCCGAACCTTTTTACTTCAAATGAAATCAGTCAAAAATAAAATAACTCGGAGGAAGTGATTGCTACATGGATACCGGAGTGGAGGAATCAACGCGAGAGGTTCAGTATGGAAACGGTTTAGTGTGGTCTTATTGGATTAGTGCGGCTTTAAGTCTGTGGTTCTCAGAGTGGAGTCCGAGGATGCCCTGAAGTACAGCCTGGGGGTCTGTGATAATTAGGCTTGTGTGATATAATGATTACATCATCTCTACACAATCTTAGACTGGCACAATATTCAGTGACGTTTACTCTAATTATATTATATTGTTATATTTTATTGTGTTAAGCCAGGTTTTACGCTGTATGATATTCGACCTGATCACACATCACACATCACACATCGTAAAGGATAATCTTTGGTCGTGAGTTGGTGGTCGAGGAACTGTAATGTAACGTGTTCACCGATTTAGTGCAGCTGACCAAAGACAGTTGATGAGAAATTTCTGGCAGTGTCTGAAACTTCTGCTTAAGATTTCAGTGTGAGCGCTGCTACGACACTCGTCTAAAATCTACCAATAGGAGGACGGCATATGATTATACAAAACGCAAAGAACAGCTACAAACATGGTAGAGACAACCACTAAACGTAAACAAAACATACTGGATTCAAAAGAAGAGCACTTGAAGAGTTGAATTGCGGCAGCAGACAGAATGTCTCTATAACGTCTCATCAGTGTTATATCGTGACAGGACAAAAAGGGATGCAACATGGAAAGAAACAGAGGATGAATTACATCTTCCAGGTGTGTAACTAGCTAATCAGCATGCGAAAGCTGTGTTCATAGAGTTTATTGACTATTATGACAAAAAAAAAAAAAAGACGAAGAAACCTGTGCTGTGTCACTGTGCACCCAGTATGGCAGAATGTAGTAGCTATCTTCGTCGTTTAATCTGACATGTAGGAAGTATGTTATGGCACAGTCTGTTACAGAATTCTTATTAGGATCATCTCATACAGTGTGACAAGTAATAATCGTAAAAGACATGCTTATGTGGTGTTAAGTGTGACAAGAAATCCATACAGAACCAGTGGCACTGAGCATGCATTAACGGTACTATTGGGACTCGCTACAGCCTCAGTCACTGGGGAGACCTGTGTGGGTTTGGTTATGTTAGGCATGTTGGCAAGGCTGAAGGGTGAGTGGGGTAAACTGTAGAAAATAAGCTACTTGAACACAAGCCAGGGCGTGATCACCCCAGGCTGGGTCGCCTGGGTCGCCTGGGTCGCCTGGGTCGCCTGGGTGAGGGCGTCTGATGTTCGAAACACCTGAAACACTCAAGAACTCCAGGAAAACATCACTGATGATGACGTGCTTCATGTGATGTATTTTAAAACCGTTATATTATATTACCAGCCTTGCCAACCTTTACTCATTTGGTGTAAACTCTGACTATGTTATCACTCAAAAATATGCCAAAAGAGCAGCCACCCCCAAATAAACCGCCTGGAAGCTCCGCCCCCTCTCACATGCTCTCTACTGGACTCGCACAGACAGCAGACAATATTTTGAGTTCATTAATGCAAAATAAAATCTATCTATATATTTATAATTTTGCTCTTGCCATGAATATAGCACTTGATGCTGGCACGGCAATAAAAATTTAATCACTCACTCACTCACTCACTGGTTGTTTTCCTGTCTTTTTTTTAGACTGTCAGTTCCGGACCATTAAATCATTAACCACGTATGTTTAATTGGTGAATCGCAAGCAGGGAAAAATCAATATTACACAACCCTCAATTATCAGTTATTATATTTATTATTGAATGTTCTGTTGGAAAGTCGAGGAATGAAAAAAGCTCCAGCCATATTATATATTACATATTACTGTACACATTTGAATAATTAGCCTGATATTTAAGTACTAGGATTATGCTCATAAAATAAATATGGACTCAGGGAATTATTTTGCATTTAAGGGATCCCTGGCTGCAGAAAGTTTGATGCTATAAGTGATAGTCAGATGAGACAAATATCAATGACGTGCTAATCATAGACAAGTTTGACCAAATTTTCCTATTTAAATGGTTTTTGTATTAAACAGTTGCACCTTTACCTTAAAATGAATCGAAGTGTTTTAGCCAAACCTGGAGGACGTGGTTTATTCCAAGAAAGCTCCCATTTTAAACTGAGAAAATATCAAATGTTGCTTGTGAGTAGAGGCACAGGACAGTGGTAAAGAAACTGCATATTGATACAGGTGAATTGTTTTGTATGCTGTGCTTTCGGAGTTAAAAAGTTTTCGGTGTTAAAACCCATATACACACACACACATATGAAATTCAGAGAGAGAGAGAGAGAGAGAGAGAAAGAGATCAAGATGTAAATTGCCTGTACATCCAAGTCCATGCAAAGATAAATGCCTTGTCTCTCGGTTTTATGAAACAAACGTTTGGTAGAGTAATGTACCAGGAGTTCTGTTTTACATAATGCATTACTGCCTCCAAAACAGCAATTCAAACCCTCTTATTAGTTTAACTTTTTTTTTTTTTTTTTCCTTCCTGCTCACTGTTGCTGTGCTGTTTCTTGAGCTGAAGCCTTTACAGCTCTAAATACATCCTCGTGATAACGTCGTTACTTAGCAGTGTAGCGAAAAATATGATTGAGCATGAATATGGGATTGTCACGCCCATGCTAGCATGAAACTTGGAGCAGTCTACCATCATAGTGACTACTGGAGGAGCACGCATGTATGCGGCTTTGCTTTGTAGCATGTAACAGACTGACTTAAAGCTGCTTATTGTACTACTGTCTGTCTGACATGAGCTCGAAATGACGTTTGAGAATATGAACACGTGCATCTGAGTCATTGCTGCTGTCCTAATGCGCGTTTTTTTTGAGTTAATTACCTACACAAGGACGTTGTATGTTTGTAACGTTCGGTTACATGACCTGCCTGAAAAACAGGGCTCGTGTTCAATCACTGCATCGTCCTGAGCTGTTTTCTGTGAAACACAGGCTCTGGGTGTGTGTGTGTGTGTATGTGTGTGTGTGTGTGGGCGACCGGTTTCCAAGAGCAACGCTCTACAATAGGTTACAGCACACATCCCGCTGAGATGCAAGAGGATGAACGCGTCGCCCCCGGCAACTCGCTTTCCTTCTCTTTCGCAGGCTCATAGGGCACAGGGTCACTGCATTTCTGGGGGCGATTGTTCCCTTTTTTAGGTGTTTTGAACAAAACAGTATCTATAGCACTGATAAAAGTGCAGCACTGCACAGCACCATCATTTTCATCATTTAGCTGTATGCAGAATGTGTTGAAACGCTTCCAGCACCTCTTGTGATGAACAGTCCGGCGTACGAGTTAACATTTAAATCCTTCATCTCAGGCACGTGTGGAGTGTAATGGATTCCAGGTGCTCAGGTGTTTTCGCAGGCTTTTTGAAAGACTAATGACCTCATCTGCGTGTGTTAGCGTTAATGACTCTGCTGTGCCACTGGGTGGCTCTGTTGAGATGCGTTTTGAGGATCGGTCCTCAATTCCAATGCCCTTTTTTTTAAAAAAAATTTTCCCCCGATATCCTCCGTTATCTGCTCCTCTAGAGCGACGTCGTTCTTCCATAAGCGAAGAATGTAATGATCGTAACTTTTTTTTTCATCATTTGTGTTATCATCGCAGCTGAACAGTTCATCATAACAGAGCGTGCTTATTGCAGTTCAGCCAATACGGTCACGCTACACGAACAGGAGGATGATAGTACTAATAAATGTGCTTCATTAAGATAAAAGTGCTTTGCGTGGCAGTTTCCTGGTTGAAGCTGCTCGTTGGGAGGACAGGATTGTGCTCAAAATGCATCAGAAATACAAATGAATGCAAATTCGATTCATACGTGCAATAAGATCAAAGCACCAGACAGAGTAGAGTTCAATTACTCTTTATACAGGACAAATATGCAACAGCTGTTTAGCTGGGTTGTACTAAAAAGCGTTTTTTTTCTTAAACAGTGGTCTTTTAAAATTATTACGTGTCACGCTGTATTAAATAATCTCACTAAATATTGCCAGAATTCTGTAACAGACTGAGATAACGTCCCATTATATGACGAAGATCCGCTAACGATAGACCTGTGATTAAAGAAAATTACGTTCTGCTTACGTCATAAATAAGGCTGCGTAAACAAACATCCTTCTACATGTATATCTTGAGGTATTTTTAAGGATATTTTTATCTTTTACATGTTTTCACGTGTCTATATTTATAGCTGTTCTGTGAGTTTTGCGTAATCCTACACAAGCCGTCCTCTAATTGGTGGCTTTAATACGAGCTTCGTAGCAGTGCGTCACGTTATACGCGATAAGATCGCCGATCTCAAGTCACAACCAGAGAATTCTTTTCCGATGTGTGATTTTGGTCTACGATAGCAAAATCGGGCTGAAAATCTTACAGCAGAAACCCGGCATTGCATAACAAGCTGCTTTTTTAATAGTCTGACGTTGCAGGATTGCTGCATCACATAGAGCAGCACACCAGTTCATGAGAGTAGGAGTGGGCGATATGACAGAAAAATCATTCCTGAATTTTTGAAAGGCATTTCTATGATACGTGATATAAATCACAATATATAGAATTGATTTGCTCACAAACTGCCAACGGTGCATTATGATTTCTGTAATGCCCAAAAATTAATGTATATATATATTTTTTTATATTAAAAAATATAATCCTGTGTGTGTATATATATATGTCTCTGCATGTATATATCTATTTTCTTTTTTTTTTTTTTACAATTTTAAAGATTAAGTAGAGAATTTTAACATCAACTCAGCTGCTTCCCATCATTTATTTAAAATTCAAATTATAAAACATATAATTTTTTTTTTTAGAAAAATATATTCCAATGCCTCAGAAAAGTGTATTGTGGCATTATTTATTATAACAATATTATACTGCCATATCATCGAGCCCTACATGCGAGCATGAAGTTATTCTCTCTCTCTCTCTCTCTCTCACACACACACACACACACACACGTATACATACACACAGTTTTAGCAAATAAGCCCAAAAATACTTTATAGGGCAGGTGTATTTATCCAGCAGTTACTTTTCCAACATTTCTCTACCTACTTTATAAACAAATATTTTTTTTCCTCTTCTTTAGGGGAGAAAAATACAGTAAGTGCACTCATGTATTTAAAGACACTAATGCTGGTACTAGTGCTGGTGCTGGCACAAACTGTCAGAAAGTGTTAAACTAGTGTGTGTATATTTTCTGGGCTTTATTAGTGTTGCAGTAGCTCATTTATTTATATATATATATTTTTTTCTCCATATGGCTCAGTTATTATTAAGCCCATATTAGGAGCCGTACAATAAGACGACTATTTCCACTGAGCGATCTCATGTGCTGTCGGCTTTTGTGACACACCTTCATGTTCACTTTTGATTTAACATATGGCCTTCTCACAGCTCCTGACTTTGCTCTGTCTGTGTGTGTGTGTGTGTGTGTGTGTGTGTGTGTAGCCAGGTGCCGCTGTTCGTGCAGATCCAGCAGAAGTGGAGGAAGATGTACGCGGGTGAGTGCCAGGGCCCCGGGGTTCGCACCGACTTCGAGATGGTGCATCTGCGCAAAGTTCCCAGCCAATACAACCACCTCTCAGGCCTGCTGGATATCTTCAAAGCCAAAATAGTGAGTAAGAACGATAAGGATGGGGGTTTATATCTCGCCGAAAAAAGTAATAAATCTTTCCTTCCTCTGAAGGGCAGTGGGGAGAAAAGTGCAGCCAAATAAAGGCGTATGTGTTAATTAAGATATTTAAGCTGCTTATATTCGGATTAAAGCCTCTAGGTGTTGGCTGTGAAGTTTTCTGGCTGATACCTCGCGCTCTCGGATGTTCGTCCTGTTCAAAGGTGCAGATGTGCCTTCCTTTTTTTATTGTAACTTATGCCTCTTAACTATTTCGTCACGTTTTTAACCCACAGGGGTGCCCGCTGACACCGCTACCACCCATCAACATCGCCATCCGCTTCACCTACATCCTCCAAGACTGGCAGCAGTACTCCTGGCCCCAGCAGCCTCCTGGTAGGTTTTCTCCCTCCATCACCCCCTCATTATACTCATGTGGTCCATACAGTGAAAGTTTAGAACCTGAGCCATAGCCTGTGGCCTGCTCTCCCCATGCTCTCATATCCTATGTTTTTATTTAATCAAGAACTATTCATGATCTTATATTTCCTGTTTGCTATTCTCGAATCCGATTGGTCTGAAGGTGTTGATCTGATTTGCTATAACAGCAGCTCGGACAGTAGTTCCAGCTGTGAGCAAAGAGCTTGTTTCTATAGTAACAACATACACAGGGAGTTGTATGCCAGATGTTCCACATAAACACATAAAACAACTTCTGTAATCGGTGATATGCTGAAGTTTTCTGTGAGGCGCTGTCTAGAATTTTTGGAAGGAGTTTTCCGACACGAGAATGTCCTCAGGAACATGACAAGCTGCATTTTTTTTGTCTTATTCGCTTCAAGAGAAAGAAATAAAATAAGCTGCAATAAAGTAAGTGATAACAGGAAGTTGTTTTGCAGATGCTGGACAATGTTAAATGCAACTATACGTGCGTCATTCTTTAATAAATAAAAAAGAAATTGTCAGGTTTGGCAAATTGCTGGGGTATAAGAGGAATAAAGCACTTCGGGACATGCTGTTGTTGAAACGTAAGCAACTTTGGGGTAGTAATGTTAGCCGCTTCGCGCCGGGCCACATCACACCACCCTGTCATTGTTTTTTTTTTGTTTTTTTTTTATTTATAACAGCATGCCCCATTGTGCTTTATTTCATATTTATCCTACTATGATTCACTTATTTCTGGTTACTTGCAATGGCCTGGAAATATTTTCTGACTCACATTGCTTTCTTTTCATAAGCTCATAAGATGCACCATAACTATTTGTGGTTTACCCGGTCTGGCCTCTCAGACTTGAATTTTTAAAAGAAAGCAAGCATGTATTTGTCACATATACGTTACAGTACAGTGAAATTCTTTTCAGTTAGGAAGTTGGGATCAGAACACAGGGTCAGTCCTGATACGGTGCTCATGAAGCAGGGAGGGTTAAGGGTCTGACAGTGGCAGTTTGGCAGTGCCGGGGCTTGAAGCTGCCACTGTTGGGATCTTGATCAAGGTCTTAGCCCTCTCTGCTCCAGGAGCGCCGTATCATGACTGACCCTGCGCTCTGACCCCGACTTCCTAACAGCGGGAAGCGGGGTAGGGGGTAGGGTTTTTTATTTATTTATTTATTTAATTTTTTTTTTTCTGGGGCTGCACATGATTTAGGTAGCCAGCTAAAGAGCTTTCTTTCATTCTTTGTGCCTGTCTGTTTGCCTGCCTTCCTTTCTATTTTCCTTTCCTTTCATTTCCTTTCCTTTTTCCTTTCCTTTCCATCATTTTGCCTTCCTATTCTTCTTTCCTTCGGCTTTCCTTCCCCTTTCCTTCTTATTGCCTTCCCATTTTCCTTTCCTTTCCATCTTATTTCCTTCCTATTTTCCATTCTTTCCCATTTACTGTGTCTTTCCTTCCCATTTTCCTTTCCTTTCCTTTCTCTTCCTTTCCTTTCTATTTTCCATTACGTCCCATTTTCCTTTCCTTTACTTTCCCTTCCTTTCCATTTTCCTTTCTCTTCCTTTCCTTTCTATTTTCCATTACGTCCCATTTTCCTTTCCTTTACTTTCCCTTCCTTTCCATTTTCCTTTCCTTTACTTTCCCTTCCTTTCCATCTTATTTCCTTCCTATTTTCCATTCCTTCCCATTTACCTTGTCTTTCCTTCCCATTTTCCTTTCCTTTCATTTCTATTTTCTATTCCGTCCCATTTTCCTTGTCTTTCTTTCCCATTTTCCTTTCCATCTTATTTCCTTCCTATTTTCCATTCCTTCCTTATTTCCTTCCTATTTTCCCATTTTATTTCCTTCCTTTCCTTTCCATCTTATTTCCTTCCTATTTTCCATTCCTTCCCATTTTCCTTTCCTTTCCTTTCCCATTTTCCTTGCCTTGCCATGTGTTTACTTGCCTTGCCTTGTCTTCCCTTCCCTCCCCTTCCTCAGTAAGCTTTAGTACTGCTTGTCTTGCTCTGTTCATTATAAATTTCCTGATTGCTGAGTGGAGTGAGGTCATTTTTCTCCCCTAACATTTTCTGTCACACATGGCAGTGCATCTAGCTGTAAATATGGCAATATGCTTAGCATTAGAGATTGTCGGTGGAGTGAAAAACGCTATCAGAGACCTTTATCTGTTCTGCAGTGCTAAATCAGCGGGTAAGCGTCGTTGTTTTATCAAAGGCCGTAAGGTTGTCAGTTTAAGTCCTGACGCTGCCACAAGCCACTGCTGGACCCGTGAACAAGACCCTTAATTATCACCTGCTTCCTTTGGATTCTGTCTTACTTGAAAGTTGCTTTCAAGTGATAATGAATAATTATTCAGTGCATGAATTAATGAATAAATGTGCATGTAATCTGGTCCAGTTATTTGATGTGTGGTAGGTGACTTTTTTACTTACTTTCTTACTTAGAAATTGGTGGACTAAGGTAGTTTTTATGCCAGTGCTGTACGTGCCAACAGCTATAGATATAAATCTAGCCCTTATAAACCATCAGAGATGCTCAGTGGAGCCTGCTAAGTGGAATTGAAACACCTTTAGCTATTACACTTCCACTATTATACGGTAGGCAATAAAAAGCAAACTTTAGTTTTCTTCAGGATTTGCTTGTTTATGTTTCTGACCCCTGTTAGTATCAGGATCATATCTCAAATTATCTAATTTAATAACACAACACACACAGCTGATTGATGTTATCTAGTATTATAAATGCCTCTTGCTGCTATTATGGCCTTGTACTAGCTAGCTTTAATATTACAGATAGTCTCACATTGCAGTTCAAACACTATTAAAGGAATAAAACAGGACAGGGAGTGTTCTTATAGGAAAACCATCAACAACAGGGTGGTGTGATTGCAGCTGTTACAGCCCCAAAGTTGAGTATTTTCCTATAAAAGCATGTCCTGGAGTGTTTTATTCCTCTTATACCACAGGAATTTGCCAACATTTGTAATGAAAACATGACACATCATTATTTTTATCTGTTTATAGTTCAATTCTAGTTACAGTGTTGTGCAACATCTGGAAAACAACTTCCTGTTATCATCTCATATGTTATAGCAGCTGTAAATGGCTGTTCAGATCTCACCTGAATATCTATTTTTCTCTCTCTTGAAGGTAATAAGACAAAAAACACACAGCTTGTCATGTTACCGAGAAACTGTACTGACTGTTACAAAACGCTGACGCTGGAGACTCCTTCCATAAAATATAAATAAGAGACATTTTCTCCGTACAGAAACTTGATACGTTTTTTTCTTTGTTAAATAACAAGTCAGTGATTATTAGTTGTATATTATGTTGAGTGTCCACTATACAAGTCCTTGTGAATTAGCTGTTACTATGGAAACGATAACGTATTGGAACGTGTGCATTAACATAATCCTGTGATTTGGATTGCAGCTGGAGTTACTGATTGAGTCATGCTGTTATAGAGAATTAATCACCTTCTGCCCAATCAGATTCGAGAGTTCAAGGGCGCTGTGGTATATTTAAGGGTTAATGTACAGCTTACTGGTTAATAGAGCTGTATAAGCTTCAAAAGTCTGATTTTTTTTTTATTGAGCAATTGGGGTTTATCTACAATAGTGAGCAACTGCATCAACATGATCCTGCTTGTTATTCTGACAATGTTGATTTTATCACATATGATCTTGTTGCTGGTTACAAGCTTCTGCTAAGGGGGAAAAAAACCCCACGTCCATAGCAAGATAGAGAACTGCATAGACATGGAATATTTATTTGAAATGGTTTTACTACTCCTAGGAATAAGATTCTGCTGAAATGGTTGGTGTTGATTAGCACAAGATGGCTGAATAATGATGTCAGGACTAGCAAAAGTGTCCGATTTGATGTTAATGTTAAGCTGGACATTTCCATTTATCCAGATTGAGCATTCGATTATTCAGTAATAACACTTCTGAATGCCTCCATTTTTTTTTTTTTTTTTTTTTTTTGGGTCACAATTTTCCAGAGCCCTAAACCTGAACCTCAGCTGTAGGCTGCACTCATACACTACTAACCAGCACATTTTACTCACCGCATTAGTGCCATGGAAGCTGTATTTTTATTACACCCCAAAGCTTTTTCATTGTTGCCATGGAGTCATATCTCTCCCGCAGCACCGAATAGAAACGCCTTAAGATGATGTTTACTCAGTGGATTCATCGAGGCATGAATGTTTACCTCTGTATTAAGGTGCACTTGAGATATTTATTCAGCCTAATGATATTCTTCCAATTATATCTTAATGGATTAATGTGGGAGAAGTGCGAGGGACACGTGCGCCATATTATTACGGCTGGATAAACCACAGAAATAAAATCTAAAATTGCACCGATAGTCATATATTCTGTTTTATTGCAGACTTTGACGCCCTGCTCGCTGGAGAAGTCGGAGGCGTCGAGTTTGGCAAACTTCCGTTCGGCGCTTGTGAAGATCCAATAAGGTTTTGGCACAACGTTGCACAACATTTCCATATTTCTAAATATCACACACTTGATTAAATCACGGTGAAAAGATGTGAACAGAAAACAGCATTAATGATTTAGATTGAAGACACTCGCAGATATTTTGGCATAAATATTCAATCCTGCTTGAGGCATTCAGAGAAATGAATTCTAAATAAATGTACTGATTTTTTTTTCCCCTTAGTGAGCTGCACCTCGCGACAACCTGGCCCCACCTAACCGAAGGCATAGTTGTGGACAACGACGTATATTCGTGAGTACCAGATGTTTTCAGCTGCTTATAAAACACAGAGTGGCTTTATGAAGTTGAAACGGGAGAAAAAGAAATGAAATGTGAGCGATGAGGTAATCAGAGGGTGTGGGGGGACGACGACGCATGAATATGCAGCAGGTGCGAAAATTCAAAACACCCCGATGATGTCTGTGCCAAATTAATTTTTTTGTCACCTCTTGAAGAACCTGTTACCCATAATAATTTTTCGCAGCTCCAGCACAGTGTTAGAGGGGGTGGAAAGAGGGGAGAGAGAGACTGTGTGTGTGTGTGTGTGTGTGTGTGTGTGTGTGTGCATGCTACGTTTGAGCCTTGTAGCTCGACACCAGCACCGGACGCCGCCTGAGCTGCAATTAATTGGCGCCGAATGATTTTACGCTTTTTTTTAAAGTGTAGAGCTGCTCAGTGAGCTGTTGCGTGGCATTAACGCCGTTTTTGCGCTCGTCCTCATCCTGTCAGCAATTCACCATCGCCTGCGTGTGATGGAGGCTCTCACTTCTGAAGAGGGCCTTTTTTTGGGGCCTGATTTTTTATTTTTTTTTTGAAGTAGAAGAACAAATACTCTCACCTGCAGATAAGGAGCGAGAGAATAATGAAGGGTGCTCGAGCAAACAATGGCGCCGTTCTCCATGAAAAATCCTCTCCAGCCGAATGATTTCAGCTCGTTCAAGGCTGATGCAGCGTTGATGTAGCGGCCTTCCCCAAAAGCCGTCGGCTTTTTTTTGTTTGAGATTTTCTACTCTGTCCTTGCTCTAGATGACCTCACGGTTTCGTCGAACCATTGTATTCAAACGTTTAATCGTATGTTGTTAATGAACCAGGAATAATGAATAAGCTGTCGGCCATTCAGGGTTTTTCCAATGCAAGCATTGCTCTAGATTTTTTTTGCGTCAAGTATGGTTATTATTCATTAACAGTTTGATGACCTCCAATCCTTTTGAAGGATCATTAAGATTCGAAGCATTTGTTATGCTACAGCAAGCTGGTGGTCATTCACGGGTTTGTAAGCGAACGTAGCTGTGGGTCGGGTCACGTTGTTTCTCATTGAGAGTGTGATCGCTGTATGATAAATGTCCTCTAGTACACTCTAGAGCATCTGATACACAGGTGTGAAACCTAATGGTTTGAAATATGTCAAAATTTCTTCCCAAGTAAGAAGTACTCCTGTCTCTTTTTTCATTTTTTTTTTTATTAACTGTTTCTCACTCTTTATTTAATAAATATATAAATCATTCTGAATATCGAGAACACCTTTCTAGTGCTTTTCGAGCTTGTTATTAATATCCATATTCAGTTTTAACATCATTTCTCTTTAATAACGGAATAATTTTACGGAAATCGTTAACATTATTGCTAATCTTGTATTATTGAAAAACATGTGCTTCTAATTGTTGATTATGTAAGGAGTGTGTACAGTTATAGGAAAATAATCCATGACGGGGTGATGCGATACGACTACACACAAAGCGGACTTACAGAGTAACACTTTTGTGCTTTTTAACCTTTTATAGTTACATTCACGTTGTGGAAAGTCTGTGATCGCTTACGTTATAATGGATATAAACAGTCATTCTTCTCTTTTTCTCTCTATTGAGGTTAATAAGACAAAAAATCTCAGCTTTTCATGTTCTAGAGAAACCGAAAAAGTGCAAATTCCTCTGTCCTGAAGACTTTATCAATGTGGAAATCTTGGAGACTGACACTGGAGACTCCTTCATAACATAAATGTTAAATAAATGTCTCCTTGTAGAAAATTTCACCAATAAATTTATGTTCTTCTATATTAAATAACAGCGTTTATTATTAGGCTTAGATTATGTAGACGGTTTGTTATACAAGTGAATGAGATGTTAGCAATTTAGTGTCAATTTGACCTTTTATTTGCATTGAAAAATGGGGATATGCACGTATCATGGAGCAGGAAACAAGAAATTTCTGAGCATAATCGCTTACTGCCTTGTTCGTAACATTAACAACAGAATTTTCAAACTTTACTTTAGGTATCACTTAACAGAGAAGTGCTGTTCCAGGAGCATTATCATTTTCCATTTATATGTTTGAAATTAACCTCACAGTATTTCTAGAATGATTTACTGTATTTTATGCAATTACCATGTATAGGTTTTCTTTAACTGACAAAATTTTATCTTTGTACACAAAACTAGCAGTATTAAGGAATTGTCCTCACACAAAAAAAAGGCATCACCACATCTTTGAAATGTCCATATATCAAATGAGATTCTGACTTCTTCCAAGTGAACATAAAAAGAAAAAAAAAATCAGCTGAAAAGCTATATTTGAGCAAAAGCTATAGGTGGTCAAAATTTGATGCCGCATGAGAACTAACCTAGTTCAGGAGAGGACGTAATGTTTAACATGACAAACAAATGCTATATATATGTGTATATATATATATATATATATATATATATATATATATATATATATATATATATATATATATATATATATATATATATATATATATATAT
>CM040458.1:4769814-4784522 GCA_022758105.1 Pangasianodon gigas
ACACAGACTTTTGCTCAATGTGACATTATGGACAAGTTCAAATAATACTAATAACAATAAAATAAAAATAATAATAAATAATCACCTAGGTATTTTAGCTTTAAAGCAAGGGTGATAGGGAAAGTGACACTAAAAATAGAGAGCAGATAGATTTGCAAGAGTCAACATTGTCACTAGCTTTGACAAGTAATTGAGAAAATATATAAATAAATAAATAATGGAAAGATTCAGATATTCAGATATTCAAATGTGGTATTTAAAAAAAAAACACACACACACATGGGTGTATTAACATTGACACAGAAGTTAAACAAAACTACAAAGTTTCAAGCGGTGTCATGGTTATTGGAAATTTTTAGCAGGTGATTGAAAAGAGGCCTCTAAGAAGCTTCAAATAGATCTATATTTCCAGACATACTATATCTAAGCCTTTCTACATGAAGGGTGGAGGAAAGGTCAGACAACCAGATCTTGAATAGTGGCCTTGACTTTTTCTTCCAAATGCAAAGGTTGGATTTTTTTGCGATCATCATACCATACTGTATAGGCACTCGGAAAGCGTGATTAAGATGCTTCAAGGAGGCTGACCAGCCAAGGACAGCAGTTGCAGGATCTAAAGGAAGCTCACATGCATAAGCTTCTGAAAGAAATTGAAAAACTTCTGACCAGAATTCACCAAGTTTACAGCATGCCCAGAAAAGATGACCAAGAGAACCCTCCGCAGATTCACACTTATTGCAGAGAGAGGAAATAGTAGGATAGAAAGCGTTAAGTTTAATCCTTGAGTAATGCAGTCTATGCAACACCTTGTACTGAATAAGTTGGGGCCTGGCATTAACAGAACAGGTGTATATATTTTTAAGACATTTTGCCCAGTCTTCCTCAGAAACATGAATATCCAGTTCCTTTTCCCAATTGTTTTTCAGATGATTAGTAGAGATGTCTAACTGACTAGTAAAAAAATCTACAAATTTTGTGACTAACTTTGGGGTATTGAGATCGCAAGTAAGTAGTTTATGTAGATCTGACATCGTTTCAAAGTTTGGCATAGTGGAACGAACATAATTTCTAATTTGTAGGTATCTAAAGAAGTGTGAAGCAGGAAGGTCATATTTCTCTTTTAGCTTAGAAAATGTTGCAAAATTGTTGTCTATGTATAAATCTCTCAAGGTGAGGATTCCTTTTCTAGCCCAACCTGTGAACACTGGGTCTAGTAGTGAGGGCTTAAAGGCAAGGTTACGACAGACAGGAGCAATATATATATACATAAAATGCTATACTTGGCAAGCAGAAGCACGTATACAGAATCGCAAGAAGAGAATTGTAAGAAGTGGATGGAGTTACTGTCTGTGTGGAGTTTCACATGTTCTACACGTTTGTCTGGGTTTCCGCCGGGATCTCTGCTTTCCTCTCGCTGTCCAAAAACATGCAGCTAGGCGGACAAGCTACAAGTGAGAATGAGTGTGTGTGTACATGGTGTTCTGCGATGGACTGGTGTCCCATCTTGGGTGAATACTTTTTTTTTTTTCTTCCCTTTTTTCCCCTCACAGTTTTCTCCCTAATTTAGTCTTGACCAATTCCCACTCACCAGTTAGGTCTCTAGGAAGGTGAGGAGTATGACATGCTTCCTCAGAGACACGTGAAGCTGTGAATTCTGTGTCACAGGGTAGCGTAATACACTTGGAGGGAAAGCGTTATTTGCCCCCTTCCCCATACATGAGCTCATAGACACCTGTGATTGGCTAGTGTCACTGTGATTGAGAGAGAATATGCCACACCTCCTACTGTGAGAGTACGGCTTGTGCTAGCGATCTCCAGACGATAGAGTGAACGCTTTTCTGTTGCACCACTCGGGAACCCATCTTGAGTGAATTCTCCTGACTTGGGCCCTGGCTCTGGACCCATCGTCACCCTGATCAGAGCAAAGCGCTTACTTAAGATTGATGAAAGAATGAATCAATGAGAATTGTAATATAGAAACAAAAATACTGCCTCCTAGGTGCTGAATAGCGAAGATGAAGTCAGTGTGAAGATTCCCAATGTGAAGATTTCCAAGTCTAAGAAAACCTAAGTTGCATGTTATTAATTTTATAAACACTGGATATGAATTGAAGCAAGTCCTTTACTGGAAAGTCAGATTAACGGCAAGGTGTTAAACAAACATGTCCTTTCTGAACATGGTCACCATCTGGTTTGTTGTTTGATTTAAAGTCCTCAAGATTTTAAATACATTTTTTTAAATCTTACTTTTTACTATCTTAGTGACCTGAACAACATACAAACAATGGGCCTTATTTATCAATCTTTTAGGAAAGGTGTGTGTACTCTAAATTTTTGCGTAAACCAAACAAACTAAAATGTTCTGCCAGATTTACTAAAGTTTCAGAAACGCTGACTTTCTTCGTACTTACGTGTGTATGTTGATGAATGCCTATCACCTGTAAATAACCAAGCAAGTACATGGCACAGCTCATTTACATATAGTGACGCCCACAAAACTCCATAAAAGTTCAAGAGCACACACAAGTTTGAGCATGAAACGATTGATCAGGGTAAAGGCTAAAAGGCAGAAATGGAAGTAATTTTGACTCACTTCTATGCCAATAAAAATATTTAGTAATATTTAACATTAATAATAATAAGCAAGTGCTAAATCTTCCATCAGCTGAGGCATTTGTTTACAGTTTATGGCTATGCACAGACAGACCAGCTCATCCTCTGTTTATACAGTGCTATTTCTATTATCATAATTAAATGATTAGTTTTTTATTAGTTGTTTAGTAATTTGTCTTAATTTATGAGTTTGTGTTGATTCAATTTCTTTATTTTTTTATTCTTTAATTATTGCCGAAAATATAAAACAACTGGTTTTCACTAAATGTTCTTGATGGTGCTCTTAGTCTTAATGATTTATGCATAAATCCGTTCCTATCCTGCTAGATGAATGAAGCCCAATGTTATCTTTTTGGTTGAACATCATCGAAATGCTATTTACTCATTTCCCTTCTTAACTAAACACTTGTGAGAAACAAAGTTTGTTTTCTCTGGTGGCAAATTTAATAGAACAAGTTGTCATTTATGATGGTCAGTATCAGGGAAAAGTGCTATTAATGCATATACATTATTCTCCACTGTCAAATATACGATATGCTGAGGAGCTGACTGTTTTGTAAAACATATTTTACATTAGTGCTTGTCTGTATATACGTGGGTACAAACTATGGTGTCTTTTATTAGTTTGCTGTAAATGCTCTAAGAAAATACATTTACAACTTTGTGACCACAACAACATAACTCTCTTGAAGAATAACTTTTCTCGATATCCAGGAGAGGACACTTTTTCACGGCAGCTTTGGGTCCCTTTGTGATTTGTACATTGTAGTGTATTGCACAGAACCAGGACTAATGCAGCTCCTTTATTATCAGCAAGAGATGTGCAAATTAGCTCTTTTAGAGTATAAATCCCAATGAATAGCACTTAATGAATAACAATTTGTGGATTGCAGTTTTATCAGAATGGGCAGAGACATCCAGGGATGAGTATTACACAATAAAACATTATTTTGGTGTAGTAAAACACATTACATGATGTACACGCTAAGGACATTTTTTGCTCATATCTATGTTTGATTCAGCATTTTAGAATTTTCAAAATGAATGGTCAAATTTGGTCAAAGATATGTAAAATCTGGAATTTTCACTTTAAAATCTATTTTCTTTGCATTCTTTGCATTGGTATCAGGCTGAGACCAGCAGAAACAGGTGCAGTGGTACGCTTTGTCATGATTCGATTCATGATACCAGCTTCATGATTTTGATTTGATTCGATTCTCAGAATATTTTGAATATTATTTTTAAAAATAAATTTAAAAGAAGAAACTTATGATTGGGAAGACACCTTTTTTAGTTCTGATTCATAAACAATGCAAAACAATAAATACAAATATACAAATTGCTGCAAACAGACATTTAATATTGTAAACAAAATGTACTACAGGTTCACCATATCTTAAAAATAAATAAATAAATTTATTAATTCTCCCAAAAAATTTTGATTGAAAAAAACAATGTGTTTGACCTGGGAACTGATGATCGACTGATACATAATGAGCTCCATAGCAGAAATAGAGCTCCAAATTCGGCTAAAATGCTCGTTTTCTGTGGCCTTTGGTATTGTTTGAAAGCTACTGAAGAGCTCTTTTTTAACCATTATAACATGGTCGTCTAACCATATAATGTGTAATGCGTATTGGTCGTTGCAATCTGGAGCTATCAGGGTATTGGAATTCACAAGTGCAGATCTCGCAGGCTCTTCACGAAAGAACACGATCAATGGACCAGCGGGCTCTCTATATATTTTAACTCTGTGGCTTGTGCAGATTGGGACCTCTGGTGTTCAAACAGTGCAAGTGCATTACATGCATAATTAATAGAATGCTGATTTCCTCTAGAGGGTGTCATGTTACATGATATTGATGATAAGATTGAAATTGGATTTGGAAAAAAAATGTATTTTTGGAACTGGAAATGTTTACGTATAAAGAGACTAGACTGTTTTTTTCTCTTGTTAGGATTGATTTTGTTATATTTATGCCTTATACTTTATTCCATTTATTACGTTTATGTGAATTTTGTGGAAAAGAGTTTAACTGTGAAGTGCTTCAGTTAAAAAAAAAAAGGCAAAGCTTAGCAGTTTCTAAAGAAAACTATCGATTGTAATGGGTTGGTACTCAAGGTTTCAGTATCAGTATTGGAAAAGAAATTGTGGTATTGTGCCATCTCAAGTGGCAACCTTTCCTGTGAAAGTGCTCTATAAATGAATCGAATTGGTGATTCAATGAAACAAGTCTGTTTAACTATCAAGTTTGAATTCTAACATTTTATTTTTAATTGAAAGTTTCTTACTGTTTAGTTGTAATGAATTGTGCATTGCTTTATTGTTTTCTTTATTCGTATGATCTTATGAGCTGAGGCCGCATGTCTTCTTTCTGCTCACTTAGTGATTTGGACCCACTCCAAGCTCCTCACTGGTCTGTGAGAGTGCGGAAAGCGGACAATCCCCAATGTTTGCTTGGTAAGAATATCGCACTTTTACTTGTAACCTTAAACTAGGTCATTAGAAATGTAGTGCTTGATGCACAGTTGTTATTATTAATATTATTATTCATTAGATAGACTGTTTTATTTGAGTAAACATCACAGCAGGGAAGTATTAAAGGTGTGAAAAAAAGAGTGGAGGAGTGGGCATGTGTCATGTCGTTCTGCCAGCTTTTTCTGGGCTGTACATGAGAGAATTTTGAGCAAAGTCTAGTTGTAAATCTTCTGTTTAATCACCGAAATACACTTTGATGACTACACAAAGTTAGCTGGGAAAGTATCATGTAGCCTGTGAAGTGTAAAATGCAGGTAATGACTCAAGAGGTGGAGAGTGATGTAGGATTTGCTGTCTGTAGTGTTTCTAATCACATTTAATAACGTAATGAGAGAGAAAACAGAAAGGGAACATAGTCGGGTTCTGTCTGATGTTTGTGCACAATTGCTTTAGACACATGGAGCCTATTGTAAAAAAAAAAAAAAAATGGCAATAAAGCCTTCACTGGTAGAGGGTCACCACCAATTAGATTCCCAACTTTTAACTTTTACCTTGCAATATTTCACAGAGGTACCCTTGTTTTCACAATAGTACCCATAAGGCTGCGGATATTGTAGCAGGGAGCTTTGAGTCCCATCCATCTGTCTGATTGCTCCCTGTGGAAAAATGCACAGGACTTCAGCGCTATAGAGCTGAATGTGCAAAATTAAGCCCCAGAAAAAGTGTTTAAAAAGTATTTTCTGTAGACACGCCTACTTGGTCTTAGTAGAAAGAATGTAGGAATGTAGGAGGGTTCGATGTTGATGACCAGTACATTTCTGTGGGGTTTATTTCTCAAATTGCAAAAAAGAAATCTTTATTTGGTTGGAATAGTGAGGTTTGTCTTTTGCAGCATGGTTGGACTAATAGAAGGAAACACTCAGAATGTAAGAAAGAGTGTGTTCATGTGAGCAGAAGTGAATAGATTGATATGGTTGAATAAATCGAACTGGGTTTATGCCAGAAGCCTTGATTGACACCTGTTTGAACCCCAGGCGACTTTCTCATGGAGTTCCTCAAGCTGTGCAGCCGGAAGGAGACCACGGATGAGATACTGGGAAAGAGTTCAGCCGAGGAGGAAGGCAAAGGTCAGTTTCCGGACCCTCTCAGTGCTAAATATTTTCATCTCCTCTTCATCAACAAAGCTTATGATGGCTGTGGATTCTAGTGCTGATAATCGAAAACGTCATGATTTTCAACACGCATGATGATTTTGGATGCCTCAAAGCCGGCATTGCATTCAGGTGGAGACTGCCTAAGTAGGCAGCATTTTGAGTTTGGAGCAGGTATAATTAAAAAAGAAACATAAGGAAATATGTAGCTAAGAAGCTATTAAGGGATTGCGAGTGAATACAGTGGATATATAAATAAGCACCCCTGTTAAAACTACAGGTTTGTGTGATGTAAAAAATGAAACCAAGATAAATCATGTATGAACTTTTTCGACCTTTAATGTGATATAGCAACCAACAAAATTCAAGTGAAAAACAAAGAGAAACATTTTAGGGGAAAAAAAAAAAAGAAAAAACTTACACTAACCTGGTTGCATAAGTGTGCACGCCCCTTAACTAATACTTTGTTAAAGCACATTTTGCTTGTAATACAGCACTTTTTGGGGTAAGACTCTACTAACTCAGCACATCTTGATTTGGCAATTTTATTCCACTCTTCCTTGGAAAAATGCTCCAGATCTATCAAATTGTGAGGGGATCTTCTGTGTACAGCCCTCTTCAAGTCATACCACAAGTTTTAGACCTGGGCTCTGACTGGGCTGGTCCTTTGTTGACTTGGATTTGTGCGTTGGGTCATTGTCGTTCTGGAAGGTGAATTTTTTTCTTCATCTTCAGCTGTCTGACCTGCAGGGTTTGTGAGAAAATAGATTCATGACTCCCTCTATCTTGACTAGAGTCCCAGCTGAAGAGAAGCTGCATAGCTTGATGCTGCCACCACCATGCTTCTCTGTGGGTTTGGTGTTCCTTGGGTGATAATTTGTCTTGTTTTTGTGCCAAAAAATACCTTTTAGAATTATTCCCAGCAAGTTCTACCTTAGTCTCATCAGACCATAACACATTTTGCCACATGGTTTGGGGTGATTGTATTTATCTTTTGGCAAAGTTTAGGCTAATTTTGTTGTCGTTTTTTGCATCACAAATACCTGCAATTTAACAGGGGTGTATTTATTTATTTATTTATTTATTTATTTCACTGTAGTTGTGGTCTGTAGACTGTGCTAGAAATCAGCTTTAGTTCCTACGTGCAGTTACAGCCCATTTACTGTTTGATGCACAAAAAATGAAAGAAAAAAACTTATAACTCTGATTTCATTACTGTTTCTCATTGGGACTAAAACAACACCAGACAGTTCACAAGCACACCCACATGAGACAAACTTCAAGCAACACGAGTAACTTTTTGCTCGGTAGTGTGAATGTAGGATTAGAAATGAGAAAGACACACTAAAGACTTTTTTTTTTTTTTAAATAAATAAACAGGATATGCAGAAATGATTAATGCTGTGTGGATACATGAAGATTTTTTTTTTTTTTATGGGTCTTTGACTTCTCAGAAAACAGTGACATCACTCAAGCGCTGTCCAAGCTGACTGAGCCCACAGCGGTGCCGATCCCCAAGCTGTCCGTCTCGAACATGGTGCACAGCGCCCGCAAACGCATTCGCCGGCACCGCCGCAACGATCAGTCACCGCTCAATAACGACGTGCTCAACTCTATCCTACTGGTGAGACACGCGAACACACTCACACACACACAGGACTGTGCTCAACGTTGGGCTGTAGTACAAGACAAGTTATGGTGTTATGTATTCAGGAATACTAAACCGAAGTATATGTGATATGGGACCATTCAGTCCATGATACGCTTTGAAAAGGCAGTATTCAGTGTTCGGTTACTTTTTAGGAGAATGTTTTGTATACCTCTCCACTATTTAAACAAAACACCACCGATATGTGTTTATGAATTATTTACGTATCACCATGTACACTAGAGAGCAGCAGTAAGTGTTCACAAATCCCCACAGCCACGCTCCAAAATCTAGTGGAAAGCCTTCCCAGAAGAGTGGAGCTTATTATTACAGTAAACGGTGACTAAATCTGGAATGGGCTGTATAACAAGCACATATGGGTGTGATGGTCAGGTGTCCACAAACCTTTGCTCGTATAGTATATGTGGAGAAAATCCTCACATGGAGAAATTTTGACATTTTCTGCTATATAGTTCTGAAATTGGAGACTTTCCTGACGTGAACTGTATTTCATTTTAAAGTCTGGTTACCACCCCGAAGTGAAACAGGACTAAATCGCATTTAAAGATTTCATTCTGACTGCAGAACAAGAGCATCACAGACAATTGAAGTCAGGCAACCATATCTTTTCAAACTGCTGCATCACAGGGCAGTGTAACACACTCGGAGGAAAAGTGCTGTCTGCCCTCTTCCACATACATATGATTGACAAAGGCGACAGTAACACCATCCCTTCTACCCAGAGAGCATGGCCAGTTTTGAGCCATCTGACTAAAAACTGAGCTGGTTAGCCTTGTGTCCATTTTTCTGCAGCATTTAACTATCCAATAATTTGATCAAGGCGTGACATTTACTGTGTGTGGAAATCACACTTAGCTAGCAAGGTTTAAGACAACTTAGGCAGTTTTTACAGCCATGTTTGTTGAACCGGCTCCTTATACAGGACCTTAATAGAAGTTAGCCTAGGCAAGAATAAAAAGTAAATAAATAAAAGTAAATCTGCAATATCTTTTGTAAAAAATTTACGATATAAAAAGTATTTATGGTTTTCCTTAAAGTAGAAATGTCCGAATATGTTATAGGCAGAAAAAGACAATTTTGGTCAAGACTCAATTCTTTAGCTGCATCCTAAGGGTTTTCCCAGATCGCCACACGTGTATATACTGTGCGCGTATTTTTTATTTTTCTTACTCAGGATCAACCTGAAATACTAATGGTGCAGTAAAAGGTGGTTTTTGAGTAGTTTGGTCTCACATTTCCATTGATGTTGCTCCTTGACTATTCTATGTATCCATATATTCATATCATAATTACATAGCATCATATAGCATAAATAGAATCAGTAACACCTAATCTAATCTAATATCTAGTGCTATCATTTTATAGTAAAATTATACAATGGTTATACAGCACAGTTATTTCCCATGTGTCTTTTCAGGATGTATTTTAAATATAGTCACTGTTTATATATTGTAACAGTGTGCATTACTGAATACATGTTGCGAAGTGTATTCAGTATTCAGTCATCATCATTTCTCTGCCCAGCCCTGGATGTGCACAGCCACACAGGTTAAATGTGAGCATGTTTCCTCCCACTGCCATTTCCATCTCACAACTGTGAAGTTAGAGATGAGCGATAAATCCTCAATATGAAGTTCTGCACACAGACATAAACTTATAGTCATTGATATTATCTTTGTGGCTGACATCAGTATGATGAGCTTAAAGTGCTATTCAGCTAAACCGTTTTATCTCATATGCTGGAAATCTGAAATGGCAGCTATAAATAAGTCAAGATATTATAGTCCGTGTTTAATGAAACCCAACCTAAGCTTTTATACTTTTTGTGACATTTTCAGCGTGTAGGACTGACATTAATAAACGGAGGCAAATGTAAAAAGACAGTTAAATAATTGATATTATTTGTTTTTTTTTTCTCTCTTTAAGCGAAATCCAACTAACTAACTTGTCCAACTAATGAAACCTGACCTAGCGTAAACAAGGAGAGGATAAACGAAAAGCACTAACTGCCTATGTGTAGAGAAGTCTCCATATAATAAAATTATTTTAGTGTAAATTTTTTTGTTGTGTCTAAAGACCTTGTTGATTAAGGAGTGTAGTTATCATCTTTTCAAGGAATAAAACATAGCAGTGTGTGTTGTTACATATATAAATATATTCTCGACTCATGATTGGTCAAAAGGTATGCATTATTTTTTTAACACGAATGATAGTACTCATTCCAATACATTATTGTTTCTATAGCTCATACACAGGGACTTATATGGCAGATGCTCCACATAATCTAAGACTAATAATGAACATATAAACATATATGTATATAAATATTAATAAATAAAATTAAAAATTATTAAATAAAATTTTATTTAAATAAATAAATAAAATTTAAAAATATGTGTGTTGTTTAACAAAGTAAAACATATAACTGTTGATGTGGTGGCATGTGTATATATATATATATATATATATATATATATATATATATATATATATATATATATAAAGACATTATGGAAGTTTCCCGGAACAGGAAAGTCTCAAGAGACTAGAGTTTACGCTTTCTGGTTTCTCTGTAAAATGGCAGGCTGAGAGAAAGAGAGAGAGAGAATGATTTGATAGAGAGAGAGAATAACATATTAGCGAGCCCATTAATATAAACCTGTAATTGATTTGCAGCAGTCATTACTGTCAGAGCTGCTGTTATAGAAAATCAGCACCTTCTGGACAATCAGAATAAAAAATTCAGCAGTGCTGTGGTATATGGGGTGAATAAAGACCATAGAAAGTTGTTATAAGACCCCAGATAGTGGTCAAAAGAGAGGAAAAAAAAAAGAGGCTGGTGAGAGAACGACTGTTTATCGCAGCTATAACGTAAGTGAGAACAAGAACTAACTTGTCTCTCAGATGTTCAGCAACATTAAATATATATATGATTAGTAAATTAATCATTGGAATTGTTGGCAAATTGCTGTGGTATAAGTGAAATAACACACGACAGACCGTACGCTTATGCGAAAATAAACCGGGGAGGGGGTGTGCATTATTATAACCAGACGGTCTGTTGTGAATTATTCCTTACATAATCAACGACGGTGTGGTGTGATGCATCCAAACAGAAAGTAACAGTTACCACACTGAAGTTGATTATTTTTCTATTTTTGCATGTCCTGAAGTGTTTTATTCCAGTAATTCCACCACAGCAATTTTCCAACAATTACATTTATTATTCATTAAATGTAAGTATCTGTTTTATGATTAATTAAATGTGAGAACATCTGTGAAACAAGTTAGTTCCTGTTCTCACTTGTGTTATAGCAGCTATAAACAGTTGTTCCCTCACCAGCCTCTTTTTTTTTTTACCCAAAAAATGGACCAAAAGAAAAAACACAGCTTGTCATTTTACAGTGTCACATTTTACAGTGACATTTACAGTGTTGCCTCTGACTGTTAATACGTGCTGACACTGGAGACTCCTTCCAAAAATTCTAAATAAACCTTCTAAAATTTCTCACAGAAAATTCTCACCGATAATATCAGTCTCAAGATTTCTCTGTTTTTTTATTAGTCTTAGGTTAAGTAGAGCATCCGCCATACAAATCCATGTGAATTATGTTACTATAGAAACGTTAATGTATTAGATCAAGTGCAGTTAATATAAACCTGTGATTGACTTGCAGCTGACATTACTATCAGAGCTGCTGTTGTAGAAACTTAATCAACACCTTCTGACCAATCAGAGTCAAGAATCCAACAAGGGTGAATAAAGACCCCAAAATACATCTACAATTGATTCAGGGAGGGTTCTGATTTTGATTAGGCTGATTTTTTTTGCCAAGAGCAGCTTTGGATTGGATTGGATTGGATTAGATTGGATTGAGGTCATCATTAATAAAGGGCTTTAAACTGGAAAGTTGTTCTAAGCATGCCAAAAAAAGTCATCAAGACTAGATAATTCCTTTGCTTTCTCTTTGCTTGAAAGAAAAGTAATGAAGTTTTCATGTATTGTTATTAATTATATTTCCTAATGTGTCATGAGTGCCTTTAATCTATAAATTGTATTTTTTATTGTTCTCCGATTGCCTTGATCTTATTGGCTGAGAGCCTCAGCAGTGACTCATTGGTGAATAAAACATTGCTGCGATTAGTGCATGGTGTTTGTACATTCTCATAGTGAAAATTACAACTGAACTGGTGAGTCACGATTGCAGGTTTTGCTGATGAGTCTTTTTATGTTCTGGGACCAATTAAGAGTCGATTGGTTTGGCGAAACTAATTGCATCCTTGCTGGTAGATGAGGAGCGGAGGATTATGTCACCAGTGTCACCAAAAACAGTTATTACAATGAACGCATTTTCATTTGGAAGATGCGTGAAGGTAAAAGACGTGCTTGCTGATTGCAGGTGTTTGTGTTAGTATCTTTTCCCAGATGCAGCACTGGACAAATCAGACTCAAATGAAGCTAAAGCACCTCAGTCGAACCCGGGAGGAAAGAGCGATCAAGATAAAGAAACGGAGGACTACGTAAGTGCAGCCCTACGTTAAACGTAATGTCTTATTGCGTCATCTTTCTATGAGTCTACCTTTCTGTGAGTTCATCATTGCAAGACTCAGACCAATAAGATCTTGAATGGATTTGTGAAATCTGATTCAGATTCGGTCATTAGTGTTTGTTTCAGTTAAGTTGCAAACAAAAAACGATCAGGAACCAAGGACGGATTTTATTTAATTTTATATATATACATATATAGATATATATATATATATATATATATATATATATATATATATATACATACATACATACATATATACGTATACACACACACACACACACATATATATTTCTGAAATAAGATACCATTATTCTTCACTAATAGAAATCGAAACAGTGTGTCCTGAACGTAGGGACGATAACGATTTAGAAGTGTACTGTTGTGTTACTATTAAATGAAGCAAATGGTCTGTAAACAGGATGTTCAGATAGATTTGAATTTAATAGGATTTTGTAAAGCAAGACTCTGTTTTAAGAATCGACCAAATAAAATTTTGATTAATGATGTAACCACAACAGTTAATGGCAGAGGGCATTTGGGTTTTACTGTATGCGTTAAATTAAGTGAAGCGGTCAATTAAACTAATGAAGTGTATCTTATTTTTACACTGGCTTCTTGTTTTAATATGTGCTGCGATATTAGTGAGCTTATAGACTGTGGAGTGTTACATATTAGGAGTGTTAACAATAAATCCAGGAATGAAATGTAGCCAAAAGTCAACACTGAATGGCTTGTGTAAGTTGTAAACAGTGCTAGAGTTCGTCTCTGATCATTCTTAGTTCTTTGAGGCAATGATAAAGTGCAAAGGCTGAGACATAACATCATGCAGATATAAGACGTAACAAATAAAGTCAGCACACCTACGAGACATAACATTTTCATTTTGTTATGTCTCATATCCGTTTCATTTTGCACCACATGATAATGATTTATCTTTCTTTAACTTTACCATTTACTATGCAGGACTCATACGGTGAAAATAATATGCTGATATATATATATATATATATATATATAGGCACATGCAAAGAAATGCTGTAGAGCAACGATGCCTTCAAAAATAATTAAATTAAATGTTTCTACATAAAAAAAAAATAATGTAAAGAGCAATAAACAGTAATAAAAGAAACAAAGTCAATATTTGGTGTGACGATCCTTCGCTTTAAAAAAAATAGTAGTCTCGGGTACAATTTGTGCAGTTTTATAAAGAAATGAGCTGTAAGTGTTACTGAGCATCTTGCAGAAGCAGCCACAGTTCTTCTAGAGACTTTAACTGTTGCACTTCACCAGTCAGCCTTCATTATGTTTTTATCTGAAAAGTGTCTCTTATGTAATCTGCTGCTTTCTTTACTGACATACAAACAGTTTTCTGTAACATTTAATTTTGTGCTGGAAAACTAATGTTGGAAATCTTAAATGTTTTTGTACCGAATCAATAATGTAGAAATCATAAAATAAAAATCTGTAACAAAGTTTGTACTAAGAAAAAAAAAAAAAGGGTGCCTAAGACTTTTGCAAAGTGCTGTATGTGTATACAGTTGAGGTCAAAAGTTTACATCCCCCTTTCAGAATCTGCAAAATGTTTATTATTTTACCAAAATAAGAGGGATCATACAAAATGCATGTTATTGTTTATTTAGTGCTGACCTGAATAAGATATTTCACATAAAAGATGTTTACATTTTGAGATCCATCTTTTCACACTGAGGACAACTGAGGGACTCGTATGCAACTATTACAGAAGGTTCAAACGCTCACAGATGCTCCAGAAGGAAAAACCATGCATTAAGAGCCGGGGGGTGAAAACTTTTTGAATTTGAAGATCAGGGTAAATTTAACTTATTTTGTCTTCTGGGAAACATGTAACTATCTTCTGTAGCCTCTGAGGGGCGGTACTAAATGAAAAAATACGATATTTAGGCAAAATAAGAAAAATGTACACATCTCCATTCTGTTCAAAAGTTTTCACCCCCCGCCTCTTAATGCATGGTTTTTCCTTCTGGAGCATCAGTGTGCGTTTGAACCTTCTGTAATAGTTGCATATAACTGAGTCCCTCAGTTGTCCTCAGTGTGAAAAGATGGATCTCAAAATCATACAGTCATTGTTGGAAAGGGTTCAAATACACAAAAAATGCTGGAAAACCAAAGAATTTGTGGGACCTGAAGGATTTTTCTGAAGAACAGCAGGCAGTTTAACTGTTCAGGACAAACAAGGGACTCTTGAACAACTATCAGTAAACAAA
>CM040458.1:4784622-4787122 GCA_022758105.1 Pangasianodon gigas
ATCACATAAATTTTCAACACCAGCATCCTGTGTTCTCTTGGACAGAATCTGTTTAGCGTGCTGAAGTCGGCTCCGTGGGACTGTCTGACCTACAGGCTGGCGCTGTGCGTGTGTTTGGTGAATTTCTACCACGGCGGCATGAGAGCTGTGGCCCACCTGTGGCAGGAGTTTGTGCTGGAGATGCGCTATCGCTGGGAGAACAATTACCTCATCTACGGGTAAAGTGATGTCACACCACGTTAAGTGCGTCTCCGTAACGCACTTGGCTAGACATCAGTTCTGTCGTATTAGAGCCCGAGCGCACAGACAATGTAATCTGATGTTTTTATAGAAGATTTTATGAACAGATAAAACTCAGAACTTTTATTACACATCAGATTACCTTTGCCTACCTGTGGATGATTTTAAAGAAGAGTTAAAACAAAAGGATATGTATTTTTTATTTTAATTTATTATTATGCGCTAATCAGCAGATATAATGGTGTGCCTTGATATATATTAGGGCTGTAGGAACGGATTTCACCATTTGAATGCTATTCTGAATTTTATAATACATTTTAGAGTTAATTTGTACCAGAGAGGAGGTATTAAGAGGTAATTTAAGAGAGAATGAATAATTTTTATCTGATTTTTTTATACAGAATCTGAATTGGTTTTTTTTTTTAAATACAAAATAATTGCACTTTGCTTATATCAGAAATTTTTTCAGTAGGAGGAATGTGAGGAAATAAAATACCAAGTTATTGGTCTATATTTTTTCAGAATTGTCATCAGTTTTCACCGTTGCTATGGTGATGTGATTGACTTCTCAAATGTCCAGTCGGTGGACTGTGATTGCTCAGTTTTATTGTTTATTTACTGCTTAAAACAGCCATCTGTATAGTCAGCGTTAGATTTAACAAGTAAATATGTCTGTATATTGATTGACCTGAAGCAAGTAATTGTATATGCAGAGTTACACATTTAAAAGTAAAGAAGTGCTACTTTATTTACTATGGATGCTATGAGCAGCCATTTTGATTTGACGTCACTTGCTGAACTCGGAGTTGAGGAGACCCTCCTGAGTTTATGAATAGGAATACCAAGTTGTAGGCTGTTTTCTTTGGGGTTTTCCTAGTCGATTTACGAATTTTAGTCGAATTTGGCAGAATTCTCAATTTGCATAACAATAATTGATTAAGCTTTGCCTATTTGTTCATGTCATTTAGCAATGTCTGCTGAGATTTCCTTCTAAAAAAATTAAATGTCATTAGGCTTAATATGTGGATTACAGTGTACACTGGGAGGGTTTTGACCAAAAGTCGGAAAAAAACTGCTTTGTCTTTTAAAAATGATAATGTAATTACAGATATTGAAAAAAGTTTCACGCTGCGGTAATGCCATGGTGCAGGAGCACTCGGAGTAACGACCAAAACACTCAGTCATCTGAGATTATTAGCTTTCTATGTTATTGTAATGTATTCAGATATTACCTGGAATGGTTGAAGATAATGCAAGACAGATGATTTATTGTACAAGTGATGTTCATTATTCAGATGTTGAAGCATTAATGTTGTGTTATTGAAGCAGGACAGTGCTTTCTCATGTATAACCACTTCTCACTTTAGACTGAGTGAATGATGGAATAATGCTGCCAATTTTTCCATTAGATGGCATTTCTGAATGCGCAACAATATGCTAATAGTCTGCTTATACACTATATCACCAATAGTTTGTGCACACCTGACCATCACACCCATATGTGCTTGCTGAACATCCCATTCCAGATGTATTCCCCCCTTGCTGTTATAATAAGCTCCACTCTTCTGGGAAGGCTTTCCACTAGATTTTGGAGCGTGGCTGTGGGGATTTGTGTTCATTCAGCTACAAGAGCATTAGTGAGATCAGGCACTGATGTTGGTGAGGAGGTCTGGGGTTCAGTCGGTGTTCCAGTTCATCCCAAAGGTGCTCAGTGGGGTTGAGGTCAGGGCTCTGTGAAGGACACTCGAGTTCTTCCACTCCAACCTTAACACACCATGTCTTCATGGAGCTCGCTTTGTGCACAGGGGCATTGTCATGCTGGAACAGGTTTCAGCCTCTTAGTTCCAGTGAAGGGAAATTGTAATGCTACAGCGTACAACAACATCCTATACAACTGTGTGCTTCAAACTTTGTGGCAACAGTTTATGGAAGGAACACATATGGGTGTGATGGTCAGGTGTCCACATACTTTTAGTTAAATAACAGCACAATAACTACAAAACAGTTCTACTGACATCAGACAGTCTGTATGAAAATATCATGGTATATTGTACAGTTATGTGAATGGGGCTTATTTGCATTTCATGCCCTGATTTTTTTTAATTCAGGCCAGTCAAATTCAAAATAAATTCCAGTGGCCATATTGCTTTACTTGCCGTATTTGTGCGAGGTCTTGAATCGACTCCAAAGCTTTGTGTTTGACTCTTAGTTTTCAATACCTGGGATCAAGGAATCGACTCTTTTTGTGATTGACTCCCAG